>JAKTWH010000002.1:0-507299 GCA_030560905.1 Saturnispora diversa
CTATGACGTCAAAGAGAGAACTTACTTATGACGTATGACCAAAAGGATAGAGCTGAATCATCCTATAAAAGCAGCCTATTTTCTCCTTAGTTTAGATATCTTTTATATTAGAAAAAAATAACTTTTATTTGATTGATAAACGCTGAGCAACCTCTAACACAAACAACACAACTCCCTGTTAGCTCAGTTGGTAGAGCGTTCGGCTTTTAACCGAAATGTCGAGGGTTCGAGCCCCTCATAGGGAGGCTAACTTTTTTATTTTTGTTTACTTTTTTTGTCAATATTTTCATCTATTGGTGAAAGAAATAGATCAAGCCAATAGTAATAGATGTTAAATCCTGTAAATATTATGTTGGTTGACTTTCAAATGATCTGCCGAGGTTGAAAGCTCCTTTCGTCTTGGTTGTAGTAAAGTGTCTTATCATATTCAACTAAGAAATTGGAAAATAATTTTTCGCACCCGTCATCAAAAATCGAACCAGCATATGTATAATATATTCACATCCAGAAATAACAAATTAGAATAGATTGATGATGATTGCAACACGATTAAGGGTTAATACTTGGAGATAAACAGTTTATATTTGAGGGTGGACCTGATGTGGATGATTATTTGCCTCAATTGTGTACAAGTCAAAGCAATAATGATAGTGAAGGTGATCAATTAACCCATGATATTATAAAAACTCAAATTCATCACAATCTCAGTTAAGCACAACTATGATGCCTATAATTATTTTAAAAGTAACCAAAATCAAATCAAATCAAATCAATTCAGCAAAAAAAAATTATATCGAGTTTTAACCGTCCATTTAAGCATGATATGTTTGTTACCTTAGATTCTCTTTGTGCTGATTTATCTTTCATCTGCGTCTTTTAGTGTATTTGATAAAAATTAAAAGGAAGAAAATAAAAGGATTCTTATCAACCCACCACTCAAAATACAATTTTATGTCCGCCAATGGAAATGAACCTTGATTCTTCTAGGAATCATTATTTCTTGCCAAAAAATAGTAGAGAAACTATTGCAACTATAATTGCATCTTTATGTACTTCCAAAAAGCTTAGAACAGCTATAATGTTGATTTGACTCAAAGTGAGATTAAGAATCGGAGGTACAACAGCGTCCAAAATACCCCTAAAAGATATGCAATAATCTTAAACTCCATAAGACTCTGATGTAGAATGGAGACGTTCATTGGTACCCCAAATGGCGATAGAAATAAACTCAACTGTTCAAAGACTAAACGAAGATTTAAATATGGCATGCCAAACGAATAAAACCCGCTAATTGCCTAACTACACATTTTTTACCTTCTACATGATACTTCACTTTGATAGCCACCCACAATAACAGAGTATTCAATTGCAGATTGGATCATAAGTTGAGTCATACAAAGTATAGAAAAAAGCGTCATAACATTCAAATCTAGCTTTTTAAAAACTTTGGCATCTTAAGAGAGAAACCTCTATATACGCTCATGTTTTTGAAAAAGCGGTAGCGCCTCCTCTTTATCATTCTTTTGTTATTAGAAACCTCAGTTATTCATCCTGGAAGAGAAATAACATTTGCCGAATCACTGGATTTATTGGATTCATTCGAACAGCTCAATCTATTATTCTTTTCTGTTTCCATTAGAAATTTGTTGCTATACTTTATTCTGACTCAGTAGAAGGATTCGTTGTGCCCCTATAGCAAAATGATTTAAGGCCACAGTTCCCAGTTTATAGGTGATATACGTTGAGCTTACTCCTTGTGAATTTGAATCCAAACAATGATTGCGTAATATGTTTGTCTTATTCATTCAGATTATGGTGCATGATTAAAATTTCTTCCAAAACTATTATCAAATTTATAATGATATTTCCTGTACTATGTTAAGTGGGAGAGGATTTAATAGTTTAAAAATATATCATTCACAAACACGGTTGCGGTTTCAGCCATTGAGGCGTATTAAGGAATAGAAGCCCACCATCTCCATTTAACATTACGAATATTCCATCTATAGAAATAAAATCAACTAGCAATTAATATTTGAGTAAGTGTATTATTACCTAATTCCGTACGTCTATATGTGTGCAGAATGAGGATAATTGGTCACCCCCTACTTATCCTTCTTTCATACATGGATTACTCATAGGAAAGGACTACCTAATATGGAAGACATGTGTCAAGAAACCAATATTATGTGAACTACCACACTTTTTACCTAATATTGCCTGTCTGTTTTTCTGCAACTAAGGCTAATTATTATATAAATATTTGTTTTCAGTCCTGTTTAACCATCTAGAAATCATGTCGAACGAAAATAAGTATTAGAAGTGAAGTCGCTTCAAAATGGAATGACATGAATGAAAAATAATTCAACAAAGAAAAGTGAAGTTTGTATTAGGGGTTTTTGTTCATGCTAAATCTGGGTTTCTGATTTAATGTAATCAGCCAAAATATATAGTTTTTGGAAGCAAAAATAACATGATATTTCCAAATGCTTTTAAAAGTGTATGTTCATACAAATATAAAGGTGATACGACTCAAATTAAAAATATCAGTCATAAATATGTACATACATACATATTTGAATATAATTGTCCCTTTCAAACCTAACCCAAAACGCACTTTGATTGCCTTAATAGCAGCTGAAACATTGCAATCTTTGATTTTCCAGTTTTTTCAGTTTTTTCCCATATGTTCTTTACTCCATGCACGCCTGCCTACATGCAAAGTCTCCCGATAAAAAATATATTGCTTACATGTGGGAATGATGATGTAAGAGATTCAATTACGCAAGAAAGCAACCAAACGTGAGTCGAAATTGCACGCGGGAGGGAGGTAATACTTGTGATACCTTAGTGCAAGATGGAACAGTATTTCTAAGTCTATAGAATGACATATGAGTTTTTATTTGGTCAATAGTATTTAACCGATTAGCTAGAATATCGATTTTGCTGTTATGCCACGGCCAACGTTCTAATCGATCAACTAATAAGCCTTTGAATTTTAATACGATAAAGAACAATTCATGTACGTGCTTTAAAATAAGTTGAAATATTATAAGGAAACTATGCTTTATAAATATTAATTTATATGGAAATCTTGCATTGAAATTAAATGGATTTGTAACTAGCTATTTAATTTTTCTTGCATTTAATTTAAAAGTAATTGATTGTTAATCTTATTTTATGTCCAAAACTTTTATAGGTTAGTTTCGGTCAAAGTTGGCTTTAAATAAGAGAAACAACATAGATGGTTGCTGTAAGGCAGTTTTTGTTAAAAATTCTTAGTATTATGTTACAGTAGGTGCGAGGGGTAAAAATGGACAAAGAAAAGCCTCAAACTACATGTAAATTGGTTTAAAAGATCAACACTATTAGAACATTAATTTACTACCATGAGAACATACAGTAGATTCTATAATATTACGAGAGTCATTGAGATTTTTTTCTGGCATATTAATCGAAAAGGGGGTAATTCAAACTAACTAGAATTACCGATTATGGCAGATCAGTCAAGTACCTTCTAACATTTTAAAGTGAACTTCAGTTCATCAAATAGGATCATTAATTTACAAAAAACGATATATTGAATCAGGAAAGTAACTGGTTTTTGTTAATCTATGGTTTAATCGAATGACCACTAAAATTACCTGCCACAGATACTTCATTCTTAATAAAGATAAACTAATTAGTTGACTTGGATTCGTTAGATTCATACTCTATAATAGTGGCATTAACATCAATGTCTTTACCAACCCCATTTTCATCAGTAGCATGAGCTTTGTCCCATTTCTCAAGATCCTCAAGTTTAACCTTAACAACAGTATTCCCCAATTCCCCATTTTCAAGTTTGTATATCACTTGTCTATGAACATATTTTCCAAGCTTTGGAAATGTGTATTTCCAAAGACAATAATAAACACCACAAAGTAATATCAACCCAATAGTAACAATTGCATATGTTGCATAAAAAAATGTAACATCACTACCAATGAGGGTACCTTTTGGAGGAACAAACGCAATGGCAATAACAAAAATTTGAAATAATAATAAAATAATAAGGAAAGGTAAAGGAAGATAATGACCCTTGTTACCTAACCCCTTCAATCTACGATCTCTTCTAATTTTTAACAATCCACAAATTAAAAAAAGTGAAAAGATATAACCAGAGTAACTCCCCATATCAACAATAAAGTTATAAGCAGAACCAGCAGGAGGAGCCACAATCATGATGAAATTAACTATCCATGTAATAAAAATTGGACCAATAGGCGTACCAAATGGATAAATAGAAGTCCATAACTTTGGGAATGGTAAAACCCCCTGTCTTCCACATTCTCTTAAAGCTCTACTATGAGACAAAATTGCTGTGATCAAATGACCAAATGCTGATAAAACAACCATAGCAGATAAAGCACTAGTGGCACTTTCATTGTTGAAGACATTTTGAAATAGAAGCGTTGCCACAGAGTTACCTGAATGTTTAATTTGATCTGGAGTAGCAGCAGCATAATAAGAAGTGATGATTAAAATGTAAAAAATGAAAATGACAAATAATGATAAGGGAACATAAAGTGAAAATGTTCTTAAAAGTCTCTTGTTGTTTTCTTCACTTGATTTTTTATCATCACGTGTATGTTCTGCAACAACACCAAAGGCATAACTATAACCACTATAAGAAAATGCAACGTTAATAATAGAATTTGAAATATTATTTGCTTCTGTAGTGGTACCCTCCCAAACATTTCTAAAACTTGCATGAGGATCTGGTACTCTAGTATGTCCAGCAAGGACAACCCAACCAAGAATCACAATAAATATCATAAATATAACTTTGATGAATCCAAGAACATTTTGTAAACGCAATGACCATTTAGTACTTAGGGCAATAAAGATGGAACTCAAGGTTAAAGCAGCAATGGCAATTCCACGATATTTCCAAGTTGTGGATTCCACATGTGCGGCATTTAATATATAAATACCAACAGCAAGTGCGCTACTAGTGGTATAAGAAAGAACAACAGTAACAGCTGCATAAACAGTAGGAACAAAGAATTGAGGTTTTGGATAAGCCTGTTCTAAATAAGCAACATCACCACCGTTTCTTTTAGGAAAGTAACCAGCATATTCAATATAGACATATGCATTAAATAGAGGTAAAAAGAAGCAGCAAATCCAAAGAACATAAGTTGAACCAATAGATCCCATCGATTTTAAAATTGAACCAGGCGTGGTGAAGATACCAGTACCAACCACACCCTGTAAAATGAGAACAACAACACTAAATGGACCAACTGAATATCCCAAAGGATTTTTTTTTTCTAGTGGGGTTGAATTATTTAGTTCAATTTCCTCTTCTGATGAGCCATCAGATATTGATTCATGATCAACAAAAATCTCATCATCTTTGTTATCCTCCTTTTGAAAGATTCCTAATCTTCTAAAAAGTTTCTCAGGCATGTTTTAATAGTGATTAAGGTCATTTTCACACTGTTAATTTTAAGTTGATTATATTGTTTGATTTAAATAAAGATTCATTTAAAAATCCACAGTTTGTTAGGGGTTAATTGAAACCTATTTTTTTTTTTTCGTAGACGTGTATATCCAAACATCAAAACATGTGGAGAGCTAAGGTATGTGGCTTCTGGTTCTCCTGTCCCCCCCTTTTTTTGACCTTTACTTGTGATTTCCAATAAATATGGCAACAATCCACAATAATTGGGTTTAATATGATGAACAACAATTAGATTATTGAAATCTAAAATAAAATTAAATGTCTTTCCCTTGTCAGTTTCAGACTTGAGTAGCCATGAATCAAATAAAGCCACTATTGTTTAAAATTAGAACGGAGTGTGGGGGGCTTAAATTCAGATACGATACTGTGGTGGTTAATCATTGTACGGTATTGTAAGAGAAGGGGGATGGCGGATAATCAGGGAGATACCACCACACCACCATTATGTGATATGATATTACAACGTAGATAGATATGAATGAATTTGAACCCACCAGTCATGTGATATTGCCACATATTTATGTTGCGATTCATCCGGTAAGACTGATTTATCCAAACTCAGACAAAAACAGACAAGGGTATCACGATGGGACAGACAGACTTGTCAAAGTGGGCTTTCTCACACAATAGGGCAGGGCCAGAGATCGAAAGGGAAAAGCGGCCTTGGTCTTCAGCCTCTTACAGCCAAAACATCACCAAATCGCTATTTCCCAATACAAATTGAAACAGATGGTGATGTCATGGGTTTAAAAATTTTTCCTCTTTTGGTTGAATTGTGCAAACCTACCAACAATACCATGATAAATCCATATGCATCCTTGTGTTAGTAAATATAGCTAATAATAAATATAAATACTTGGGGAGGGGGCCTGGAAAGGTTTGTTTTTTTCCTTTTGTTATGTTTTTAACTGTATCTTCAAATAGGCAAAAGCAACAATTTGACCTGAATTAAATATAATAATTTAATAGATGAAGGGAAGAAGGAAAGGGAAGAAGGCGGGGAGCATCTTTGAAGTACAGAAGCAGCCAATCTTAATTGTATTGCACCCTCGTTAATAAAGTATTGCTTGAACATTATTTACAAAGTTAATATTTTATTAGACTCTTATCTAATACTTACATGTCCTGATACGTCTCCACCAAGGAGTTGTAGATGTATCTTCATATTTACTAGAGTAACCCTAATTCATTATGCTTTTCGTTCTTCTATAAATTTTATATGAGCTTATTCATCTATACATTTGCTCTTTCCATTGTGGTATAATTTTAATAAATCATCAGATCTTGAAACTTCAAGTGCACGACGTTCAAATGCCTTCGTCATTAAGGAAGCAACTTTGGAGGCAAATAATCTACTCACAGTATTATACAATTCACTTTTAAATTCATATTTCAAATCCAAAACGGCTTCACAATGATTTTCATTAACTTTTTTAATCACCCATTTAGTTTCCAAGTAATTGAACAGAGAATGAGATATTGATGTAGCTTTAACAATATCAGGGTTTTCACATGCCAAGTTACACGTGAATTCTTCATCAAATGCTTGAAATCCAACTCTAAGACCCGCAACTGTAGGTTCATTTGTTTCTGGACATCTTTCCTTGATGAAGGATGATGTACAATATGGAATAAATTCATGATACAGATCCACTCTAGATATCAGTGTATAAATCAGCTTTTGTGGATGTTGAAATCTCTTGTGAATTGAATACTTTTGTGAAGATTCAGACTCAGATTCAGAATCTCTCGATTGCTGAATGGTTGTTTTCAATTTGGACAAGTTGAAAACAGACCTAGAGATAATATGACGAGGACACAATAAAATTGGCTTGCAATAAACACCCAGCATCATTCATTAATGATGCTTGTTCAAATGAAAATATCAATCCACTGGGAAAAAGATGTTAAAATATTTTTATATGTGTATTTTCTTCAAGTATCAATTTCTCTTGAACCATTTATCACATGTTGAACCCCTTTTCCATTCTTGTGAACACATTATGCGAATATGGGGGGCTTGATGATGCTAGCAGCAAGATTTTAGTATGTTTGCTCTTGGCTTTCCCCTTTTCAGCAATTTTTAAACGTCTTCCTGATACTAGTTACACGTTAAAGAATTATTATATTATTGTTGTTTCCAGTATTTATATCTTCTTAATCTTGAAGATTTATATGGGATTTTTCATTTTATTATTCAATGCCTTATTCACTTATCTTTTAACAAAATATTATAAATCAAGATTTATGCCATGGGTCAACCTTATTGGATTACTGGGATTTTTAGCAATCAGCCATCTTAAGACTCAATTTGGTAGACTGGATGGCAAGGACGCTGAAATTGATGTTACAGGTGCACAGATGGTTCTTGTTATGAAATTATCTGCATTTGCATGGTCTTATTGGGATGGTCAATTATATTTAAAGGATAGGGAAAGATTCGATGAAGAATTATCAACTTATCAAAGAAGTAGAGCCATATTTAAACATCCAAACTTTATTCCTTTTTTGGGTTACGTCTTCTTTTATGCTTCACTCGTTACAGGCCCGTCATTTGATTACGCCGATTATGAAAAGTTCATTTTAACTGATTTATTCGATGATGTTCCTGAATCCAAAAAGCCAGGTAGAAGAAGAAAGAGAAAGATCCCTAAATCTGGTAGAGTGGCCTTTAAAAAGGTTCTTCAAGGATTTGGCTGGATTGGATTGATGTTTTATATTGGTCCAAAATTTTCAACAGATTATATTGTCACTGACCAATTCCAATTACAAACCTCCTTCTTTTACAAATTGGTGTTTTTATGGGCTTTAGGATTTAGTGAAAGATTGAAATATTATGGTGTGTGGCAAATTAGTGAGGGTGCTTGTATTACAGCTGGATTAGGTTATAACGGTTACGATCCCGTTAAGGAAAAATTGTATTGGAATAGAGTGCAAAATATTGATCCCTTGAAATTCGAATTCGGTCAAAATGTTCATGATTGTCTTGAAGCTTGGAATATGAATACAAACAAATGGTTAAAGAATTGTATTTATCTGCGAACTTGTACTAGAGATAAAAAAACTGGTAAATTGAAAACTGGGTTAATTCCAACTTTATTAACCTTTTTCACTTCTGCATTTTGGCATGGTACTTTACCAGGATATTATTTGACATTTCTTATAGGTGCATTTATTCAAACCGTTGGTAAGGTGTTTAGAAGAAATTTTCGCCCAATGTTCATTTCAAAGGATAATAGTAATGTTTCTCCTTATAAGAAACTTTATGACATTATCTGTTGGGTAGTTACACAATTAACATTTGGTTATTGTATTCAACCATTTGTTTTATTAAGATTGAAACCATCTATTGCACTTTGGAAATCATGTTATTTTTGGGTTCATGTGGGTTGTGCTATTGTTTTATTTATTTTCTATGGTCCATTTGCTAAACAAGTCATTTCATTTTTAAAACAATTCCATTTACAACCACTCGATACTACTGTTTCAGGTGCTGAGCCAATTTCTGAAGCCCCTGATATCACCATCCAATTGGCCAAATTAAGAGACCAATTTGATTCTGCTACTGATTTAATTGAAGTTATCCGTAAAAACAACTCCTCTGTTGAAATTCCTGAATACGATAACCAAGAGGAATTGAAATCTACTGTTCAAATTCCGGACTTCGATGATTTGGAAGCAGGTTTGGATAAAATTAAAAACGAATTGGAAGAATGGAAGGAACAAAGTTTGAAAGGTAAGGAGACTAGTCAATTAACGGAAGAAGAATTATTGAGAATCAAAGCAGCCCTATTAGCTTTTGAAAATGATATTAATAGCTATTTACCAATCACCAAGAAATAAATTATATATATGAATCGTATAAAGTTAATTCAAATTTATAGCAACACCAAACGTTGGTATAAATCATAGCATCTTGTCATCATCATCGTCGTCTTCTTCGTCATCAGAATCCATTAAATCCAACCCAACTAAAGCTGCAGATGGATCAATTTTGGGAGGTTCATGGACATTAGTTATTGAAAAAGATTCCCTTCTTTCGGGTAGAGATTCTTCAATATGCTGTTGAATATTTATGTCCTGTTCTGTATTAATATTACCCTGTATTCCATGTGTCACTGAATCTAAAGGTTCACCGTTTTCTAATGCAACCACCTTTTCACCCACTGTGTTCATGATTGCCAACCCACCTCTACGCAGACTATCATCAGCTGGCCATATAAAGTTATTAGGATGGACAAGACCATTTAATGATTTCGACAACTTTGTGAATTTGGCCAATTTCAGTGCATAAGCCAACACCTGTGATGTATTCTCTGTTGAAAGGTTTTCTGTAGGTTTCTCTGACTTTTGATATGGCAATTTGTCCAACTCGTGTTTGGCATTCCCCAATTCTATCAGAATTGTCTCCATTGTATCTGAGAGTTTAGATGATATAGATGATGTTTGTAATGTATTAATTTCTAATGTATGCAATCTTTGAGAAAACTCATTGATATCCTCATGAATTTGATCAGAATCAGCCACTAAATCCGAAGCCAACGAGGCTTGAGGTTTATAGCTTGTTATTGATTGTGAAAGTTGAGCCAAATGGATCTGAAAGGCGTCCATTTGATTATAAGAACAAAATGATTAGAAAAAGAAGCAAAGATGGATATTTTTGCCAATGTTTTATAACGCGTTAAGCTTTCCTTTAAGCTGATTATTGAGAAAGGATGGATTTTGATCCTTGGGCACAATCAGAAGCAGATGAAGTTGCTACGGAAACAGAAGCTCAATACTTTGCTGCAGAGGAAATCGATACTGTGGAATTTGCAACGCCGGCTTTAATTCAAGTGAAGGAGATTCCTCAAAAGGAAGGTCTCTTATTTAAACACACCAACTACCAGGTGATCCATGCAGATTCTAAAGTTGTTAGAAGATATAGTGACTTTGCATGGTTGGTGGAATTTCTTTTAAAGAAATATACATTTCGAATCATCCCCCAATTACCTCCAAAGAAATTCGGGACATCCAATAATGATACGTTATTTCTTCAAAGAAGAAGAAGAGGATTACAAAGATTCCTTTATCAATTGTGTAAGCATCCCCTGTTAAGTAAGGAGAATTTGGTTCAAATGTTTTTAACTGTACCAGATGATTTCTCTAATTGGAGAAAGTATGCTAAAATTGATTGGGATAATGAATTTGATATGATGAAATTACCTCCCTTACCACCAAAATATAGAATTAATTTGGATGTTGTTTTGAGGGGGTTAGGTGCTTCTTTAAATGCAGAAGTTGATGAACCCATTGATCATGAATCAAATACTTATGAGCAACATGAACAACAACGAATTTCAAATGAAGCAATTATCAAATGTTTAAAACAAATTTGGAAGGAAAATCCATTGGATCCCAATGAAATGGATTTCATAGCCAATATCAATGTGATTAATCAAAGTTTAAATGAAGTTGCTAGTTTATGGTCTAAAATGTTTACACTGGTTGAAAGAATTGAAAAGAGAGAACTGGCATTAATTATTGATCAACTGAAATTTTCGGGATTAATAACTGAAATGATTAAATCAGATGTGGGAATTTATGGTATGAACACAATTGGTGGTAATGTAGAGGAAGAACAAAATTTAGGAATAATAAATCAAACATTGAAACAAATCCAATCTTATTTCCAAGTATCAAAGCGAAACAAAACTGATGAAATGATTAATATTACAACTAGTGTTTTGGAAAATTGGAAATCCTTACAAGATTATTTAACATCTTTTCATTTTCTTATTGAAAGAATTAATGAATATAGATTAGAATCTGATAGGGAGATCCATTTCTTATTGAACGATATAAATAAATTGATTGAAAGATTTGTTCAAATGAAGGCTAGATTGGATTTTAAACCAATAAATGCTGATAAATTGATTTTGAATTTGAATGAAAATATACAAAAATTAAACAAATTATTAAATAGAATTTTAATTGTTAAGGAATCTTTCATTAGTGAATATAAATTATTTCAGGGAACTAAGTATATAATGAGTCAAGTATTAAGTGATTGGTGTAAAGAACGTGCTCATCTTATGGACAAAAATAATGATGGAATTCAAAGGTTATTAGATGTACTGGATGATTTACCTAAATGATTAAATTATTTTATAAAAAGGTGTGTGTTGTGGGTGTATGTGTCTATGTATAATTAAGCAATTTTCTTTGATGCATTGGTAAAACCGATACCCTTACAAGTGGCAATGAGGCAATTGTTATATTCTTCATCTTCTTGAAAGAAGAATTCCGTATTGAATACAGTTTTAATATCTCTTAATAAAGTCACTAATTGACCATCCATTTGAGATTTATCAATAATAAATCGTCCAATATCTTCCTTACCAATAGTCATTAGAATGAAAGTAGCACTTAATTGATCCCTAGAAACAGCCCCACTATTTTCAATACATTCTAATAATTTATAAGCAACCACTGTAGCAATATCCTCTGGTGTATCACCACCCTCACCAACATCATCAATAACATATCGAAGAGGTGATTTTTTAGATTCAGTGAATAACGTTAATCCAAACCCTGGAGATTGACCTGAATTTTCACCTCTCCAAACATCTGTAGTGATATTAACATCACAACCGGTAGGTCTTAAAACTTGTCTAGCTGAATCAACTAATCTGTTCACAACAGATGGAGAAACACGAGCACACCATGCAACACCTCTGATTGATGAGATCTTTGGAATGTCTAATATATGAACAGTGATTGGTTGGGGGATACGTGAGTTGATTATTAAATGAACTTCACCTCCACCTAATGGAGGACACCCCCTCTTAAGTGTATGTAATTCGACATCTTTAATACCAAATTTATCTAATAGAGGTAAATAAGACCATTTAATAAAATCCAAGCCTGGTTCCCCCTTTTTAGATGTCAACCCCTTAAAAATAATGGAGAATTTGTTCTTTGAAAAGGGACCTAATAAAAGCATTGGCAATAAATAATATGAAATTGATGTAGTTTCAGGACATTTATGATTGAATGATCCTCCAATAATTAAACCTGGTCTATAAATTAAAGTTGTACCAGTATAAGAGATTTCAATAGCAGATCCATTAGTAACGGATTCTAATAATCTTAAAAGAGACACTTCATGTGGTTGTAGACCTGGATTCAGTTCATCTGGATGAATATTTGTGATTTTAATTGGAATTCCCTGTAATGTTGCCATTACCAATCGCATAGAAAAGTTTTCATGGCCTGAAAATGTGATTATTGGAGCCATTTGTGTTGTTTAATCAATCAAGATCACTAAAAGTCAAGAGAAGAGGAAAAAAAAAAAAAAAAAAAAATTTAGATGGGAAAATTTCCTCATTGGGACGGAAAAGAAAAATCATTCAGATCTCTCACACCGTAAGGTCCTTTTAGTAAGAAATTGAGACAGAGATGGATTACAGCGATTTATTGCCAACCAGCGGAGGTTGGAAGACTCAATTAGAGCACTTTGTGACAGAGGACATCCCCAGCTTCGATTATGGCGGCTTTGTTGTGGGGAAGGAGCGCAAATCAGCAACTCTTTGGATGAAATCCGATGGTGTTGTGTGCGGGGTGGCCTTTGCAAGGGAAGTTATTCAAATGTTTGGATTAGAAGCCACATGGGATCACTTTGATGGTGAATCCTTGAAACCTAGTGAAATAGAGGGTAATAAAATCAAAATAGCAAGTGTTTCCGGACCGGCCAAGGACATTTTACAAGCAGAGAGATTGATTCTTAATATAATGGCTAGAATGGCTGGGATTGCCACTAAGACGAAGATTACAGTGGATGCAGCAAGGGCCACTGGGTACAGGGGGGTTATTGCAGGTACAAGAAAGACTACTCCAGGATTAAGAATCATGGAGAAGTACGCTATGCTTGTTGGTGGAGCTGATCCACACAGATATGATTTGTCTAGTATGATCATGTTAAAGGATAATCATATTTGGGCCACGGGGAGTATCACAAATGCAGTGAAGAATGCCAAAAGAGTTGGCGGGTTTTCCGTTAAGGTTGAAGTAGAAGTTCAAAGTTATGAAGAAGCAATTGAAGCTATTGAAGCTGGTGCAGATGTTGTTATGTTGGATAATTTCACTGGTGAGGGGCTCAAGGCCACTGCTAAGACATTAAAGGCGCTTTATAAGGACAATGTTTTATTGGAATGTAGTGGGGGGTTGACATTGGACAATTTGAGTGGATTTCTTTGTGAACATGTTGATATCTACTCTACTTCCTCTATCCACCAAGGAACTGGGATAGTTGATTTTTCATTAAAAATTGATCATTAATTAAGTTATTGGTGAATTGGTTAGTTAGAGGTTTTTTTATGTTATTGTCTTTTTTCTTTTTATATGAATAAATACCATAAGTGTGATTTGGCCTTTTTGGCCAGCGGCGAGTGCTGAGCGCTGCTGAGCGCTTGCAAAAACAGAAGAAGAACGCGTTTCATCAAATCAAGAGAACCGTTTTGTTTGCCTTGATTTCTTTCTTTAAAGTCACCATTGGTACCCCTTAGTTAAGGGCTTTAACTAGAATAGAATGTTGTCTGGCGAAGAATTTGAAGAAATTATTTTTCAGGGAGATTCCATTCGATCTTTACAAGTGTTGGGGGATTTGAAAACTCATGTCAAAAGATATCTTGTAGATTTAAATGATGTACCATCATATATTTTAGGATTAAAACAAGCATATTCACAATCAAGTTCTTTGGAAATAACTGCATTCACCACTTTGTGTCATTTAGTTACTAGAATCAGTATGCAAGACCCCTCTCAATTAATATTATTTTCCAAATTAATTATCCCCTTCTTAATAGATAGATTGATTGATGGTCGCCAACCAGTTGCACAAACAGCAAAGAAATCAATAAAGACCTTTTGGAGTTGTGTTCAGGGTGGGGGTCAAGATGCTCATTTTTTAGATATAATATATAACATGGGGTTTCAAAATTCTGATTCAAAGATTCGATGTGATATTTTAGATATTTTAAAGGATTTATTGAATGAATATTCTGGGTTTTCATTCAAATCATATATAAAGCCCTGTGTTGATGCATTGAACGATTCATATTCACCAGTTCAACAAAGAGCTATTGATGTCTTACTGGTCTTTTTCCAACAGGTGAATCCGAATTCCAAGAGTGCCAAATTGGATTTAATAGAATTATTACATGAATCCCAAGTTGACAATTCAATTGCTATGAATTTGTTGCAAACAATTGGGGGGGAAGAACTACTTAATGAATATCAAATTATCAAAACAAGAGAAAATTCGATTCCAAATTCAGCTAACGACAAAGAGCCTGAAATCTCAATGATTGATAGCGCTATCAATGTTAGTATCGACGAACATTTAAATAACATACTTGAAAGGACACCCTTTTGGAGCTCTGATACTACTATCCCATTGATTGCTCTAAATGACTCCATGTTGGACACTATAGAAGAAAAGGTGATTGAACCATTCAATGGTAAGGAAACAGAACTCAATTGGAGATCAAGACAAGATTGGATGATCAAGATTCGGTCCCTTGTTAGATCCATTAATGAACAAACTAATGATTTTCTTTTGAATAGATTTATGAATTTTGTTAGGCAAATTAAAGAATGCATAATAAAGTCGCTGCTATCATTAAGAACAACATTATCAAACAATGCATGTCAACTTTGTAAGGAAATAGGTTTGAATCTAGGCCAATCTCTTGATTTCAGTACATTAGAGTCTCTCATCCATACATTATTGAAATTATGTGGTAGTAGAAAGAGTATTCAGCATCAAAATTCTAATGTGGGTATTTTAGGGTTAATTCTTAATTGTAATTTAAGTGCAAAGATATTCAATATGTTTTTAATAACAATGCAAGAAAAGAATGTACAGCCAAAGGTTTATATTGGACAATGGGTCCATTTATTAATCATTAGATATTATAGTATGGAGGGGGGGGTTGGGGGGGTATTAGAATATATTGAGCCAATTTTAATAAGGGGTGTTTCAGATTCTCAACCACCAGTTAGGGAAAGTATGAGGAATGCATTTTGGTGTTTAAATGAATTATACCCGGTAGCCGCTGAACAAGTTAAAAATAAGTTGGATGTTAATACCTTAAAGGGTCTTGATAGGTCCAAGGTGCTCAATCAGCCAAGAAAATCAATAAGGGAATTTATAAAGGAAAAGAGAAGAGATGGTGAGCAGCAGGCCCAGCAGCAGGCCCAGCAGCAGGGGAAGGGGAAGGGGTTCAATAGAGATCTCATAAGGGACCAATTAATGACATCTGACAGGGAGGAATTGAGGGAATCCAACAAGAGGTGTATTTCCCTGAGTGCATTAGAAACCTGTGAACATCAACAACAGCAAGAGGAATTTAAAATCAACAATAAATCCATACAGCCACGATCCCAAAGTTTGAATAAACCTAAGGAGGAATATGAGGACTTTACAGAGAGATTGAAAAGACAAAATCTCATTTACGATGAGATCAATTCGAATAATATACAAGTTCAAGAACGGGGGTTAATGCATTTAATGAAATTGACCAGCAATGAGCCAAGGGGGGCCAAAGGCGGGGTCAGTGGTCAATTGTCATATAAATTACAGTCCTCTTTGAACACATTAACACATAGTAACCCCATGATCTTTAGAAGGGTCTTTGAAGATGAGCAATGGGTGAAAACAATGATCAATTATATTTCCAATGAAAATTTACTAAGAGTTTATTGCATTAACTTTGCTGGGGGGAGAGGTCATGAAGAACCAAATGAGGAGGAGGTAAATATGATATTGGCGAATTTCAAAATTGAGGACCTTTGTATTAGTATTGAATCGATCTTACAAAATTGTAAGGACACATCAAGGATAGACGAATTACAATTATCTATTCAATATTATAAATACAAGCCCCTCATTTTAAAGATCATTTTAATAATAATTAAAAATCTAATAGCGTTGAAAATGAATGAATTGAAACCATATTTGTTATCGAATTTATTTGAAATCTTGAATAAATGTTTCAATATTATAGACGATGAACAATTGAGGGGGCGATATGATGAAATATTGAGGTTTATTTATTTACATTGGCCCGATGAATATTTGAGAAGTTTGAATACCAGTGTTTGTGATGAACATACCATTAATGAGATCAAGGCCGTTATAAAATACGGGGGCAGTCAAATGAAGGGGGGGTTAAAGTTTTTGGGGGCCGAGTCAATTATGGAAGAGGATAGTATATATGATGAAGTAACAGAATCAAATTTAGAGCATATGACTAAGGTGATACCAAAGGCGGAAGAGATTCGAAAGATGATTGAGAGTAATGATGGCCAAGATATTGAAGATTTTACAAAGATCAATCCTGGGAGGGGGTGGGTTAATGAGGGTGAGGCGGAGGAGGAGGAGGAGGAGGAGGAATTTGGTGCTAAGCAGGTGTTTGATTCGATTGAGGAAGAGGAAGAGGAAGAGGAAGAGCGGGGGGGCTCTATTGGGGATGAAGTTGAATCCACAGTTAACAAGAGTACCGAATTGATGGACGTTGATAATCAGGCGGCCCCTCCAGCAATCAATCAACAATATGCAGAAGAGAATAGTAGTGATATTACGCCAGATTTGGGGACACTTGATATCAATCGGGGGGATAATAGCAACGGTAGCATTGATGAAGATTTTGGAATGAAGTTTGAATTGATTGATAATTGGAATAACGAATTGAACATTAATGAAGACCAATATAAGGATTTAATGAGCATGAATGAAGATGACCTATGTTCATATTTGAATGAATCCTGGCCGCAAGAATGTATTATACTAAGTTTATTAGAGAGAGGGATGGTTGAATGGAGTAAGGAGAGAATCATGTTGTTGATCAGGTATAAAGGGGGGAGCCAATGGACCCCCATGGCATATTATATGATACAAGAGATTCTTAGAAAGTATATAAGGGAGATTCCTATATTAGTATCGAATAAGAATTCCATGAATGCACAATATCAAGAGTTGGTATTAGATAGGATCAGTGAACTAATTGCAAGCAGGCAAGTCGATATAGAGGACATATTCCATATTGCGAATTTCATAAATAGGGAGGTTCAAAGTGTAAATAGTTATATTAGAATGAAAACAATGAAGATATATTCGATGTTGTATGAGATGCATGTTGGGGGGGAAAAGGATAAGAATGGGTATGAATTAGTTGATGAGGGGTTATTTAAAGGGTTGAATATTGAATTATTAAAGCAACTTGAGAGATTTAATTAGTTAAGTTAGTTAATTAAAAAAATCTAATGTATGTATGTACAGAACAAAGTAGAATAAAAATAAAAAAAGGGAAAAGGGAGTAAGTTAAAAGAATCTTTCACCACCGTCAATAAAGACACCATTGAAATCATTATCTGAGGGGACCCTTGAATCTAAAGGTTTATATAAATACCAAGCCAAAAGTGCTTTAACACAAGATCTAACTCTAGCTTCCTTTAAGGAGGAACCCTCAGCAGTTGATAATAATTGATCACCAGAATAACACCCCACAACAAAGATTGGAGAATTGGATTGTCTACCGGATTCAGAAATTAATTTGATTTGAGCACATGGTAACTTTTGATTTTTAAGTAAAATATTAAGTAATTTACCAGGTTCCTTAAAATCAAACATTCTTTGAAGATCAATTTTTCTTGAAAGGATATGATTTTGAATAAAGGATTTAACCTTTTCTTCACCATCATGAGCATAAATGACTGAAATGAGGGATCTTGAAAAGTTGGCATAAGCTTTATATTTTGACATGGAATCATTTGAATTTGATGTCTTTTCAATACCTAATTCAGGATTAGTGATATTATTAATAAATTTCAATTTACCATATTGGAATAATTGAGGTTCACCATTAAGATAACGATCTAAATTGGATTCGTCATCTTCTTGTACCCCCCATTGATTTTTAGCTAAATCATAAAGGCCCAAATCACCAATAAATGCATCAGTTGCAGATCTAATGATTGAAAGTGGTAATCTTGGATAATTTGTGATTAAATATTCAGTGACATAATAAGATAATAAATTAGAACCAAATATTGACAATTGAGAATTATTTGATTTATTTGATGTTAAATCTCCGTTAAGGCATTTAATTAATGAATTTAATTCGATTGATTTAGATAAATTCAATCTTGAATGAAGGGCCACTAATGATGGGATCAATTTTGCGTCTGATTCACTGATACTGGATGTGATGTTGATTCTTTGATACTGATCATAATGATGAATATTATTTGATGGGACTTTTAATTGAGATTGAGTAGTGATTTGATTTTTAGCTTGTTCAAATGAAAATTTGTATTTTCTAGACAATGCAATACTTTCTGAATTCCCCGTAGAAGAAGAAGAAGAAGAAGAAGAAGCTGCTGAAGTTGCCAATTTCCTGATCTGCTGACGATAAAGCATTACACAATGAGGTCGTATCGTTGGGAGTAAGAGAAAAGGTTTTTTTCTTCTTGGTCTTCTTCTTCCCTTTTTTTTTTTTTTTTTTTTCTGAGGTGCTTAGTTTTTTTTTTTGTTTTTTCCGCGGGAGGCGAGATTTCCAACGGGCACAAACCACATGACGGGCCCCGTGCGTGAGCCTTGTGCCGACGGGTGCGGGTGCGGGTCACGTGCCCAAAAAGCGGGGAGAGCAAAACCACTAAACACCAAAAGAAACAACCCAAAATGCGCAGCCAAAAACTTTTTTTTCCCCCCCCAATTTGAGCTTGAAATCCAACTTGAAATCAAAAGGAAGATGTCACACTCGTCGTTTGTGCCCAAGTGGGTGGCCCCTCCATCGGGAGGCTGGTTCCACACTCCAAAGAACCACCATGTGAACGGGGTCATTGCCTTTGCGGGGTTCTTTGCCGTCCTCTATGCCGCGTACCGTCAAGCTGAGTCCAACACCATCAACCCAAAGTTGTCTTATAGTGTTGAGACTGTGAACAAATGGAACAACGCTGCTGCTGCTAAGAAGGAGTGAAGTTGTCTCTCTTTCTTTCGATCGCCCACCCCTTTTCCATTGCATTCATTTCTATATCAAATATACACTATTTATTACTACTATGATTATTATTATTAACTTTATTATTAACTTTATTATTATTAACTTTATTATTATTAACTTTATTCTAATATAAAACAATATGTAAATCAGGATTGGCTTTCAGTAGGGTTTGCAGGAGCTGATACAACTCCTTATAATCAATCAACGTTCTAAGCTTGTCATCAATAAACATATCAATCACAACAGTGTCGATTTCATGCGCCTTGAAGGAGTCTTGGGGGTACCTCAATAACAAATCAATTCTACCAGGTGTTGCACACAAGATCCGACTCCAAGTTGTCTTCAACAGCTTCAAATCCTGTTCAATTCGATTCTTATGAATCAATTTAAGTGACCCCCCCTCCAAATCTCTACAACCTCTATGAGTATCACAAGATCTCAATGCAGATGGTGATAAAATACATAAGAATTTCCGTTCTGGAACGTCAACAACATATTTGGCCTCATTACCAGCTTTGAATTTACCACTCTTCTTATCCCATTTCAATTTATTTTCCATCTTCTTTATTCTATTTCTAACTTTCTTATGTTCTTTAATTGATGGTATTAAATCTTTGAATTGTTGTTTGATGAAAAGTTCCAAATTTTCCAATTTATGTTCTTCTAAAAAGCTTTCACTACTTTCAATATTCCCCTTCTTAATGTACATTTCTCCAAGTTCAAGTGGAGTCATTTCTGGATACATTTCTCTAATTTTCACTGCTAATCTTTCAGCAATTATATCTGGTGATTGAGATGGTAAATTCACTTTCTCTTGTTTTTCATTTTCGATTCTTTCTCTTTTCCTTTCTTTAGATTTCACTTTGGCTTCACTCATGTTGTTTAGAAGATGGCTAGACTAGCTTAGCTTAGGTTAAGTTAAGTTAAGTTAAGTTGAAGAAAGGAAAAAAAAAAAAAAAAAAAAAAAAAATATTTGATATTTGATATTTGATATTAAAAAGCCGTTTTGCTTTGCTTTGCTTCATTGGGATGTCGATATCAAACCCCACAACCCCCCAACGACAACAGCACACGCCTCACCCCCCGTCATCTGCTTTGACCCTCAACGCGCTCGACAATGCAGTCACCCCCGTGCGAAACAGACTGCTCTTGACCCCCACTAGAAATAAACAAAGAAAACGATATGATCCATTGAACGATTTAAGGTTGTTGAGTGAGTTGTTGAATATCGATAGAGATCAGGAGCAGGAGGAGGAGCTTGAGGATTTGGAGCTTGAGCACGCATTGGAGGTTGAAGAAGAATCCTCAATTGATACAATTCACCAATCGGCAAATCAATACAACAATGTGCCATCTTTCACCACTAGAAATCTCAATGGATTCAGATTGAGCGGGTCTTCTCAATTGAGTCATATAGACACTTCCTTTGATACCAGTAGGAAAACTCGTCTGTCCCTTTCCTCTCTTCCAAACACCTCTAATATAGCCATACCAGAAGCAATCTTTAATCAAAGTGATGGATCCGATGACAACAATCATGAGTATGGATTGGATATCAGTATGGACATGGATATGGACATGGACATCCCCGATTTCTCAACACCATTTAATATTGATATACCCCAAAACAAGACCCCCACCCCCACCCCCCCCTCTATTCAATTCACTCCTAATATGATTAAGAAATTACTAAATTCATTAAGCCATTCAATACCATCTGATTTAGTGCATCTAGTGAATGAAACGTCATTACAGTTCATCGATCAAGAGCTGAACCAATTGGTCTCCTCAACCCTTTCAACGGGTTATAAATCAATTAATGCCCCCCACATCATGAATCACATTCAAGGTGTCGAATTGGTTAATGATCTTTTAGGAGACTCCTCCCAAAGTGATTTAATGGATTTAACTTTGAAAATTTGGGATTTGGAATATGTTAGAGCTCTAAATGGTGTTTTGGGGAACACTAAACGAGTCAAAAGGAAGGTTACAAGGAAAGATAGTGGTGAGAAGCAACAAGATCACGGACACAGTCACATTTCTACCCCTCTTGAGTCTCATCTAACCACAACACCAGACCCAGCTCTAATCCCGGTGAATGAACACTCTGATGACATGATGGGGATTGTTGATTTAAACACTCTGGATTCCCATATTGAGCTGAGAATAGGAGAAGCTGATGTGGATTTGGATTTGGATTTAGATCCCAACTCAAGCTCCCAACTCAGCTCCGATTATGATATACCCGTTGAAGAAGAAGAAGAAGAGTAAATTTAGACATTATGTAGCTATAGATATTAAATGTATACTTAAAGAACCCCCCCCCCGTTAACTATCTCTCCCATGGCTTTTTCCTTTCTGGTAACACCCGTTCAGAACCCTCCTCATGATCCAACACAGTGTCTGGGATCTCCTTGATGCCGGGAACTGGCTTATTGTTCACAATCATATCAACTATCTCATCATATGAACAAGTACCATCCTCATTCAACTCTTCAATACACCCATTTTCAACCCATTGTTTATACTCTTGTAAATCCAAAATGTTGCCCGTTTCCTGACAAAAGATAAAGCATTTAGTTTGTAATTCTAATTGATCTTTATCCTCTCTTGTTATTCTATCAACATTTAAAACCCCATTTGAAATCTCCTCCTTGATTGGTAATTCTCGTTCACTTAAAACAATAAGATATTGTTCTAAAACAGAATGAAACGTCTGTTCAAAAGTTGGAGAAGCCTTGAAATCATAAGCTCTAAATGCCTTGAACGTTTCGATGTCCATGTTGGCAACACGGGGTAAGAAGAAGAATAATAATAAAATGGAAAGTTAAATTCTAAAAAAATACCTAATGAAACCTATAAAGATAAAGAGAGAGTGTGTGTTTGTTTGTATGTAAATCTATTCATTAATCCTCCAACCCAGCCTTCTTTTCCAATGGATTGTAACGAAGAAACTTCTCAATAAGATCAACGTGTGTTAAAACCATTCTACGACAACAGTACCTGTTCAATTTCAGCTTATCGAGCGCCTCCCCCTCTGGCAATTGGTCCTCTTCCAGCAGCTTAAGATAAGTCTCCCACTTGTCTCCCACAACCTTACCGCATGAAAAGCATCTCACGGGGATAATCATCGTCTCGTCTCGTCTCTTTTAGCTGAAGAAAAGCTGTTGATTCAAAACTCACAAATTCCAAACGGGGACAAAAAAAAAAAAAAATTTCAGTTGAAAAAAAAAATTAAAAAAAAATTTAATTAAAAAAAAAATTAAAAAAAAAAAAATTTTCCTTCTTTTCAACTTGAAATTCAACTTGATTTTTGATTGTTTTGGTTGTTTTGTTTGTTTCTTGAACTTCAACTCGGCAGAATGGAACTTAATTTAACCTTGAATCAGGGTGGTAGATTGTTGCCTCATTTATCCACTGTTACAGCGGATGGTGCTTATTCTTTGATCTTTTTCCACAATCGATTAGCAGTGTATTCATTAACTTCCAAACTTCAAATTAATTCATACTCAATTGCAAATGCAAACTCATTTCTTGATATTAAACATAGTTCCGTTCTTAAGGACACCATTTATGCCTTGGATAATAACGCAGGATTGAATCACATTAATTGGAGATCTTCAAATACAAATTCCTCATCTCCAATCTTTAAATTAACTTCATTACCACTGTTAAATAACAATCATTCATATATTAAAATAATCAATATTATTGATGATGATTCCACTTTCATCTTGTTAACAAAGTCTAACACTAACGATAACACTAACGGTAATGGAGATTCATATAATATTGTTAGTGTTGATCTAAATAACAATTCCATCTCCATTTTATCTTCATTTGACAATATAAACAACTGGTGTCTTTCTTCAAACAACCAATTATTGGCCTTCATCAATACATCCAACCATTCAATTCATATCATCTACCTCGATCAATCAAATGTCCTTGAAAATTATTCCATCACTTACATTCATAAAACTTCAATCACTGGGATCGCCATTTCTAATGATTTCAATACTCCCTATATTGCATTGGCTTCCTCTTCGGGGATCATCCAATTACTTTATATCAATTCCCAGTTAAAGACTTCAAATCAAAGAATCTTAAAATGGCATATTAATCAACCATTGTCATTGAAATTCACCATTGATAATGAATATTTGATTTCTGGTGGGTCAGAAAAGGTGTTGGTGTTTTGGAATATCGTTAATGAAAAGCAACAATTCTTACCTCGTATTAATGGACCAATTGTGGATATAATGATTGATTCCAATTTACCTTCCCTATATGGGTTGGTGTTATCATTAATTGACGGTGAATCTCAATTCATTCTATTAAATTCCACTGATTTAATTTCTAAATTCGATGTTTCAAGTCCTAGAGTTTTCAATGGATTAAACGACTTTTCTCTTCAATTATTTAAAAAGAAAACTCCAATTGATCCAAGAGATTTATTAAACATTAACAATGGCCCAATATTGAAATCAATTCAAAGAGATTTAAAGAATTTCTCTAAAAATGGTAATAGTGCCAATAACAAATTCAAATATTGTCAATTTTTAAAATCTCAATTCCATATTAACCCCCTAAATGATCATTTATATATCCCCTCGGGTTCATATGTTCAAATCTTTAACCCACTTAGACCCTCAGATTCAAATTTAATGTCAATTGCCCCCCTAGTTCAACAATACGGTAAAGTCGGTAATGAACAAAAGATTAAGGACCCTCTTGTTAAATTACTTCAATTCACTCAAAATGGTCAATGGATGATCACTTTAGATGTAGAATTTAGAGGTGAAATCGAAGAAAATGTTGGTTCCCCCCAAGAAATTGAAACTCTTAGATTTTGGAAGTTAATTAATAATGAGTACACTTTACAAACTAAAATTATAACAACTCATGACCTCAATTCAAATGTCAATTCTAATATCACTTGTTTATTAACGGGCCCCCTTAATTATTTTAATGGTGAAAGTTTAATCACTTTAGATTCAAATGGTGATTTGAAACTTTGGAGACCAAACTCTCAAAATGTTTGGACCCTGAGAAAGTTCCATTCATTTGGTTCAGGCTCAGGCTCAAGCTCAAGCTCAGGCTCGGCTTCTGAAACCCCCCTTGCAACTTGGTCTAATGATGGTAGTTTGATCGCTATTGTTATAGGATCCCAAATCACTTTAATTGATATCAATACCTTCTCACCAATTCAATTGGATTTAAATTTAGAATTACAAGATAATCATCCAAATTTCATTAAATTCTTAAATGATGGGAAATTCTTATTATTAAATACCAAAACCCATGTAATCATTTATGATATTCTTCATGGAATAACCAAATGGGGGTTAATCACTGGTGATAATAATTCCATTGTTAATTCAATTGATGATGAATTAATCATCATTGGTAAGTTCATTAATTCAAGGGGAGCCATTAATTCAAAATTAACCATTTGGAAAATCATTAATGATGAAATCAATTGTATTTGGTGTAATATTTATGATGGTATAATCATGGGAGTAGAATATAATTTCAATTGGAATAATTGGATCCTCGTTGATATTAATGCTCAATTAGGTTCAATCCACTCAAGTTCATCAAAGTTACAATCAATTGACAATCAATCAAATGGCGCTGTTGAAGATGATAGTTACCTCTTGAATAATTTATTATCAAATGCTAGAATCATTAACCAAAATAAAAAGTCTCATCAAATTAATGGTGGCGGCCCGGGCCCATCACATGATCTTAATGATCAATTGGGCTTGAAAAATGGCGTCTTTGATTTAATGTTAACAGATCTTGAAGGTTTAAATGTTGATATCTTGTTTGATAGAATCGTTAAGGTGTTATAGATATGTGTACGATATCATGTTTTCTAGTCTATACTTCATTTTTTAAATAAATCTTATATTTAATAGAATCATTTATCATAATAAATACTCGAGGTTACAGATATGCAAATGAACTAATTGCGCAGTTAAAGATAACCTGATGTAGAATTTAAGACAAATTGGCTGAATATAACAGAGAAAGTCAGGGGATAAATTAATTTATAAGAATGCATTTGAGGTAGACATCTCCTGTAATGACAAGTGAGTTTATCTAAGAAGACCTTGTTACTAGCACTGAAATTGATTCCGCAATACAAAAGCACACAGCTGTTACACAAAATTCCCAAAACCTTGGTACTTTGGAAACATCGCTCATCAAAGTTCAAGTTCAAGTTCACAGGTCATCCTACAATCATCTGAATTTCACAGCCAAGAAATGAATCACTATGGGGGGGAGTGGCAGCGTAGTCCGTGTCCATGTAAGCATGTCGGGTCTGTTGCGTGGGGCAACTGACCTATCATTTTATGCCAATGAGCACAGTTGTAACGTCTTTTATAAGGAAAGGGTTCCCACCCATTTCGATTCAAATATCTTAATAGTACCACTCTTATTGCAAGCTTTGTTGTTGGCGTCACTAAACAACACCCACCCGTCCTAAAAGTGCATAAGCGGATCACCACATCAATCTTGATAAGATTATAAAGATATTTGCACCTCAATAAACATAATTTGAAAATATAAATTCTAATAAAATGGAATATAATAGAAGTGTTGATAGAGAATTAATTGACGAAATTTCAAGTAATCTTCCTAGACAAGTATTGGAGATGACTGAGTTCAAAATTAAAGAGGGTAGGGAAAATGATGTCATTCTTATTGGATTAAGTCATTGTATTGATGGCCCCCTTGGATTGAGTACTCCTAATTTTTATAATGGGTTAACTCACGTTACATCTGTTAGGGATAATTTTGATTTTGTAACATTTTCAAGATGGCACAATTTCTTACATGATATCAAGTCAATATTGATTTTCAGCGACATTAGGATTTCTGGAGACATGTTAAATCAATATGGGGAATATTTTCCTAATAAATTTATATATTATTGATCAAACGAAGGATATAGTTTCTGAAATGTCGGAGTTTGTAGCACAAGACGTCAAAAGCCATTGTTTTCGCCAACGACAACTAAAATAAATGAGTGTTATGTGTTGCCTATTACAAGTAAATAAAAAAGCCTCCGTGGATCATTGACATGTAATCAATTATTAATTTTATGATATCAATTTGGTGTCCTTAATTCCATATCGTATTTATGAAGACCCCTAATAAACTGCTCAGCTGACACTGAAGAGGGTGCTCGGAGCTTTCTCAATATGAAAAAGAT
Source organism: Saturnispora diversa (assembly GCA_030560905.1). Taxonomy (NCBI): domain Eukaryota; kingdom Fungi; phylum Ascomycota; class Pichiomycetes; order Pichiales; family Pichiaceae; genus Saturnispora; species Saturnispora diversa. Next base: position 26,780 of record JAKTWH010000002.1, read on the forward strand.
AAACCCTAACTAACAAGTGTATGGCCATCACAATTGCCTAGTGTATCAATAATTGGTAAGTAAGCTAATTTATTATCTAAAAGTGTAAGCACTAGTCAGTATATCAGAACTACTTACTCAAGTGATTAGGCTTATCTGCAAAACAAAAGACTCCACTTTACTGATTTTATAGCAATTCAAAATCATCACTACATAAAGAAGTTGATTCAAAGCATCAATTTTTAAACTTTTATATTCTTCTGCTGACGCAGAAAACGCTTTAATTTTGTATTATTTCGACAAGAAGTCATTTTTAAACTACCTTGGCTCTAAGCTTGGTAAATGTTGTTATTTGATATCAGCTGCTCCATATAAACAACATGGTATTTAAAACATCCCACATATCATATCAAGGTTGTGAATGGTTACGGAACTATAATACCAATTTGCTGAAGTGAACCTCAATACGATCGTATAGACGTCGTTGCTGTTGTAAAAGTGCTTGGTTCCTAGTTCCATCGCTCGTTTAAGTTTCTAATATCTCTCAATAGGTGTAGGCGTAGCAACTAGTGTAACGATCATCAAACTCTTCTATCTTTGGGACAACCTTAACATCCATAAGTGGCCAATAGACATCTTCTTGGTTACTCAATACCCAGTAATAGTAAACATGAATTTTACCAAGATCATCGTACCACTGACCAGAGTTTTGAGCAAACACGTCGAGAACGAGCCCCTGTGTATAGGCGTTAATGGCCACTGCAGTATCGTAGTCGAAATTCTCGTGTGAGCACGCCGATATCTTCATGCCTGGGCCTGCCATCTGTAAGATCCCGCCCTTATTCATCTGACCTCCAACTTTGGAAGTATTATATAAGGGTAGCCACGTCATCACCACTTCTATTGCGTCCTTACCTATTTCGTTAAGCATTTCAAACCAAACACCAAACACTCCCAGAATAGCGTTTACTTGTATTTGGTAAGCATAAGCAGAATTAGACAGATGCTCTCTACAATCTTTCCATTCACTGCCTCCACTCCCTTCAGCCATAGCATAGCAATGGCTATACCCAACGGATGCGACTACCATGGTAGTATCCCCTCCCCAAAGGAACCAAGGTAAATTACGTTTATGAAGATCAGAATTACCTGTTATTTCAGAATAGTGGTTAGCATCGACACTCTTTAGGCCATCTGGTGATATTAATGAAACAAATGATGTGCCATTAGTGAACTCGTAGTGATATAGCTCACCCACGTAATGCGTACCTAGTCCAGCTCGTGAATATTTCGAAGTGAAATCGCCCGTAAATGCTTGTGAATCAATCCAATCTATTTTGTAACTCGGATAAGGATAAGACTGATTTAAGTTAATCTGCTGTAAGCTGTATTCTCCTGTACCGTTGATCCTCGTATACACATTGGCTTGTAACGGGTCAGTTGTGTTACCTGCAACAAGAGTCGGAATTGCCAAACAGCATTGAATCAGGGAAAGTATAGTAATGTAGATCATAATTGGTTAGTTAGTGTGTCAACCAATGCCCAAAGAAGCAAAAGTGAAAGAAAGTTGAATAAGTAGGGAAAAAAAAATTCACAATAGAACTTTATTTCATGCAGCATCGAATAACCTACAAAGTTAACATTGAAGGAGGTAACAATAATTTCGCAAGAGGGTTAAAACCAGAGCTGGAAAAAGATGATGGTGAATCAAACATAATCAAGCCCAAGGGGTTTCTTAAAAAAATGAAATAGACATTTTTGTTTATCAGATAGAGAATCTGCAGGTCAAGCTTTTATACATGCGCAAACATTTATAGAGCGAGACAGCCATTTGGTTTAACAGAAACGCATCTACGGCAAACTGGGATTGGAAATGATTTGTTGAGAATTTCAAGAATCGATTCTCGGCATCGAACTATCGCACATTGGAGAGAGAGGAACTGGTCAAGACTAGATAACTTCCATCGTGGGTGAAGTACACCGAAAAATCTAATTCCCTGTATTGAGTGTTGCCTGATACCTACTGAACAAAAGCTGGTATTACGGATGTATCGATGGATTGAAGCCACCAGTCACAAACCATATCAGGGCTTAAGTGACTCACACAGCAACATTGAAAAGAGCTCAGCAAATGGCATTAACCGAGAAGCAGAAACAAAACTATTCAACACAAAAATAATGAAATTTGTAACCACCAAAAAAATGATGGGGCAATGGAAATCAAGCTAAGGTCTTGATTGACGAGTCGAAAGGTATTAAACATCGAAAGGTGGGTTGCTTGAATACAGTCCTGCTACTAAATACTGTGTATTGGTTCGTCGAGATGCGTTGTCTACTACAGCCTCTGCTACTTATTGCAAGACTCTTCCTTCCTACTTTGGTCGTTATAAGTTGGTTAAAAAAACAGATGGTAATTCGGTTGAAGTTAATATTCCTATTATAATTGGGAACACAGGATTATCAACGTTAAATAATTCAAGATTTATAACTTTAGAGATCAGATCTATTCTAAGACACCACTAAGAACATACTTCAAAATTATGGCTCGATATCTTTCTTGATAGATTCTTTAAGGTGTTACAAAAGCAGTAAATACTTCATTTTTAAATAAATCTTAGATTTAATAGAATCATTCATCAAAATAAAAAATTAACCTGTGTCTACAGCTAATTGAATTACCCAAAGGGGGTTCTATGAGTTTGTAGTTAAGAATGAGGGTTTGCATTTAGTTTTACTACTACTTTTCATTTTATCGGCTGACATAAGCAACGCATTAATTTTGGTTTATTTCGACTAAAACAATTTTATAAAACCACATTCCCCTAAGCTTGGCATATTTTGTTTTGTAAGATTGCTACTTTTTATGGACAACATTACAAACAACAGCGTTTGTATACCATCACGTGTCCCTGTTAGCTCAGTTGGTAGAGCGTTCGGCTTTTAACCGAAATGTCGAGGGTTCGAGCCCCCCATAGGGAGACTTGTGATTTAATTTTTTTTTAAACTTTCTTTCTTTGTTTTCATTTATTTATTCACTTTTCTATTTGGCTTTCTTGTTTACTACCATTTCTTTATTTTTTCCCATTCAATTCATTTGAAACATCAATGGATCAATTTAATCATAGCCCCCCCTCAAACTCAACACCCGCCCAGAATTTAGATAAGGATATATTCATTTTTAGAAATAACAGATTAGATAATTTTGATGATGACAATGAATCTCAATCGAATGACGATAGCAGTAATAGGGGGTCCTTTATTAAGGACACCATTTGGGATAAAGAATTTACATCCGAGGACGAATCTGATGATGATGATTATTTACCTCAATTAAGTACAGATCCAAGCGATGATGAGGAGCAGTATGAGGAAGAAGAAGATAATAAACGAAATAACCATTTCATTTATAATGATAATTATGACGGTTATAAAGATTCAAATAATACTCAACACCATTTCAAACCAATTTCAAAACACAGGCAAAAAGTCGAATTGAGCTTTAAATTTATACCATTCATTATTCTATTATTTGTTACCCTGCTCTTGTGTTATAAATCAATTTATTTCATTGTTGATACTTTCCATAATAATAATTCTCATGTGGCATCCTCATATTCATCATCAAATTCATTCATAAATCACCAAATAATGATTTTGAATGATCAAGTGAATCAATTGATCTCTGCCAAGGCCGAAATCGAAGAATTGAAAATGCAACTAAATTCAGTTTTGAATTTGAATTTAAATTCAAATCTAAACTCAATACCTACTTCATTAATTGTAAAGAGCTCACATATCATTCAGAACGTCTCGGATCAATCAACAACCTCAGCTTTAAATTTGGACTCAAATACAATAACTGTTTCATCAACTGTAAATAGCCCAGATATGATCCAAATTATACTGGATAAATTAGTGACCTTAGAAAATAAAATAGATTCAGTATTGAATTCAAATCCTTCATCAACTGTGAATAATTCAGAAATGATTCAAATTATATTAGATAAATTGGCAACCTTGGAAGATAGAATGACTTTCCCACATACCAAGGCCAAAACAATCGATTATTCAACCTCAATCTCACAAAACAAAAGGCCACAGGAACCAAAGCCTCAATTTAATTCACCAAAACCAGTATCTCACAATAAAACCTTTTATTCTAATATTGCTAAGCAATTTGAAGTGGACACTTCATTGACTACATTTGATAAAAGAATTCGTCCAAAACCTAAACTAAATACATTTGAAAGGGGATATTATGGATTTTGGGGTTTTATGAGAAGATTCAAATTCAAAATCATGCGTTGGGGGGAACCGTTGTCTTGGTGGGAAGTCGTATCCGGAGACATTTTGGAACCATTTATAGATTTAAATGATCCAAATGGCCCACTTAATGTCTTGAGCGAAAAATCTAATAAACAATGGGTTAGAAGCGTTGATGATTTGCCTATTTATTTTACACTCAAAATTGATAAGGGTATCAGATTAAGAGAAATTGGAATTCATCAAAATAAACAATTGTTCAATTTAAAATCCAATGTTCGATTGATGTCATTATTTGTTCAACCACTGGGTAATATTAATACAATGAAAAGCTTTTTAAAGTTACATGTTAATCAAGATATTGATTATTCAAAGTTTCATAAAGATTTGAAAAATTGGGTCAGATTAAGTCAATGTGAATTTGACGTTTATAGTCATCGAAATTATCAGCAATTCCAATTCGACCCTAAATGGATTCAAAATTGGGATATTCAAAAGGTGATGATTATCATTCATTCTAATTGGGGGGATGATCAAAATGTAATTTTAGATACAATAAGAATCTTTGAAGAGAATCCAAGTATTCAGGGTAACTCAATTCAATTCCAGCAACATGAAATAAGTGATCAAGATGCTGCTGATTCAGAGCCAGAGAAAGCTCTGCATTTTTTTTAATTCACCTGTTACTTATTCCACAGGCCTTTTGGTGGCAATGGCTATATTTCCAATATGAAAATTATCATATCAAGTATGTGCTTTCCAGCTGCCTGATTTTATTGTGTAATGTTTGTAATAGTTTAATATCACCTTCCTCTGCAGTGGAGTGGCGCATACGTAGATCACTAAATCCCCAAGGTGGCGCATTTTATTTTTTTCTTCCCCCAAACTTCCCCGAATTGGTATCGCCAACTTCATCTCTACACAAAAAATGACTCAGCCCATTATAACGTCCCTTTTGGACACTGATCTGTACAAGATCACCATGCAAGCGGCTATTCATAAATATTATAAGGGAGTACCAGCAAAATTCAAATTAACAAATAGAACTCCCCATAAAAAATTGACTCCAAAGGCTCTGGAATGGTTACGTGAGCAAATAAATTCATTAGACCAATTGAGGTTCCAAAAGGATGAAATCACGTATCTTAGGGAAAAGGTTGGTTATTTAGGTGATGAATATTTCAATTGGCTTGAAAATGGATTCAAATTGACACCCTCAAGGGAAATTGACCTGGTTCTAAATGATGATAACGATGTTGAATTGTTTGTCTCTGGTGATTGGGATATTGTCACAATATATGAGATTCCAGTTTTGGCTCTTGTTTCTGAATCTTATTTCAGATTTGTGGACACTAATTGGACCATCGACGGCCAACAAGCCACTGATGATCTGATATGTGAACATGCTAAAGATAAAAGTGAACGTTTACTTAAAGCAGGTTGCGTGTTCAGTGAATTCGGTACTAGAAGAAGACGTAGTTTGAACGTTCAACGGAATGTCATGAGGGGCATCATGGAGGCCGCTAATTCTTTAGATTCTGTCACTGGTCGCTGCCTTGGAACATCTAATGTTCTTCTGGCAAAGGAATTCAATACTAGTCCAATTGGTACCATTGGTCATGAATGGATGATGGGTGTTGGTGCTATCACTTACAGTAAAATCCATGATTATTCTGCTTATACAAGTGCCAACAAATTATCAGTGGAACAATACGTTGGACTGGTTGGATTACAAAATGCCGGGTTGGCATTGACTGATACTTACGGAACTGATAATTTCCTGAATCAATTTGAAGAACCTTATATTAATGCCTATATTGGGGTCAGACAAGACAGTGGTGACCCAGAATTATACGCTCATAATATTTCAAAATGGTATGCTGAACATGGATACACTGGTGAAACCACCAAAATGATATGCTTTAGTGATTCTCTTAATGTTGATAAATGTATTAAATTGAAAAAGGTTTGTGAGGAAAAATGTGGGATGAAGGCAACCTTTGGTATTGGGACCAATTTCACAAATGATTTTGATTCAGAACCAATGAATATTGTTTGTAAACTTATCTCATGTAATGGTGCATGGGCTATAAAGATTAGTGATAACAGGGGTAAAAATATGGGTGATCAAGAAACTGTTGCAGGTGTCAAAAAGGCCCTTTCTTACGTGGACAAAAAATGGGATGAGGGTGATGAAGCCCATCGTTGGTCCAAGTAGCCTTAAAACAAAGTATTTACTTCGATTTGTGTGTTTTACAAAGTGCTTTTTATTACTATACTATATATATACTTTTTCTGGTTTTGGGTTTTAATACTAACACTACAAATCTGCTATTACTTACAATTATAATATCATCAATTTTTTTCTATTCTAGCCTTCTTTTCAACGTGGAGACCATTTTCATTAACTTGTGCTTGTTCTTGTTTCTTTCTTTTCTTCTCCTTCATTTTATCGAGCTGTCTATGAACATAATCCTTTGAAAATAGTTTAACTTTCTTTTGCCTATCTTCACTAAGGCCCTTTGGAATTTCATAATCATCACCATGTCTTTGACATTCCTTGGATGCCAAAATATGTGAAATGTCCTTTGCAAAGAGTTTTAAATTATCCCTCCCGATTTGTTCTTCATATTTCTTGATCATATGTGGAACATATTTTGCAAATAAAATCACCCATTTCTTTTCAGATTGAAAAGAAGCAGCAGAAAAAGAAGAATTTGTACTCTTTTTATTATCATCTTCAATAACTGTTGGCTCTGATGATGAGATCCTCACTCTTGATTTTGATTTTGCTTTTGCTTTAATTGCAGCTCGTTCAAGAACAGCCTTTTGTTTCTTTTCCCTTTTACGTTCCTCCTTTTCTTCCTCTGCACGCTTTCTAGCAAGTTCATTAGCTGTTGCTCTTTGTGCTTGAATAATAATATCTGATAATTCGTTGGCACGCTCTTCCTCCATTTTAGAAACTTTAATTCTTTCCAATGCTCTCTCCTTTTCAAGTTCTCTTATACGTTCAGTTTCAGCAATTTGTCTTTCCCTTTCACGTCTCATTCTCTTTTCTTCTTCTTGATCCTCTCGTTTAATATCTTCCCATTCAGGCTTTTCCCATGTTGTTTGTCCTGTAACTCTATTGAAATAATATTTTTTACCTCTCTTTGGATCAGTGGCCCATTCCCAACCCGTTGGAAGCGGTATACCATCAATTACCTTATTAGATGCTAACCTAGACACATCTATACCAGACCATGGTTTTTTAGCTGATGATGGTGCATTTGGTAACTTTCTCAATAAATTCTCTGTTGATGATTTATTTCTTCTTTCATCAATGACTGGAGTACTAGATTTTGGTGATGATGATGAATTCTTTTCCTTTTTGGGAATTCTATACTCCATTTTTAAACTTGACCAATATTGCAAAATTGATTCAATTTCATTTTTCAAATCAGTCTTTAAATTTAAAGTAACAAGTTTGTTAAATGATTCTTCCAAATTACTAGCTTGAACAGAATTTTTCGATTTTAATGAGGGCCAGCTTTGAAGAATCTTTATTGTTTGATTTAACATTGTTAATTGTAAATTGTCCAGATCTGAATTATTATGAACTGATGACAAAAGAACCTTAACTGAATTACCAAGAACCTTCAAACCATGCAAACGATTCAATCTTCTTATAAGCTCTTCAAAATCATTTGTGTTTAACAAAATTCTTTCAAAGATTCTACTGACAACTAAAAGATCCAAATCTGGTTGCATTAAACATCCAACCACCTTGGCAACTTCATTTATTTCCAATGGTTTCAAATATAATGATTTAACAAATTCAACATTAACATTACTATCAATATTGTCCTTAGTGATTTTAATTCCATTATTCTTTTGTTCTTTAATCCATTTCTTCTCATCATTGGCAATAACACCAAGGGCTTCAGTAATAGAGTGTGGTAATAGTCTTACAGACTCACTTTGAGTTTTGCCCCCTAAAACACCCAAACAATTTGATGCACCACAATAACATGTTTGTGGTTCCGCACCATACCTGTCAACATTATAATCAAAACAAATCTCTTCACCTTTAACAATATCACGTTTAGCAAAGATCCCCATTCTATATCTTTTATTGACCACCCATTTATCAACATATGCATTAGGATCACAGGAATGATTACAATATCTTGCAAGTGAAGCTCTTTTAGACGCATCAATGATCTCATTATCTTGGATCATCATAAAGTAAAAATGTTTTAGGCCTTCCTTGTCATATTGTTCCTTTCTTGTCTTATACTCTTCTTGATCAATAATATCACCAATATATTCAATGAGAAAGGTATTTGCAGGAATATTCACATTGGCTCTCATACCATACCCTTTATTTTCTGTTAAAAAGATTGATGTATTTGCATATTGGCACCTTTGAAAACGTTGATTTTGGCAATCATCACCACAAGTACATTCATCATTGACACATTCAATGTTTGTGAGTCTATTGATACAATCTGAATCTTCACCACACGCGTGATTGATTCCTGTGCTATCGTCAATATCAACAGGACAATCGCATGTCATGGATTCATCGGCAGCAGAATAAATGTTTTTAAGCCTAGAAATGTATTGATTACTTTTCAATACCACAAATTGGGAACAGACTTCATCAGTCTTGTCCTCGTAATCTAAATATAGCGGTGGGGCCACCATTTATCACAGAAAAAACTCACGTTTGTTGCTGGAAGATTTCTATTGCCATATGAAAAATTATTCACATACAATTACGTAATATCAACTTTTTCCTTCCCCTTAGATCAGGATTACGTAACATTCTCTGAGAGGGAAGCAAAAAAAATGAGCCCTTTTTGGCATTGAGAATGCTATCATCTTATTGATTTCCAGTTGAATAGGACTTAAACAGATGGGTAACTGGTCCCCCACTCCACAATTGGTGCACGCCAGGGTTGTACGTCCGTTCTCTGCCGACGGATCAAAATTGAAACTTCATTTGGCCACCCTATACCCCGGTGAAGAAGTGTATATCTTCGAAACCTTGGATGACACCTGGGCTAGAGGTTACACTATACATAATGCCAGACCTTCTGATTATTCATCTGCGGCAGTAGACGTCAAAAGACTTCCTAAGAGATCCACTAAAGTGTCAGTTTTCCCCCTCGCATGTGTCAAGATCATTGGTAACATCGAATTGAACGAAGAGGATCAGTTCTTTTCAAATGAATCATCTTCCAATATTGAAAATACAACTGGTTACGAAGATACAGAGGATGAAGATTTGAATTTTGGTCCAGGTACTGATTTGGCTTCCAAAAAGAAACACAGAAGACCTATAATGCCCCTCGCCAATACTTCAACATCTTCTCATGATTTGGCTACTGAAGTTAAATTGACATTAAACACTATTTCCTCATCATTATTTGCTGTTTATTCAAAGGGTAATTTTGAATTTTTTGATAAACTGGTGCTTATTTTCAATGAATTGGACGATTTAAGACTGAGCTTGATCTCTGGTATCTTGACTAAGAGAGAGGAGAAGATGGCTAAAAAGAAAATTTCATTTTTGATGAACAAATTCTCTAAATTATTGGCCTCTGGTGGTGGGTTGATTGATCGTACTCAATATTCTAAATCTGATATTGATGGTAAGGAATCCATTATTGCTAGAGATGAAGATACTGGTGAATTGTTTTCATTAGGTGATGATTCTAATATTAGTAGTCCTGCGTTAATTGCTCAATCCCAAGCTTTATCCGCTTTAACACCAAACTTCCCCTGGGGTCAATCGGGGACTCCATTTGTTCCCCCAAGGAACGACAAATTTGAGGGAACAATCCCTTCCAATATTCTAGTTGATTTCAAACAAGTTGTTGCCACTTCTCCTGTTATTCCGGATGGATATGCCGGTATGAAGGCATACATGTATTTGAGAAATGCAAAACATAGATTGACTGAAGCTTTTTCAATTAGCGTCTCATCAGAACAAGATTTATCATTAGACAATTTAGCTGCAGCCATGTTTACGAATATTCCCGCTACAGCAGTGAATACAGATCGGATTTATTTGGTTGCCCTTCTTACGGAAACTATTATTGATGACGCTACTCCTCATGGTAAAATTGAAGTTCATAATGAATTACCAGTTGTTAGAAAGGGGATTTGTGCGGGTGTGGCTGATATTTCTCGTATCTTTTCTAGAAGAAAGGGACATCTTGTTTCAGGCCAAGCACATAGATTTTCTATCAAATTATTTTCTTCTTATTTAGACTCTAATAAGCAAGAAGTGAAATTGTTCCATGGAATGAGCTCAATGGTTGCGAAATCCATGACAATGGTTAATAATGGTTGGGGTGAATTGGTTGATCGTATTATCAGTGGTTCTAACAGAGGTGTTGCTATTAACCCGAGAGCTGAACAATTGATCTTGAGTGTTAAAGAGGTGAAACTTGAACCTAAGAATAAAGAAATTTTGGACTCTATTTCAAATAGCAAGAATTCGGCGTTAGCTTGTATTCCTATGCTGGCATACAATCCATTAGAAAAGGATTCAAATAGAGTGTTTTTGAGATTAATTAAAGCTAGCTTGACTGGTGTTGGATTCAAGAGTAGAAGCTACACGACTATTCACGTTAGGGGTTCATCCCAAGCTCAGTTGTTTGCAAAGGGTACCAATGAGCCAGGTCTTAAAAAATGGTTATTTTTATCGACTTCCCCCGAAGAGTATGTTAATGAATTGATTGTTGTCAAGGGTTTCCCCGATGTACCAGACAGTTCTAATGACTTTTTGATCTTTGATGCTTATTGTAACAAAAGCTTTGTTGGAAGTGCTCAATATTTATTAAGAGCTGGTAAGGTCATTAACGATACTGGTATCTTTGGTAAGACCACCAAGAGTTTAGACATTCTTTCTCCTGACAACATAGCAAAGGGTACCATTGAAATTGATTTGGAATATGTTGGTAAAACTTACAATAAAGATAAAACTGTAAACCATATTTTGGATTGGAAAAGTTATTTTGGTAATGACCTTCGTACGAATGAAGCCTCATTTGTTGAAAGCTTAGGAAACGTTAAAAGAATCAGTCCAAACATTATTCTCGGTGAATTTTCTGAAATTTGCCAAGCATTACTTTCTGCCCTTGCAGAAGCTGCCGCTAATGACTTACGTACTATACAAAGCGCAACTTTTGAAGCTTTGGTGCTTACATTGGACATCGCTGTTGCTAGAAATGATGAATACGTTTCTATTTTTGATACAATGCTTGAAAGGAGTGGTTCCAAGTTCCCAAAAGTTGGTGAAGTCTTACTTACTGAAATGACAAAGATTTTTGGAAATTTTGATTCAGAATGGACATCTGTTGGTAGAGCCATTTGTAGAGTTTCTATTTTGGTTTTGAAAATTTCAGCAAAGTGCTTCGGTAATGCCATTGCTTTCCACCTTCAGGCCAATGAATTTTTTAAGGTTATTGATAATTTTCTTGGCGGTGATAAAGATATTTTAATTTCTGATCAATTGTTGATAATTGAAACTTTGGAACTATATTTAGAAGCACTTCAACCTTGGTTTAATATTTCAGAGCTTGTGAAAATTTCTGTTTCCTGGATTAAAACTAACTACTTACGTGGCTTGGGGGTTTTGCCAGATGCTAATAGTACCCCATTAATCAACAGAAAAAGAGCAAGGGAGCATTCATATGTGATCAATAAATTGTTACTGGTTAATCGTTTACTAAATACCTTTTTGGTGTCATCAGGAACACCTTCTGATCGAGAAGTTTTATTCAATTTTGCTTTGCATTTTTCATTCTCTGTTATTACATCAGAAAATATCGATTTAGAGTGCTCAAGATTGGCATTGGGGATCATTTTATCTGTTTGCAGGTCATCATTTGGTCAGTATAAAACCTTTTATGATGAATCGAACCAACTTTACTTTTCCCTGATTAAATGCTTGCCTCTTTTTGCTGGACAATTCACGAGATATCATCAGTTCTGTTATTCTGAAAAACTATTGAAGCCTAAGAGAACATTCACCGATTTGTTCCCAAATTGCTACCCTTTCAATGATTACACCATGGATTCCATCGTCAATGATTGCATTTTTGCAGAGGTTTTAGTTGAATTCACTGTTGTTATCAGTTATATTGCTAAAATGTTTGAATTCACTGCAGAAGAGTTTTTCAAATGGGAAGAGGGAGGTAATGCAGCTTCTATGGACTTTTTGGAATCAACTTTTAACATTCCAAAATTTTCATCTCATGATGCCGTCACTTCCATGCTTGCAGTTTCAAGTGATTTTATTACATCTGAGTACTATCCAAAGAAAATTTGGCTCTCCTTGCACTTGCTAACACTTGAAACAAGTTACCTAATCTCTAAACTTGTTGAACACTACATGCCAAGCCCAGAGAAATCTAATTTATTGTTGTGGAATATGCTCCTTACAAATTTATTCAGGCTCTCAACCGATAAACCAATTTCTATTGAACACCTTGAACTGACCCCAAAGATGGCCAGTACTCTTCTAGTTGGTGATCTGCGTTTGAAAGCTGCCCCCCTTGTTAGCGCATCATGGGAAAAATTAGGTGATTGTCTTTCTTTAGAGGATAAAGCAAGATTCCAAGTTAACGCTTTTAGCGGTTTTCAAAAGGATATCATTTCGTTGAATGATTTCAAGTTCTTATACTATTTGTTCTTATTTACCATGCAAAGATCTAGAGCATGTTTAAATGTTGGGAACAAAGTTTTCTGGTCTATTATTGCTTCTGAGGTGTCTGAAAAGTCGTCTTTATTTGATTTAGAAAAGGAAAGTGTGAGTGCATTATATGACCTTTTTGAAAGAAAACATATATACACTCCGGAATCGACTGAAATCAATACTTTTATTAATTCGCTTCAAAAGATTAAAGGAAAGATGGATCCAGAGGATGCTGATATTGGAGAAGTGAATAGACTTGTGAAAACATTCTCTCATTATCTTTCTTCTTTATCTGACTTGAAGAGAATCCCAAATGGTGATGAGTTTGATGATGATAGAACCTTCCATAGTTTGAAAATTTCAAGTTATTTGTTGAATGTGGATAAACCAGAATTATTCCAAAGTTTTGTCAATGAAATGTTTAATAAGAATTTGGAGAAACTCAATTTTGTTCAAGCGGCTTTGAGTTTAGAATTACTTGCCAATACATATGAATGGGATATTGATACCTATTTGCCAGCATGTGAATCACCAAAATTACCAAGCCAAACAGCTTTCAAAAGAAAAGCTGATTTGTTCAAGACTATTGCTAGCAACTTCATTAGGGGCAATAAATTGGAGCAGGCTGTTGATATTTACACTGAAATGTTAGAAGCTTATATGATCATTAATTTTGATTTGAATGAGTTGTCTACCTGTCATACTGAATTAGGAAAATTGTATGGATCCTTACAAACTGTTGATAGATTAGAGTCCACTTTTTTCAAAATTTCTTTTATTGGGTTTGGTTTCCCCGAGTCTCTCCGCGGTAAAGGATTTATTTATGAGGGTTTACCATATGAGCATATTACAAGTATCAATGATAGATTGAATAGATTATACCCGGGGTCTAAAGCTGTTAGCAACGATGAAGAAGCTGCTAAATTCTTAAAGGAGCCTCCACCTGGAAAGTTGCTGCATATTAAAACAGTTACTCCTAAGAAAAAGGAGAATTTGTCTGGCATGTCCTACATGGCAAAACAATACGTCGAGAATAAAAACTTGAATACTTTTGTCACTACAAGAAGATTACCCGGGGCTTCTTCTATTGTCAGTTTATGGACAGAAGAAACCACTTACACAACGTACATGACCTTTCCTACTTTGATGAACAGATCTGAAATTAAAGCTACTAAAGTAGTTAAGGTGCCTCCTGTTAAGAATGCCATCAGGGCATTGTCAATTAAAAATTCTGAATTAACAAATTTGGAATATTTGCTTCACCAGAATTTGAAGAACAACATTAGCTTAGAAGCTATTGCATCCACTTCTACATTTAATTCTTTGACCAGAGTTTTATCTGGGACTGTTGATTCTCCAGTGAATGGAGGGGCAGGTGAATATAAAAGCTTTTTGAATTTGCCTTCCGATCTTGAGAAGGGTGAATCTGATGAAGAGTTTTCACGTGATTGCCAAATTTTGAGTAGATCCTTCACTACGCTAGCATACTTGCTGAATAATTTGTTAAAGCTCCATGGTCTGATTGTTCCTAAAAACTTAAAATTACAGCATGAAGCTATGGAGAAATTATTCAAGAAGAACTTTGCATTTGAAATTGAGGAATCTAAATTAGACGTTGTAACACCTTTGAGTTACGATCAATTAATGCATTCTTTGACTGCAGTCAATATCTATTCAAAGCAAAGACACCAACAAACAGAGGGTTCAGAGGCTACTGTCAACTATTTTGGTAGTCAGCTCACTAGAACTTCTTCTCACAATACCATCGGCAGTACTGCCAGGAGAACCCCATCAATCTACAGTCAAAATGCCAATCATAATCACTCTCATAATTCGATTGGGGGGAGAATTAGTTCAATTTTCCCTCATAACAAAGATGGTAGTAGCATAACAGTTACTGAATACTCACATGGGGTCGATTCTTTGCATACTAGTTCCAACAGTACCTCGTTGAAGATCGGCAAGCGTACTAATATTTTGAACTACAAGTAGAATAATATTTAAGGATTTATATTTTGATAAAAGTTGTGCATTTTTAATGGTCGCTTGAAGGAAAAGAAGTAAAATATTAACTACTTGAATCGATTAAAAATTGATTTGCCAAAAAAAAGAAAGTAACTCCTCAAAAAGTACCAAATGACTACTCAAAGGTTTTTACAATAATAGCAAAACTCAAATATTGCTTTTAATGCTTTACTTTGGTTTTCTCAAAACAATTAGTATCACATTACCGGAAGTGCTCATTTGATTTTAATATCGGAATTTTCATACGAAAATATTAAGCTATTCAAATATTTAACGCTTTATTAAATAAAATGATGTCAAAGACACGTTTAGCTTAGGTGAGGAATAAGATAGCGATGTACGGTGCATTTCTATATAGAAAATAAGATCAGTCACATTTCTTAGTTGATTTCCAATTCAGTTAACAGCTCACTAATTATAACATCAGTCAGTTGTTGAAAACAATATAACATTACTTTATTATATAATATGCCTAAAGAACTATTTCATTTCATAAACGAATTACCCTTGGAACTTGTTATTCGGATTTGCAATGAATGTTTAAGTCAGTGCTCTGATCAAACACTTTACATTCTGTTTCAAAATCAGTTTCCCACTGAATTGGTGATCCCATTTTTGTATAAAGTTTACATTTGCGGCAATTATATTACATGCTCCAACCATTTTGGTTCCACATTAAAAGTATACTGTGGCGACGAAAACTTTAAGAAATTCCAACAGTTGTTACAAACCGGATGCAAAATTAAACAGCTTAAAATAGAGCAAGAGAGTTTTCAGAATGAACTTGTTTTAAGCCATTGCATTGAAGCAGCAAATGAAATCAAGTTCGAAATTTTGCCCTTTTCCTATCTATATTTTTTTGACAGATACTCTAATAGTGTTACTAAAGTTTATGAGCTAAACATTGATAATATCAATCTTTTTGAAACTTTGCAGCTATTCATTGAAGATGGTATTAGCTTCCCTAATTTGAAAAATATTCATATCAAATTATCTTGCATGAGTTCCACGATACAAATAATATCACTGATTGAAAGCCTAGCAGAAAATTGCTTTCGGTCAAAATTCAGAACTACAATAACTCATTACTGGGATATCAATTGTAGTGAAGCCATGTTCATATATGCCGCTGTACAATCTAAAATTTCTCACTTGATTAATGAGCATGTTGGATATAAGTCCAGGATTTCACTTGCACTCTATGATATCCATACGATCATAACATTAAATGAATCTCACTTTATTGATTTAAGAAATGTATTCCAGCTGAATGTGGGTGCACTACTGCCAATTTGGTATCAGGTAATTGAAAATCTTATCCACAATATGTCCAATATCAGTGATATCACAACATTCTCAGCACTAGATTTACAAGAACACCTTAAAAAAGGTAACTTAAAAAGATTGAAAGTTTATAAGAATTATTCAGGAGACGTTAATCTTCCACTTTCTTTGATGAACAACGTCAATTTACCAAATTTACATTCCTTATCAATCTGGATTTCAAAGTATCCAAATGGACTTATGCAACTTCCGGAATCTTTAAGAAATTTACACCTTGTTAACCACAATTGTTCTTTGCTGGATTTAACCTTTATTAATTTTTCCAATTCCGGCTTGAAGAACTTATTCATCTCAATAACTGGGAATGATAAAACATTGGAGGTTCAAAATTTGCCATGGAGAATTACCAACTTTGTAGTGTTCAATTTTGGAAATTTAGAACACACTGTTAAGGTGAAAATTCATAATACTCATCAAATTGAGACATTGGGAGCTTTATTTCCTAATTTTGAATTTATAGCATGATGTACGCACGTAAGATTTGGTTATTTTAAAAATCACATTTTATAATATGATTCCCCTACAAGTGTATCAATGACTATTACCAAAAATTTAATATAAATGAAGGACATAAAATCATCAGGTTAGTTAATAATTTGTAGAAAAAAATTAAAATGGGTCCTTCTAATCTCTACATTTGCAGAAGAACGAAGATCAACAAAAAAATTTAAACTTCGGTCCTCTTGATTTTCCGTTTTGAAATCAAATAATGGATGTTAATAGAGCTAATGACAGGGATATTTTGCTCAATTTTTATCAGCTAAAGACCTTGAAACCACAATCATATGCTAATGATACGTATGTGTCCTTTTTAGATAAAGATTACACTGATTCACCAGCAAACGTCATACCCAAACCAATCATCAACAAACTTCTCTCTGAAAACAACAGCGCTGCCCAGCAAACACAAAGGGAAACTATGAGGACTCAGGATAGATCATGGACGGATTTCAGAGATGCATTGGGGTTTTCCGAAAATATTAAGGAACTTTTGTTAGATATGGACGTGATCGAGGATACAAGAGATCCTCAATTACATAAATTCATGGTGGATTCCAAGTCTTTCAATCCCAAGGTGTTTTTATCCACAATTCACGCAGAAAAATCTCTTAATGAATTGAAGAAGGGGATAAACTATTTAGAACGTGATATTGAGGCGAAAAAGCCTGAATTACAGCAATTGATCACTTCTAACTTTGAAAAGACACTAAGTACGAAAAATTCATTAGATACCGTCTTTATTGAATATGGGAACTCTCAATTAAACTCCAAAATTGATCAATTAGAAGTAGAATTGGCATCATCAAGTAATTCTGCAAATCAATTGTTGAATCCAGTGCTACTTCAAATTGCCAAGGAAAATCAAATTGCAGATGCATTGAAACAAATAGAACATAACAGAGAGTTTTTAGATCTACCAAAGAAAATTAAAGAACATATTGATCAGGATAATTTTGATTCCATTTTAGAAGAATACAAAATTGGTCAGTCCTTATTTGTTGAATTGAGATCCAAATATCCAAAAAACCCTTTGTATCCAAGGGTTTGGTCGAAAATTGAAGAACTAATTAATAATTATAAAAATTCAATGTTTGATTTATTAAATTCTATTCATTTGGAAATCATTAGTTCTAATTTCCAAAATCCTATAAATCCAAGAGGAACCAATTTTGTTACTATTATTAAACGACTAATTCTCTTAGGTTCAGACAAAAGTCCAATAAAGGAATTCATTCACACTCAATATTCTAGAGTTGCTCTTGATTTAGAAAAAGGGTTAACCAATCTTAAATACGATCGTTTAATTAACACTAGAACTGGGATTATTAATGCTTATGAACTCGATCAATCCGCTGAAGATCCCCTTGGACAAACAGAAAAATTGGCTAATACTACAATGAATAAACTTTATAATATTATGTCAAAGCCCAATTTCAAACCAGAACAAATTGATAATTTATATAAAACTCTTGATTTACCTTTAGTTGTTGAACTATGGGAATTCATTTTTCAATATGTTGATGATGTGGTGAATAGTGTGATCAATAAAAAGATTTTGAAATTTGAAAATATTTACAAATTCTTTATGAATGACTTTCCAGACACATTAGATGCAAGGACTCGAAAGGATAATATCGGAATTTTGGCAATTACAGATGATGATAAATTTGAAATGAAGACATTTTTCCGTAATGTTATTAATAAGATATGTGGAAGATTAGAATTTGTTTTTACCTGTACAAGTAAAGATATGGATCAGGCACTTGGTTTAGCTCAAGTTTACGAGAAAGATGCAGTTTTCCCTCCAGTTAGTGCAAAAGTATATGAAGAAACAGACTCCTTTGGGTTTATCCCACCTCATTCTAATTCTATTTCAACAGTCTGCTACATTGTGGAATTGCATAAGAAAATATATGATGCATTGATGCTCTTGCAAAATAATAAGCATATTTTCCATTCTGAGAAACTTGATAAAGCATTGATAAGTGCTACTGAGGGTGTCAATAAAAATATGCTTTTAGGAGCTTTATGCTTTTTCAATGAAGATATGAAATCTATTCCCCTAATGGAAAATTGGGAACCGTCAGATGCTAATGAAGGAGCAACCAAATTTTCAGAGTTTTTGTTTAGCTATTATCAAATATTTTTGGCAAAAATACGACAATTACATGTCAGTGAAGATCCAAAAGTGATGGAAAGCGTCATTTCTTTGTTTATTATATCTTTATCTACAGTTATTGAATCATATGTTACCTATGTTAGTGAAAGGTGTCAGTATGATCAGGACAAATCTGATTTTTATCACCTTTCTGCAATTGCCAATTTGAAGTTTATTAGAAAAGTCACTATTCCTAAGATATTGAAGATGTTTGATACGTCATTTGATCAATCTTTACATCTTTCAAACAATTTAGATGTGTATGCTGAACTCATTAATCATGAAAAGACTCTTCTCAATGATTGTATTAATCCATACCTGGCAACAATTAAGGATATTGTTAGAGAGGGGATTGTCTCTATACCGGATAATACAAGGGATATATCATCTAAAATTGAAACAGGTAACTTTGTTAATGTATCGGGTTATGTTATGAGAGTTTTTGGTTACATCAATTCTGTCAAGTCCAAACTGGTGAAATGGAATGCTAGCAAACCGCAAATACTTGAAATTGAAATTAAATTATTGAATCAATTTTTGAAAAAGGTTTATGATTCATTAACAACAAAGTTTGACAAAGATTCAGCAGTGCAGATAGCAGTTGATTTATCAATGGTTAAAATTGTCATTGATAAGTTCAACTCGATTTATTCTAATGCAATAGATACGAAGAAATTGGAAGCTGCTGCTAAGACGTTTTCATCGGGGATTGATGCATCTATATTACAAAACAATTTATCAAAGAGTGTTAAAATCAATACCGTTTTGATAAAATGTGTCTTAGAGACTTGAATAATTATAATTTTGTATGTATAGAAGAAGATCACAATAAATTTCAGTACTTTTTTTTTTGTAATTCCGTTAAATGTCACTTTGCTTTTATTGAGATCGAATGTTGAGATCCCTGTTAAGACAGCAGATAAGGACCAATGTTTCTTTAAGAGGGGCAAGGTTGTATTCAACGCCTGTTAAATCCACTTTAAGGTCAGGAAGAGTGATTGGTGGTGGGATCTGTGCCTTGATTGCGGGGGGTTTGGTTGTTGACAGCGATTTCAGAAATGCAGCCTATGATTCGGCGTTACTTGCGGAAAGAGTGGGTGTGGTTACAGTGGCAATAACAAAGTGTTTTGCCATGTATTTGTGGACCTTGAATTCCAAATATGATAACGAAGAAGAATATCAAAAAGCATTAAGTGCAACACATCAAAGTGCTGCAAATACTACATTATGGGCACTGAGAAAGAATGGTGGTGTGTATATCAAACTTGGTCAACACATTTCCGCAATGACTTATCTTCTCCCATTTGAATGGACCAATACAATGATTTGTCTTCAAAGTGAATGTCCAGAATCAACTATGGAGGAGCTTAGAGAAATGTTTGAAACAGATACTGGTAATAAATTTGAAGATTACTTTGAATTTTTTGATCCTACTCCAATTGGTGTTGCATCTTTAGCACAAGTGCACAAGGCTGTTCTGAGGGAAAATGGTCAAGAGGTTGCTGTTAAAATGCAACATCCTTCTTTAGCTAAATTTGTTCCTTTAGATGTCAAATTGACTAAGATGACCTTTGACATGATGTACAAGGTGTTTCCCGATTATTCATTGACTTGGTTAGGTGATGAAATGCAAGAATCGATTTTTGTTGAATTGGATTTCAGGTATGAAGCCCAAAATGCCAAAAAAACCGCTGAATACTTTAAGGACTATCAAAAGCTTACAGCGCTTAGAATCCCAGATGTTTATAAAGATTTATCAAGAATTCTTGTTATGGAATTTGTTGGAGGGGCTAGATTAGACAATCTTAAGTATATCGATGAACATAAGATCTCAAAAGCTGAAGTCAGTGGATGTTTAGCACATATTTTCAACAATATGATTTTCCAATCAGGATTTGTTCATTGTGATCCTCATCATGGGAATATTGCTATTAATTATTTAGAAACTCCTAGAAATGGCCATAATTTTGAAATTGTGTTATATGATCATGGGCTTTATAGAAATATTCCAAATCAAATGAAGGTCGATTATGCTAGATTTTGGTTAGCTTTAATTGATAAGAATCAGGGTGCAATGAAGAAATATGGTACTAAATTTGCCAAAATCGATGAAGATCAGTTTCCGATTTTTGCTGCTGCCATTACTGGAAGAGACTTTGAACATGCTACAACTGGTTCTATTGTAGATGAGGAAAGATCAGAGGTTGAAATTGAAAGAATGAAGGACGCTTTGGCACATGACAATTTATTATTTGATTTAATGTCACTGTTGGCTACTGTTCCGAGAATTGTTTTATTAATTTTGAAAACAAATGATCTTGTTAGACATTTGGATGAGTCTCTTCAAAATCCTTTAGGTCAAGAACGTACTTTCCTGATTATGGCCACTTATTGTGCCAAGACAGTTTTAAATGACGACTTATCTAAAAATTCTCGTTTGTTTTCTCAATGGTCCCCATCTTGGATGATAGGTGCACTCCAATCATGGTTCAGCTATTATAAACGGGGGTTCCAGCTCTTCTGCTATGACTTTGGGTTTTATTTGCACAATCTCTTCTCCTTGTACACCTGATTACGTAATACATATATTGTATATTTTCTTTATTCCTTTCACTTCGCTCTAAAAAAGTGTTGAAGTTAAATAAATACATTTACAGCTTTCATTATTATTAGGCAATGAACAACAACAACAACCAGAACGGCGTACAGCCTTCTGGTAGGGTGTTTTCAAATACCAATTATTTTCAAAATGCAAATCCAAATGTAAATCGAAATACAAAGAACCCCCAGCGAACAAAGAATTATAACGCGTCAAATCGACCTAATAATAAGCAATCTACTAGACCAAATACCACCAACAAACCTCGCTCAACATATAATGGACATGGCAATAATCAAGGGAATAAGACCTTTCCTAGAAAGCCACAACCCCAAAAGAGGCAACAACAACCACAGCGGTCACAACATCAAAAAAATGATTTATCAACAACAAACTTAACGAATATGAATAATAAAGCCAAACCAACAACAGTCACCACCACCACCAACAACAACAACAAAAAATCAGCAGGTTTTGAGTCTAAATTTATTGGTGCCTTATTATCAGACCCCAATTCATTGGGGTTTGTTCAAATACAGCATAATCGAAGGCCCACACCTCAATATTTATTAAAAGAGCAAGTTCTATTTGATAGTTCATCCTTTGTTGACAATGAATGGGATAGAAAGAATCAAGAAATGTTACAATTAAGAGAACAGCAGTTTAATGGTGATTCTCAGGTGTTATTTGAAGAATTTCAAGAACATAGAAAGAAGGAAAGAGAAATGATGGAAAGTTTAAATCTTGTTGATAAAGAGAATGCTAAAAAATCACTTAATGATGCTATTGTTTTCAGAGGTTCATGTGAAGACATGTGTCCAACATATGAAAGAGTTGAACGTGTTTATAAAAATCAGGTTTCTAAATGGGAAAAGGATCCCCAAACAGGAAAGATTTCAAGAAATTTTGCATTAAAAACATTTATGCGTCCATCTGGTCAAGCTCCACCATTGCCATCTGATGTTAGGTCACCAAAGATTTTACAAAAGTCATTGAATTATATTGTAGACAATCTGCTACCCAAACTTCCGGAATCACAATCCTTTATATGGGATAGAACTCGCTCAATTAGACAAGATTTCACATTTCAAAATAATTATTCTGGTTATGAATCAATTGATTGTCATGAAAGGATTTGTAGAATACATATATTATCATTACATGTTATGGCAGGGGCCAATGATCCTGATTATCAACAGCAGCAAGAACTTGAACAATTCAATAATTCCTTGAAAACTCTAGTCAATATGTACGATGATGTTAAAATGAGAGGTGGATTATGTCCTAATGAACCAGAATTTAGAGCCTATGAACTTATTGTGAAATTAAAGGATTTTGAACTTGAAAGAAGTATTCAAAATTTATCTTCACAGATTCTTAATGATCCAATAGTTCAAAGAGCATTAATGTTAAGAGGATTTATTAATCATGGGATGGGGAGTTTACAATTATTTACTGAATTCTTTAAAGCTATATTGGATCCATCAAAGACCCCATTTTTATTAGCTTGTTTGTCTGAAATTCATTTTAATGAAATTAGATACAATGCATTGAAGTCACTGGCAAGACTTTATCATTCAAAATCAAAAAAGTTCCCGTCTGTTGAAACAGTTCAAAACGAATTAGGATTTGACTCCATTAATTCTTTAATTGAAACTTGTAAATTATATGAAATTGAAATAGTTACAGATGAAGACAATATTTCAAGGTTGAATTTGTCCTCCTTTAAGTTAGCTTATAAACGTACACAAAAGCAAGCTTATAATTTACAGATAAATACAATGATTTCTGGTAGAAGTATGCAGCAAATTGTTAATGCGGGTACGCCAAATTTAGAGTTAAAATTGGCAGTTCCATTACCAGATGTTGAAATTGCGAGAAGAAGTTTTAAAGAGGCTGCAGAAAATACTAATTATATTAATGGGATCTTTTCTTCTGATTTTAATAAACAGAAACCAGCTATCGGAGGTTCAATGATGTTACTACCTAAGAAACCAACGGGACCAAAATCAATGACTGCGGAGTCGTTGAAACCAGCAATGAATATAGCAAGTTTCCAACTACAACCACAACCACAACAGCAACAGCAACATGAGCCACAAACAATGTTTAAGGCTTCTAATGGCGTGTTTGGCAATGTGGCTTCTACTACTAGTGCATTTGGTAGCGGTGCTAATTTGGCTTCTACCGCTAGTGCATTTGGCAATGGTGTCAATGTTCCAGCGATTACGAATGCAACTAGCAATCCAACAGTGTCAACTTTACAAAATACAAATCCATTATTATCAACTTCTAAAAGTGTCTTTAAAAGTTCAGAAGGAACTCAGAAATCTTCAGTCACGAATGACGAAAATACCCAAATCGACATGGTTGAAACTGATGTGACTCCACAATTCCAATTTGGTGCATCTTCAAATGGATCCACCTCTGTCACGGTGGTAGCCAGGGACAATTCCAGGGACTCAGACGTCTCTAAACAAAAAGTCGGTGATGAGCTTCCATCAGAACCTTTTCAAATTCAGCTCAAACCTGAGCCCAAGTCTCAACCCGAACCCGAACCCCAACCTAAGAAGAAGCTTGTTGAGGATAAGGAATTCCACTTTGCTGCGATGAAGGAGGCAGAAATTTTACTTGATGATGTTGTTGTTAAGAAGATGAATGACATTGTGAAGTCAAGTATCAATAACGAAATCACAAAGAGAAGAAAACAAAGAGAGAAACAAATTGAGCTTAAACGTCAAAATTCGATTAAATGTTTAACAAGTGAATTATTAGATGCGTTTTTGAATGAACAAATTTATTTGAATGTGCTCCAAGGTAGAGCCAGGGGAGTTTACAATATGAATCTTAAGAAACGGGTTATAAATTTATTGAAAAGAACAGGAATGAAAACAATTGAAAGGAGGAAGGTTAAAGAAGCCAAAATCGATGAAATCAATGAATTCAATAATTCGATTATTGTTCCGTGGAAATCAATGAATAAATCAATGAGGAGTTCAAGTATTTCATTTTCAATGGCAGACGAAACAACAACAACAGCAACGCCATTACAATTACTCAATAAGATTAATTTCAAGAGAGATTATAAATGTTCATTAGTATTAAGAGATGCAACGTGTTCAGTCTCAGAATGGGTCTGCCAGCACTTGAATTTCATATCACCCAATCAACAGCAATCCACCATTGTCTCCGATAATGGTTATGGTATATCCATAACAAAGCTACCAGATGATATTCAAGCAAAGACACATTTTAAGGACGTAGACATTGTCATTCTTCAAGTTGGTAGTGTACCAAAGGACGATAAGAATATGTTAATAGAGACACTGAAAAGGGATGGGTATGTGATTACCAAATTACTTTCATATTTGAAACGGTATTCACGTCATCAAAAATATGGATTTGTTATTGTTTACGTTGATAATTTCAATATTGGGGTTCCAATTGACCGAGTTTTCCAATATCTTGGCTTAAGAAATTGTAAGGGGAGTGATGTTTCTATTGGATTTGTTGATTTGTCAGAATTAGGTGGCAACCCATTACTTGGGACCACGTTGAATTTATTGAATAAGAAGAGGTTAATGTTTGATCAAATATTTGAAAGGGTTTTGAATAAGGTGAATGAAGGTGCCATTAAGAACGTTCCAAATACATGTGATCTTTCAACAAGTGCCAATACCACTGGATATGGTGGAGAATCATTAGTTGAGTTAATCCAACCAATGAATCAAGACTTGATTGGACGGTACCAACAAAAGCGTAGGAGCAGAGTGCTTGAAATTTTGGATGCCACAAGAGTTCATAAAAGGAGAAGGCCAAACGGAGGAGAAGGAGTGTTAGATAGTAGGAATGGAACCTTGGACTTAGGTAATGCTAGTAAAATCAATACGAGCAATATTAGCATATTGAGGAGAAGTGAACTTGATGAATTAAGTGCTTTAGCAGATAGTGTTTTAAAGAGATGAAACTCGTTATAATATATATGTACAACTATTAATAAATTATTATGTATATACAGTGAAACACACCGAAAGAGTGAAATTAGATGAGATGTGATTAATTGAACATATCGTAAATAGTTTGATCAACAAAGTCATCCTTTGAAGTGAAGGTGAGTGGAGAAAATAGGGGGTTTTTAAAATCCAGTAAATAATCATCAATGTTGTTTAAATTATCAGCAAATGGGGTTGTTACCACATCATATCTTGGATTTTGATCTTGTTTTTGAATTTGACTTTGAATTTGACTTTGAATTTGGCTATTATTATTATTATTATTATTATTATTATTATTATTATTATCATTATTATTATCATTATTATTATTATTATTATTATTTTCACCAACACCAACTTTATTATACATTTCAAGCCAAAATTGATCATTAGGAATAGGATTTTCAACATGATTACTGAGCCAATCCAGAGGGGTTGTTGAAGATAATTGAGAAGAATTTGAAAATGACGTGAATTGAAGGGGAGGAAATCTAGTATCCTCATCACAAATATTATTTCGAAGTCTTTGTAAGAGTGCATTACCGAAATTTGATGGAGTTGATTGAGCACAATAATTTTGCAACTTAATCAATTCATTTAAATGAGTGATATCATCAGGAGTGAGATATTTAACAAAATTGAATAGATCGCTCACAAAATCAAGTGAAAGATCATCACCGGTCAATAATGTCAATAAAAATTTATGAGCTTTCAATAATCTCCAAGCATAAAAGTATTTTGATGATAAAATTGTTAATGTTGGTAAATAAAATTTTTCTGTTATTTCTAATATTTGTTCCCTAAATGAATAGAGTCCCTTTATCTTTTCCTTAACATCATGAGTTATTTCCATACTTTCTAAACTCTTTCTAGCAATCAATGCCTTGAAAATCAAGGTATTTAAAACAAACCAACATTTATGAACTGTACATTCAAGAAGTGGAGTAATGAAACTATCATAACCTAATCCAAAATATTTATGAGAATTACAAGCCAATTCATGAAAATTTGAAAGAACTTGCATTAAAATTGAAAGAAGTTTCATTGTAACAAATTTCGATGCAGCGATATTCTTTTGATCTTCTAAATGTTGAAGAATTTTATAATAAATTGGTTTCATTAAAGAATTTGCCATTAAATATTCTGAAATAAAGATTAATTTTTCAACTTTATTAATAAACCTTCCACCATCATTCCTTAACATTAAATCTCTTAGGGTGCCAAATTTTTTAAATAAATCACTTTCTAATTTTAAAACCTTTGAAATTAATAAATTTAATGTTGGAGATTTTTTCATATCAACTGATAAATCCACAATTTCAATAAATGAACGTTCCATTTCATATTTGAATTTAATTAATTCAATCACCTTTTGTTCAAGTTCTAAATCATGAATATTTCTCATTTCTGGTTTGAAAGTGGGTAATTCAGTATCGAATAAATGATCATGAATCCCCTTTATAGAACCTGATTGAATGTAATAATATGTATCAGCAGAAATAAGACCATACCAAATTTTTCTCCATAAATTACCAAGGGGACTATTACTAATGACAGGATCGAATGTTGAGGGGTCTCTATTTAATCCAATTGAAATTCCAATATTAACTAATGATCTTAAAAAGATTTCAGCACTACCATCATTATAAACGTCATAAGCATCAATTTTTTTATATTCACACATTAATAAAGCACATTGAAAGATGGGTAAAGCACATCTTGACATCATTTTGAATTGATTTAAACAAGCTTGTGCAAGATCAAGAATTGTTAATGGTAATGGATGGTTCAAGATATATTTTTCATCCTCATTTGTTTCAAGATATATATCACTAGTATCTCTATTACTTGTAAGTGACAAAAATCCGAATTTCAACACTAATAATAAGCATCCAATAATTGCAAAATCCAATTTTTTTGAAAGGTTTAGCTTTTGAATTTTGGCCTCAGATTGTAAATTAATTCCTTGATATTTTGTACCAGTGATTCTTTCGATATCATTTGAAAAGGACAGTTGATCTAAATAGGGGAATAAAGGATAAACATATTTGAAATATCGATCAATCAATAACCAAAGAACTCGTTCGTTTGGTAAGACATCAATGATGTCAATTAATAATTTTTGTGTTGGCTGAAGTTGATTCTGTGTTTGATTTTGCGTTTGACTTTGACCTTGACTAGGTACCTGACCTTGACTTTGGTCTTGACTTTGACTTTGGCTTTGACTTGGATTTCGATTTGGATTTCGATTTGGATTTCGATTTGGACCATGACCATGACCATGACCATGTCCATGTCCTCGACCTTGATCTTTAAAATTTCTTTGAGGGGTATCATTTTGAATTGGTTCCATATCCTTTATACCGGAAGTATCATTTAAAGCCTGTTGGAAGTTTGGCTGAACATCATCACTAAACAGTCCCTTCTTTTTAAAACTCATTACTTTATCTCTAATTGGTTTAGAGAATTTATCAGTCATTATTGCTGATAATAAAGCCAAAGGTCCATAATAATGAACTCTTGAATGTTTATAAATCATAGGAGACAATCCACCATAAAATTTCACCTCTTCATTGTTATCTATTCTCAAACAATTGAATAATATATCATATTCACTAAATCTTGGTGTTGCAATGAAATTCCTTGTATTACTATAATTAGGAGGAGGATAAATTGATTGTTGGAATTGAGAAACTGTAGAAGAATAAAATTTTGAAGGATAAGAATTAGTGAATGATTGAATTGGGTTAAAGGATTTATCTAGAGATAAATTCGACTTGGATTGAGACAAATCTGCCAATGAAATGGATGTTTCAATCTTTTTGATTTTATCTTTTAACATTTGAATTTCACTAGCGACAGGTTTTGAATCAAATGGATCAATTTTTTGTCTTTTAACGTTGTGGGTTTCCTCCTGATTGTCCTCTTGACTGTCCTCCTGATTGTCCTCTTGATCTGGAGATTGTTGATTCTTGTTCTTGTTATTTGTGTTTTGATTCGCACTGTAAATACACATATTTGTGCTTTTGTGATTAACGCAATTGCCACAATGAGGCCTCTTTCTGTCACATTTGATTTTCTTTTTGCGGCACACGGAGCAGGAAAGGATGTTCCTGTTCCTTCTCCCCTTCATACGACCAGCGTCCATAGTAGAGGGCTAAATGCTTGAAACTCACAGATAAACAACACGCCAAATGGCTTTTTCTTTATTTCCGAGACCCGCTGAAATGTGGCTGGGCGGATGACGTAAGCACTAAAAATAAACACACAACACACGTAAAGCCATTTTTAGTTGTAATTAGAAAAGCACTCTTTCTTTACTTGATTTGACTTATCTTAATGCTGTCGCCCTCAAGAGACCCCAAAAAGGTGATGCTTCACCGTAGAAAGATCTCAGAAGTGTCCTTCACAGATTCAGTGGCTGAATCTTATGTTTCAACAGGACGAAATTCCCTCTTTTCAACATCTTCAGTACAAACGTCATTCTCATTACCAAGTACCGAATTAGTACCAACCGATATTCAATCATGGCCAAATGAATTGAAATCAATCATTAATGAAAAACAATCCTCGATCTTAAAGGACCCCCTTAAATATACCCATGATTTATCGAATTTGAAACTACATTATTATCATGAATTCTGGGATTTCACATCAGAAGAATTAAATACATTTAAAGATGTTCAACCAGAGGAATTCATGAGACAATCAAGAATGATGGAATTGTTTTATTATGTCAAAAATATCAGATATCGAATGTTAATGTTAACGGAATTTGTTGATCCAATGATTCTTTCTAAATTAACTAATCTTAATAATGCTGATAAAATGAAAATTCAAATATCTTGGATGGCATTATCAACTATATTTGATCATTTCAGTTTAAATTTAAAAAGAATCTTCGATGGTCAAGTGTTAGTCAATATTAATTCATTTATTTCAATAATGGCACATTCATTTCATAAATTGAATAAAAAATATAAGGATTTTAGTGAATCAAGTGGATTATTAAGGGATTTCATCGAAAAGGATGGTATAAGTAATGACAAGTTGGACGAATTTAATAGACAGATGAAGGAAAAATTCAATTTAAGTTATAATGATTCAATTGATTTGAAATTACTTTTAAAGGGTTATATTTTAACAATGTTAAGTAAATTTCATGATCCATTAATGAAATTACAAAAATCCTTACAAAAACCTGAAATGAATGAATTAGTTACAATGTATAAGAATATTCAATTAACAATTGATTTCTTTTCTCCCCAACAAAGTGCATTAATTATATCTAAATTAATTAATAATGATAATAATAATCATCATCATAATAACAATTTGAAGGATTTATCAGCTCTTTATGCCGTTAATGCAGTTAATCATGATCGTCAAATCATTTTTATAAAACAAGCTTCTTGGTCAAAACTTTGGGGGGGGAAATATTGTCAGGGGAAAATTGTTTTATTTGATAATTATTTATTATTAATTGAATCTAATGAAAATGGTGAAGAATGTTTATCTTATCCACCAATGAATCTAATTGATTTGGATTTTGATCAAGATATGCATGATGCTATGTTTCTTCAATTTAAAGAAACTATTTCAATGTATAAATCAAATGCTGCATTGGATTTTAAGTTAAAAATTAAAAATTCTAATAATAATACATTTGCTTTAACTAATAAAATAACAGGTTTACAATTAGTTGGTGTATTTGAAGAATTGAAATTGAAATTGAAATCTCAATTTGGTAGAACTGGTTTCCAAACAATGAAATTACAACAACAAATCTCAAAGGTCAATTTAAATAAATATTATAAAATCAATAGAATTGATGGTAATTATTCTCCAAATAATGAAAATTATCATTCTGCATTTGAAATAGGTGATAATAATTTAATGATTTTAATTAATAATAAATCAATTTCATTAAATAATAATGGTCATATTTCAAAATTATTTGAAACTGAATTCAATTTTGGTAAATGTCAATTAATTAATGATTATTTCATCTTTATTCATAAAAAATCATTATATGCATTAACAATTAATGAATTAATCATTAAATCAACTAAATGGAAATTGTTAGATAAAGATGTTATCGATTTCGAATTTCGATTAATCAATGGGAAAATCGAAATCTTTAAATTGAAAAATGGTAATTTCATTGAACAAATCATTATTGATCAAAATTTCGATAATATTTATTTAAAGAAATTCATTTGTGATAATGTCAATTTTATAACTTCATTTGATAAAATTGGGATTGCATACACTAAATCTAATGATGTACTACCTCAATTGTATTTACTTGATCAAACTCCATTGTTGAACTTTTCCGATAAAATGAAACAACTTTTAACTGGTCAAAGAGTTGTTAGTGTCTTTTATAGACATGATCAAAATCAAATTCTTGTGGGATTCCAAGATTATGTTATAATGGCTTACCTTAAAAAGGGGTTCCATTGTGATATATTTGAGGATCGAATCTTGAAATTGAATTTCACTGCAACTGATATGAGATTCGATGGTGATTCTGATCTTTTATTTGTGAATAATAATCAATATCTTGATGTTTGGCAATTGGATTATAATCGAGATACTAAGGACATCGCCTATTGTGAATTAGTTGTTTGCATTAGATCAAAATTAATTCATTTTTTGAATATGGGGTCTTCTTCATTGGTTTATCATATTCCCCATTCGAAGGACTCTGTTGCCACCCTTGGTCATTTGGTGATCACTTAGCACCACTCATATACCTACTTTTTTTGGAACTTTCCACCTTCATTACGTTATAACCGTTTTACTTTTAATTTTACTTTTACTTTTACTTTTACTTTTACTTTTACTTTTACTTTTACTTTTACTTTTACTTTTACTTTTACTTTTACTTTTACTTTTACTTTTACTTTTACTTTTACTTTTACTTTTACTTTTACTTTTACTTTTACTTTTACTTACTTTTTACGTAACTACATCAAGCTAAGCTGAGCATGGGAATGAAAAAGAAAAAAAAAAAATTTTAGGCTCCTTTCAGCTTCATCTTTCTTTTCCCTTTTCACATTTTAAAACTCCGAAAAAGACATGTTTCAAGTTCAAAGACGTTCTATTCATTTAACTGCCGACATTGCTAGTGCTTTAAACAGAGCAGCGTATAAACCAGTCATTGTTGTTGGTGGTGGCCATGCAGGTATTGAAGCTGCTACAGGATCTGCTAGATTAGGCGTTCCAACAACGTTAATCACTCCAAGCTGGTCCAATATTGGTGCCACATCATGCAATCCTGCATTTGGGAGGCATCGCCAAGGGTACATTGCTTAAGGAAATCGATGCTCTTGATGGTATTGCGCCTAGAATCATTGATCAGGCGGGGATTCAATTCAAAATCTTGAATAGATCTAGGGGGGCAGCAGTTTGGGGTCATAGAGCTCAAATTGATAGAGATTTGTATTTGGAAAGGATGCAAACTTTTATTAAAAAATATGATGGATTGGAAATTTTAGAGGGTAAAGTTGAAGATTTAATCTTAAATAATGAGAATTCGATTGTTGGTGTTATATTGAATGATCAATCAATGATTAAATGTGATCAAGTTGTTATAACCACGGGGACCTTTTTAGGAGGTGAAATTCATATTGGTATGGAAAGTTGGCCTGCTGGTAGAATTGGAGAAGTTGCAAGTTATGGATTAAGTGATACATTTAAACAAAATGGATTTCAAATGGGTAGATTGAAAACTGGCACACCTGCAAGAATTAGTGCTAAAAGTATCAATTATTCATTAGTGACTCCTGAAGCAGGTGATGATCCACCTGAACCAATGAGTTATTTAAATGATAGACCAGATATTTACAATCAACATCAAAATCAAATTTTATGTTATAGTACACATACAACAGAAAAGGTTAAAGATTTAATTTTGAATAATTTAGATAAAACATTTCATATTAGAGAAAGTGTTAATGGACCAAGATATTGTCCAAGTTTAGAAGCTAAAATCATGAGATTTCAAGATAAACCAACTCATAGAGTTTGGTTAGAACCAGAGGGGTTAAATACTGATTTAATGTACCCCAATGGGCTTTCCAATACAATGCCAGTTGATATTCAACAACAATTATTAGAAAATATCATTGGATTAGAAAATGTTAAAATGATTAAACCCGCTTATGGAGTTGAATATGATTATATTGATCCAAGGGAATTGAAAAGGACATTAGAAACCAAAAAGATCAATGGACTCTTTTTAGCAGGTCAAATCAATGGTACAACAGGTTATGAAGAAGCAGCAGCACAGGGAATTATAGCAGGGATTAATGCAGGTTTAAATCATTTAAATAATGGTAAAGAGTTGATTTTAGATAGATCAGATGGTTATATTGGAGTTTTAATTGATGATTTAATTACAAAGGGAGTTTCTGAACCATATAGAATGTTTACATCAAGATCAGAATTTAGAGTTAGTGTTAGAGCTGATAATGCAGATTTAAGATTAACAGAAATTGGTAGAAATTTAGGTTGTATTAATGATGATAGATGGGAATCCTATTTAAATGATAAAAAAATGTATGAATATGGGTTGGATAAATTAAAAGATTTTAAATTAACTTCAATGAAATGGGGTGAAGGTATCAACAAATTGAATATTTCTCATGATTGTAAATTGAAATCTGCCTTTGAACTATTGAAATATAAAGATATGACTGTTGATGATTTATTACCATTCATTAATGATCAAGAATTGAATGATTTGAATGATCGTGTTAAAATGAAAATTACAATTGATGGTAATTATAGTGGTTATATCAAAAAGGAAAAGGAATATATTAAAGCTTTTAAAGCTGATGAAAATTTGAAATTACCAATTGATTTCAATTATAAATCTATGTCTGCATTATCAACAGAAGTTGTCAATTTATTGAATACCATTAAGCCGGAAACCATTGGTCAAGCTAGGAGAATTCAGGGAATGACCCCCGCTGCAATTTTTGAACTTTATAGAATCAGCAGGAGGTGAAATGAAATGAAATGAAAATTTGTATATATGTATTTACTAATTGTATTTGAATTTGAAAAAAATAATCAAACTATGTTAAAAGAGTTGCTAACAAATAAATATATAATAAAGAGAGTAGTAGTAGAATGTGTATAAATTATAATGTACTGTGAATTTCACTTCTGGGTGACCCCTTGAGGTTTAGTTTTTAAGAAGAAGTTCGTTTCTCTTAAGTTCGTCAATTCTCTTGAAGGTTTCATATTGAGTGTCCTTAGTAGCAAACCCAAGTGTGTTTTGTCTCCAAGTGTTGATAGATTCTCTAATACCCAAGTTGAGGTTTCTGTCTGCTTCCCAAAGAGCAAATGACCCCACAATAGCGGAAGCTGCAACGGGCTGTCTGATGAAAAAGAACAAAAGAACAGCTGGTCTATATGTAACTCCAAATGGCATCTTTGTAAATTAAGTGTAAACTGATGTAATTTAAACCAGAATAGCCCTTTTTTTCCTCCTGTATAACATTTTTTTTGTGTGGCCTTGTTTTTTTTTTTGGGGAAGGGTGGTCACGACATGTCGAAGTGTTGTGCGGTTGGGATGTCAATATTTTTTCTGTGATTACGTCATATTCACGACACCAAAATTTGTTGTTGCTTTTGCAGCGTCCGCTTTTTATCGGACATTACAAAAGGAAAACCTTTTTTTTTTTATTCTATATGATTTTTTTTTTTTTAAACCTTTTTTGTTCTTCCGATTACTAAATATTTGACATTTATATTCACTTACATTTGTTACATATTTAACTCAATTTACCCTAATTAAGATCACATCACTTTTCTTTGAACAAAATAGGAACTACAACACAATGTCAATGAAAAACTTTTATGGAGAAGACTATACACCGGAGGAAATTCAACAACAATCAATTTATGCAACTCAAGATGTTATACGGCAACCAGAAGTTGTTGTAAGTACACTTGAATCACAATCATACGAGCAAAGTCAACCATTTTATGTCAATGCAAAGCAATATCATCGAATTCTTAAAAGAAGAATTGCAAGGGCTAAATTAGAGGAGAAACTCAAAGTTGAACGAATTAAAAAACCTTATCTTCATGAATCTAGACATAAGCATGCAATGAGAAGGCCCAGAGGTCAGGGTGGTCGATTTTTAACTGCTGCCGAAATTGCTGAACAAAAGAAAAAACAAAATGAAGATGATGGGGACGGTAACGGTAACGGTAACGGTAGCGGTGACGGTGAAAATAATAATGACTCCACTGAAGTTGTTATAAAAGAAGAAGAAATTTCAACCCCCCCAATAGATTTAATCAAAGTGGAGGATATGGATTTAGATCTTTTAAATCAAGAAAGACAATTAAAACTTGATAACACTAAATTCAAAAACAATAATGACAATAATGATGACAAGAACAAGAATAATAATAATACCAATGATGCTGCTACTGTTGATAATAGTGATCACTATGCTGATTCTGTATCAAGTAGAGATCAAATTACACCCGTTTCAAATATATCAAGTTTTGATGATCCTCGTCATTCAGGTTTATTATCATTAGAAAATGAAAATTTGAACTTAAATGATGTGGTATCTCTTGAAGAACCACTTCATTGATTTCAACTTCATCATTTAATTTAATTTAATTTATTATTAAAATTTAAAATGAAAATCATTTTGAAAATTGTATAACTGGTTTTATATACACATTCTTAAAGAATTGGTTCTTTATTAATTTACACAAACTTCTCTTCCTCTTCTTTATTAAACTTTTCATAACCCATACCCCTTAGCAGCCATTTGTGTTTCTGCTTGAAGACCACTCAATATCTCTTGATATCCATTCAAACTACTCAATTTACCCCCAAAATATTCAACAAGTGATGATTTATCTTTAATGTCTTTAACAGGATCCCATGATTTAATACCAATAATATTCAATCTATTAAAGTTAGATCCAAATGACATCTCTTCATTTTCAATTTCTAACATCATTTCAACATTTTCATTCATTGGTTTATAATCTTTAATTGAATCAGATTCTAATAATTGAATAATCCCATCAATTAATAAAATCGCTTTATTCTTTTCTAAGATTTGTAAATTTTCAACAACTAAATTAGTTAATCCAATAACAAGAATTTTTTTATCTGTTAAATTGTTAAATTTCCCAATAAATGGGATAACAAAATTACCAAGAATTTGATCAAATAAACCCCCCTGAACATTTTCAATTAATTTAATAACAATACTTGAATTCCATTCACCATCATGTAAACATGAGATCTTACTCAAGAATATAATAAATCTCTTTAAATATTTCTCAGTCCTATAATTTTGTAATCTTGTTAATAATATCATCCCAATTTGTTTTAAATATGATTCTAATACTTGTAATGGTATATTATTTAGAATTGATTCAAGAAAATCAAATCCAAGTAAATCGTTAATCTTTGATGAAATCAATTTTTGATAAACTCCAAGAATTGGTGTTAAATTTTCTTCAATTGTAAATAATTGTGGTTTAAATTTAATTATTGATGATAATAATCTTTCAATACCTGGAATATTCCCCTTAAATTCCCAAATTTGTGGTGAACATAATGGTTTAATTAATTGTTCATATTCCACTGGGATAGGTTGAGATTTCGGATAACATTCTAAAATGTATGCTAAAATTTGAAACGTATATGGAATGAATTCTTCAATATTTTGACCTAATAATCCAAATGCCATTGGTTTAATTAATTCAAATAATTCACTGATATTAGATTTATAATATTTCAAAATAACACAAATTGATTCGAATGAATAATGAGAAAATTTAGGATTTGATGGATTCTTAGAAATTAATTCGATAACCTTAATTAATTCTTGGAATATTTTTAAAATTGATTCATTTAATGAATCTTCACTATTTAATAAAATCCTCATGATACATTTCATTAAAAATTCATTTTCGGCAAGCTTTTCTGGTGTATTACCCTTTTTAAACATCAATCTAAATAAATTCATCAATAAATCTTTTGAAACATTTGATGGAATATCATTTTTATTAAACATCATTTCTTGATGATTATTTGGATTTCTGGATGATAAAATCTTTTCAATTGTAATGGCAGAATATGTATAAACAACATAATTATCACTTTGAAAATGTGAGGATAATAATGGGAATGTTTGAATTAATTGATCCTTTGTTAATTGATTTCTAAAAATGAAAATGTATCTAATTGCATCAACTTTTAAAATTGGGTGTGTAACTTCATTAACTAAATCTGGATAAACATTTTGACCAAAAAATTGAACAACATCAACTAATAAATTAACAACTGTAACACCTGAATTAGTTAATGAACCTTTAGATGCAATAGCACAAAATAAGAAAATTGCTAAATCCTTTGATTTCCAATTACCACTATTTTGATAATCACTTAAATAATGATTAATATAACTCATAATTTCATTAGTAATCAAAACTTCATTGGTTTCCTTTAATGCTCTTAAAAATTCAGTACATGATCTTCTTCTACTATCAACATCTGATCCCTCTAAATCACGTCTTGTAAATTCAATTGGATCATCTTCAAACATTTCTTCATCACTTTCTCTTAATGTAACATTAGGTAAAATGATCTTTTCAATAATACTCTTTATAGATGTTTCATTATTCAATGTTGATGCAAATCTATTAATATTAGAAATAGCAGTCAAAAATTGTAATGCCTTTGCTGTTAAAATATCATACTTTTGTTGAATAGTGACTTCATTTAAAAGATTCCAAACTGTTTCAATAAAAGAAGGAATGTATTTATCGAATTCCTCTTCATATCTTGTTGTATATAGTTGAACTAATTCACAAATATTAATTTTAACTTGAGTAATTAAATCAATTTCTTCATCTTCATCTGCATCTTCAATCAAGGAATTATGGAATTTCAAATATTTCAACATTATCCCCATCCCAACCTGAATATTATCTTCAAAGAATTCAGGAATATCTTGACAATTTAAATCATAATAAATTTTAGTTAAAAGTAATAAATTTTCCAATAATAATTTCAATTGATCCTTATTATTTAAATTTTGATCAATTAATAAATCAATCCTCTTCAATAATTCTAAAAATGGAGTTGAAAATTTATCTAAAACCATTTTAATTTCCAAAAATAATTCATCAGATCTAAACAATGGTCTCCATCTTTTAAAAATTGAATGTGCCACTTTTAAAACACCCTTATTGATAATTAAATTATCTAATGATAATCTCCCCACTAATTCATCCAGTAATTCTGGCCATAATTCAGGAAATTCAGATTCTGCTATTAAACTAATACTTTCACCAATTTGAATTTGTAATTGATCTGGTAATTGAACCATTAACCCCACAACTTCCTTTTTAATTAAAGCAGCATCATTAAAATCAATCATATAAGTCCCACTTTCATCAATCCATTTCCTTCTAATTAAATTCTTGAAATATAAAGCACCTGCTAATCTAATAGCAGATGAAACTTCATTTGAAGCTACAACATGAAGTATGGTCAATGGGAACCCCTTATTGCTTTCAATCGATTTCAATTGAGCTTCTGCACTTTTGGCAGTGGCTGGATGCAATGATTGATCAAGAACTTGTGCAACTGCTGCCAGATCTGACATAATCCTTAGAAGAATAATATTTTAAAGGAAAGGAGAAGAAAAAAAAGTTTTGATTTTTTTTTTCGTGTTTAACTTTTCACAAACTTTTCCGCTCAGCAAACTTAACTCAACTCTATCACAATTGATGAAAGTAGGTAAAAAAATACATTCATTTAACAATATAAATAATAACAATAATAATAATAATAAAATACCACAAATATACATCTCACTAAAGTGCCTTTACCAACCGTCATCGTCTTCATCTTCATCATCACTTTCTCTTCTAGCATGCGACCTTATAGCAGCAGCAAGATCAGAAGCCATGTTGTGTTCTTCTGTTTGCTTTTCCTTTAAAGCTGCAACCAGTCCACCTGCAAGATTACTGGTTCCATTGGTGGCAGCACCAGAGGCTGCTGCTGCTGCGGGTGGTGGTGGTGGTGGTGGTGCATGTGTAGCAGCAGCCATTGTTTCCTTAATATAAGCAGTTGGGACCCAACCTTCTCTGGACCCATCTAATGACTTTGCAAGAGACCAACCATTGGCTTCATGTTTCACGATATAAAATTTCATACCCTTAGTCAATGGTAATGTACCAGGATTGTCACCCGCAAAGTCATACTCGGCAATGTAAGTTGGGAATTCAGGTTCCTTAACCGCTGGTGGTGCTGGTGGCGCTGGTGGCGCCACTGATTTTTGTTGTTGCACTTGTGGAGCAGGCACCTTTCTAGGCGTAGCAACAGGTGCCGGTTTCCTTGAGACTGGCTGTGGAGGCACTGGTTTAGATCTTGAAACTGGTGTAGCTGGTTTTGGCTTAGATGATAACTGAGGTTTTGAAGAAGCTGGTGGTGCTGCCGGATGGTATGCCGAGCCAGCTGCTGCTGATGCTACTGTTCTAGCACCGCCACCATTGTGTGATTGTGCGTTCTTCTTATATGCAGCAATTCTATCACCGGTAAAAATTGATTTTGGTTTTGGAGGTTCCTTGTTTTGGGTAGTTGCTGATGAACCTTGAACAACAGAAACTGTACTAGATTTATAAGCATCACCAGCCTTTGGAGCAGTAGTATCCACCTTAAATCTCACTGTATGTTTCTTGCCAGGCTTTTTGAAATAAGTAACAGTTTCACCAATGTTAATTTTAATATTTGAATTGGATTTCTTAAAACGAGTAACTAATTCTGTTTTAAAAAGACAATTAATGAAGAGATCTGGTTCAGAATTAGAATTCAAATTGATAGCAACCCAATCATCTGCTAAATTAGATAAACTTATTTGAGGAATATTAGAAATTTTCTTATTGAATTCAACGGTGTATTGAACCTTACGTTCAACAATATTTTGACCAACAACAATAAAGTTCCCAGAGCTCGTAATTAAAAACACCTTTGGTAATCTTTGAGATGATCTACCAAATTTAGAATGTAATTGTTCACCCCTTGAAGAAAAAACTATTTTTTCTTTGATGCCAGTTTTATTCATAATGAATTTCCCAAAACCACCAGTTTTATCATTACAACCAAGATAATCGCCGAAGAAGGCTCTAGAACCCAAAACCGAAAGTCTTCGTCTCTGTTTTTTACCATAAATAAGAGAATTCCCATAATCTCTTAATTGGGTATATTTATTAGATTCAGAAATAGCCCCCATTCTAGCTCTCCAAAGTTTTTGAATAGATTTAGCAGCAGCTTCTCTTCTTCTAAGCCATTTTCTACAAGCTCTTTGAATGACCTTGGCTTTATTCCCCCAATAATTTTCTCTCAAATCCTCCAATGCAAAGAGAGTTTCAGGTTTTTTAATAAACACTTTAGTCACACCTAATTGCCATTCACTTGAATCAAAATTACTATCCTTAAGAATGATTTCAGTAGCAGTTTTAGCATCACCCTGCCAAATATATTCACCGGCATATGATGTCTTTGTTGATAAAAGGTAAAATCTTTCAACGAATTTTTCAAATGTTTGTCTATAAGCAAACCCTGCTCTTCTAATTCTAACATTTTCTTGTAAACCAAGATATTTAACTTGATGCAGAACGGCCTTTGTATCATATTCTGTAGGGGATCTATGTTGATTTGGTTTAATTGTTCTAATATAAGATGGTGTACATTTAGATAATGTATCAACCAGAGCATTAGCACTAGTTTTAATTTTATCACCAGCAGTTGGGGGTCTTCTCTTTGAACTAGTATCAACTTGATTTGGGAAAAGAACCTTGATAAAGGAATCTTGAGATGTTTGTAACATTTCTAATAAATCTTTTAACATTTGATCCTTATTTTTATCAGTCATGGCATTAATTTCATAAGTAACATCACCTGCATAATGTTTAACAACGAATTTAGAACCTCTTAAATCAAAATGGGGGTTATTTGAAACCATATTAAGTCTTTGAGCAAAGGATTGATCAGCAGCTGATGAATCAGCATGTGCAGTAGCAATGGCATCATTAAGAGCAGCAAAGATACCTAAGGGATTTTTAGATTCAATTAAATCACAAACAACTTTATTGTTAAAAAATTTAATAGGAGTCCATTGAATTTGTTCTTTAACATATTCATCTTGTTCAGATTTTAAAGTTAATTGAATGAAGATTTGTTGTAATTTTTCATTGACGTAATTAATACATAATTGTTCAAATGAATTATGATCAAAAATTTCAAATCCATAAATATCTAAAATACCAATGGATTTAAAGATATCTGAACCCAGAGTTGCAAAGGATTGATTCACTCTATCAACAATCCAATCAAATAAATTATTATAAATACCCTTAGCAAGAGCATCCTTAACAGCAGTAGCTTGAGTTCTATTCAGTGGGACATTATAAATGGAACCTCTCTTCATACCATGAGAAGTTTCCATGACTCTTTCAGTTAAAGATTTTGATAATAAACCAGCATCAACTTGTAATAAATAAGCAACAAAATTAGTGACAGATTCATCAGCAATTTCAGAATTACCCTCGTCATTTTCGGCAAAGGTGATATTCCCAATCCAAAGAATAGCAGAAAGTAATCTAAAAACGTGATCTTGTTCTTCTTGAGTTAATCCAATAGTTTTCATGGCTTCCAATGTACCCTGAAAGTCTTTAACATCATCAATTGAATTAACTGTAGTACATTTAGAAGCTGCTGTATAAATATATTGTTCAGGTTGTTGAACACCATAAATTTGTCTATAATTATCATTAGCAGCCTTTGTCAATTGATAAAAGATATGAAAGTTTCTTTCATTTTGAATTTGACCAACAACTCTTTGCTTTTCTAACAGATAATTTGTAATATTAGCTGAAACTGGTTCAAATTCTTTATTAAATTGAATTTCTAAATATTTACCATGTCTTGAAGAATTATCATTTCTCAATGTCTTTGCACAACCAAATGATTCTAATAATGGGTTAGTAGCTAAAACCATATCTTTAATTTTAATAATATTAGTATTAGTTGTAAGTGAACCTGAAACTTCAGCAATATATTGCATAATTCTTTTAGCTGCTTCAGTTTTACCTGCACCGGATTCACCAGAGATAATAACACATTGATTATCTTGATAAGCCATCATATTATGAAACATATTTTCAGCAATTGCATAAACATGGGGAGGAACCTCTAATCTGTTTTTATTCTTATATGATTTTAAGACATCTAGAGTATAAATACCTAAATCTCTGAAGGGATTAACGGAAATTAAAACATGACCAATATATGTATAGATGATTCCATTTTCAAATCTCTTTTGAAGATTGGCATTGATTGAATCATCTGAAATTTGGGATAAAAGGGTCAAATCAGAGACACCAACTTCCTTTTTCTTTGTATGTTCATATTGAGCTTTTTTAACACCTCCTGTTCCATTGGATGACTTTTGTGGCACAGCACCACTGGTCTTTTGTCTGGATCGCTTTGTGAATCCCATCATCTTTAGAGGAGTGGAAGAGTTGTTATAAGAGGGATAAAACTCGCATATGAGAAGCGAAGGCTTGTAATTTTAATCGCGCCCACAGTGCCTTTGTGTGTAAATCTCAAAGTGTGGTAGTTGACGTGATTGGAAGATGGAAAATATCAAGGGGATAAGGTGATGGGTAAATGAAATACTATACTTTAATTTAATCAATTGAATTGCCTTACTTTTGTTTAAAATGATAAACTTTTGGATCCATTTTACATTTTTGCTCAGGCCTATATTTAATGAAATTTGAAAATAAATGGTGTCAAATGGACCAAAATTGGGGGTCAAAAAACTGTATACACTCATAAATGGTGGTTTATATCTAGAGCACTCTTTTTTGTTTCCAAACTCTCATTAAATGCAAGAATAATTCCAATTTTGAGTGTTTTGGGTGTTTTGAATTTAACCATTCGGATTTAGCTAGAAATAAATGTTAGAAAGAACCAAAAATTGTCAATTTTCCACCCATTTTTATAGATAAGGAAACGGAATATGAACTAATTGATATAAGAAACGTGTCTGTAAACAAAACATTGTCAAAAAAGTGTTCATATATAGAAATTTACTTAAAGGATCATTACGACAAGAAGTTATGTTGGATTTGTGTATATTAATAAATGTAAAATTAACAATAACAAAAGATATTAAGAAAAATGATAACAATGATAATTATAGTAGGATGTATTAAACTAAATGAGGCTATCAATGACCAAGTCTAATAAAGCTGGAGGGAATTCCACAGAACCAGTTAAACAAGTGATAAGCTCATCATCTTTAGTATAAGCCCTGGCAGTGACTATATATTTACCTGGAGGCACTTGCTTTGGGATGGCCACCTCCTTCACCAATTGATAATGGCCCTCTTCCACTGGACATTGCATATCAACATTAGGCAATTCCTCACAAAGGTCATAAGTTTGTTGCAATAATTTAATGTAACCGTATGTAACAACAACGTCAACGTAAGCACCCTCATCCACAGATTCGGCAAGATCTCCAATAGCGCTGATTGTAAGATTAGTACCACGTTCAGGGGGGTTTGGGTCTAAAACGAGTTCTTTAAGTGTCAATAGTTGGGGGTCATTGATATCACATTGGGATAAGGGGGACCCACCGGGGATTGGGGTGGTTCCTGGCACTGGGAATCCAAAGATCGATAAGGATAAGGCGTTTGAAGCCAATGGCAAACCCAATAGTGTGAAGACCAGCGTCGACAAAGAATGAGGGGAAACCATTAAGGGCAGAGGGAGAGGGGGAGGGAGAGGGGAGATACTGGGGGGTTGAGAAGATATTAAATTGATACGGATATCTCAACACAGAAAAAAAAAAAAAAATAATCAAAAAAAAATTAAATCAAATTAAAAAACACCCATGTGGAAAAATTGGAGGGACCAATGTTTCCCCACATATCCAAATGAGGTAATATCTTTTCCAACTGACCATGTAGGACATTGGCTCCCACACGAGTTACCTTCAGCTGTCAACGTATTTTGTGCTGGCTGGGCCCTTTTCAGTTGGCCTCACAGTCTCTAGATATCTCTTGATATAATACGAAGGAAGCTTCACTCAATAATGATGTCACACTTGTTAGAATGATTCATTCTGATCTTTATAATATTGTAGTAAAAGAGTGTCTTGTTTGAATGAGGCACAGCAATTGCTCTTTTGATACCCAAATCGATTAGCTATTTCCCCTCTTTTGGGATAATATATATTCGAGATGCAGAATTAGGCTTCCTGTCTGTAGCGTATTTGATATTCTCAGTTGTGAAGAGGTAAGAAACACACTGAGGGGAGTGGCTCAAGTTAGTTTTGACCTTTCATATCATATCATTTCATTTCATTTCATTTCATTTCATTTCACTTGACTTCTCTTGACTTGACTTCATTTCATTTCATTTGATCGGGTGTTATTGTTGACTCTGAATCTTCCTGCAAAGTCAAAGCATGCCAGCCTCACGCTGCAGAGACTTTGAAATTTGAGGAACAAACAAAAAGATAAGCATCAGGTATCTTGTCAAGGGCCATATATACCTCAAACCACAGATTGTTGGCAATCTAATAGTGACTGAAACTTTAAATTATTTTTGGCATCCAAGTGTTGTAAAAGGAATAAACATTGAGAGTTGCGTCCGTCTCCTTCCAATGCACAAATTTCATGCAATTCTGACTGCGCATGTAAACAAAAAATTTTTTTGCTACCTGGATTTCTTTTCTTTTTGCTGAATGGCGTTATCAATAACACCAAGGCTAAAACCAATCTTGCTGTCTCTCCACCCTACTGTACATTGCTGAATGAACAGCGGTTTAACGAATCCTTTTTGTATCATCGTCAATCAAAATTTGCAAGGCTTGATAGAATGGGTTTGACATTTTTGCAACCTTTTGTCTTTGTTTCCCAAAAAGGAAATTTTGCCACGTCATGCTATACATCACCTTATGGTCACACATC
The DNA here is from genome assembly GCA_030560905.1 of Saturnispora diversa. NCBI lineage: Eukaryota > Fungi > Ascomycota > Pichiomycetes > Pichiales > Pichiaceae > Saturnispora > Saturnispora diversa. The sequence goes on from JAKTWH010000002.1 coordinate 71,386, forward strand.
ACCTTATGTTTTACAACTTTTGCGTTCAATTCCATAGCTTTGGACATATTATAATGAGTTACAATCCAATTGCTAGCAAAGAGCTTCTTCCAACGATCCCCATCCCCTTGATGGCATTTCAATAACTCAAAATATGCTTTTACATATTTGATGAATGAAAAAAAAAAGGAGGGGGGGGAGAACACCCTTTTTTTGCCATATTTTTTAATTTAAAACTTTTCTAGTATTCTGTATTCTAAGAGCTTACTGACTATAAGGTTACCTATAAGTATAACACTAGTACAATGTACATATAAATTGTACCTTTAATTTATTTAATCTATTCCTAAAAATGTTTTATTTTTAGGTGGATTGGAACAGCGCCTAGCTCATTTCTCGACCGAATGAAACAATAATTAGCCCAGTCCCAACAATTAAGGGCCTTCACCTGATTGAATAAATATGGAAAAGAAGCCACTTTTTTTTTGTAATTAATTGACTATAGCGGTTGGATTTTATTTGATTAATTTAATGAGTATATTAAATCAGGATCAAGATCAAGATAACAAGGAAGTAGAAAGTGGTAGTGGTAGTGGTAGTGGTAATCAATTAGATACTTCTAGTGATAATTCCATCACTTACCTTAATAATGAAAATGTCGAGGGAGAAATCACCATTAGAAAGCCCCTTCCAGCCACTGAGAAGGATGTTAATGATGAATATCAAGATGAATTGGCTCTTGAATTGGTTAAAACTTCGACTCTTGTTGGTAACATTGTGAGAACATTTACTCAATCAGAATCAAAGGATGAAAAGGAGGAGTCTGATAATACTACTGATGAAGAGGATCCTAATTTTATTGGTTATGACCCTCGTCAATTGGATTGGGATTCCCCAGAGGATCCAGATTGTCCATATAATTGGCCACAATGGAAAACGTTGGTATTGTACAATGTCTGTTGCATTTTATTGTTTAGTTATTACACTTGGTTCATCTATTTATGTGGATTCTATTCCGGAAATGATGGAAAAATGGCATATATCTCAAACTTTGGGTCTTGCAGGTTTAACTTTTTATATTTTAGGTTTAGCCTTTGGTCCTGCAATTGCAGCTCCATTATCTGAATTATTTGGTAGAAAGATTGTTTACTGTTCTTCATTACCAGTGTCAATGTTATTTATTATGGGTGTTGGACTTTCAAGACATATTAGAGAAGTTTTGGTTTTAAGATTTTTTGCAGGTTTAACATCATCAGGTGCATTGGCAATTGCTGGTGGTACAATTACTGATGTTTGGAGACCTGAAGAAATTGGATTTGCAATGGCATTATTTTGTCTTTCACCATTAGCTGGTCCTGTTGTTGGACCAATTATTGGAGGATTTGTTGGTGAAAAGAAGGTGTCACCAGATCCACATACAGTTGGAGGTTTACGTTGGGTTATGTGGGTTAATTTATTTTTTGCTGCCACTATCTTTATCCCAATCTTTTTGATGCCTGAAACTTATAAACCAATTATCATGAAACATAGATTAATTAAGCGTGGTAAAAAAATTGCTCATAAAATGTCAACACATGAATTTGTTGCTTCCATCTTATTGATTTCACTTATGAAACCAACTGAAATGTTATTTATTGAACCAATTGTTATTGTCTTTTCAATTTATACATCTTTTGTTTTTGCCGTCCTATTTGGATTCTTTGAAGCATTCCCCGTTATCTTTAGAGGTATTTATGGAATGGGGTTAGGAGTTTCAGGTTTACCATTTTTAGGTGTTGGATTAGGACTTTTATTTGGTGCAGCTCTTTATATTTGGATGGACAGATACATTTTTTATAAAAGATGGGATGATGGTTATATTGGTATGAAGGATAAAGATGGGAATAAAATACCTCCAATTCCTGAAACTAGATTATTACCATGTATGATTGGATCTGTTACAATGGGGCCATCATTATTTTGGTTAGCTTGGACTTCTAGACATAGTGTTCAATGGATGGCTCCAATTGCTTCTGGTGTGTTATATGGGTTTTCTTTAGTTTTGATTTTCTTTTCAATTTTGACATATTTTTCAATGGCTTATCCACCAATGTCTGTTGCTTCTGCTCTTGCTGCAAATAATATGATGAGATATGTTGTTGCTTCTGTGTTTCCCTTATTTACTGTTCAAATGATGGATAATTTACATGTTTATTGGGGGGTTTCTGTTTTTGCATTCATTGCTCTTGCTATGATCCCTGTTCCATGGATCTTTAGTAAGTATGGTGCACAATTAAGAGCAAGATCTAAATATGGCTGGAATCCAATAATAAATGAGGAGGAGACCAGTAAGAAGGCGGCAAAAGACGAAGAGCAGGTTTAAATCTTATTTTATTCAACATGTTTTCTCAATTTATTTTAACTTGGTTGGTTATCGGAGAAACGGATAATCTTGATGAGCATAGAAAGTTAACCAACGTTGCCGAAAAAAAAAAATCAAGGGGGAGGAAAAGAGAAACACGAAGTTCCGAAGATTGTTGAGTGAAGGTGGGGGGGGGGGAGAGAGAGACAAACGGATGAGGAGACAATCAATGAGGGGATAGATAGATCTTAAGAAAACTTTTATAATTACAAGTATAATTCATTTACAATTACCGTTTGAATTTGAAGAAGGTGCCACAAAAGTGGAGCCAAACACACTCACAAATCATACCATTTGGGTCCATTAATCACACTATGTTAAAAAAAAAAAGAAAAAACCGGATCAAATAGATAGCCCAAATAGGCAAAACGCTCAGCGGCAATGTGCTCATCGCTGACGTAAGCGCGGGTCGGATCTCTCTCGTTCCTCCATGGCCCACGTGACTTCCCGGAGCTATACAAACCGGAAGCGTCACCTCACCACGCGCAGTAATGGCCCGGGCCAGGTATAAAAAGAGTTGAGCTCTCCTCTAATTGACATCAGCTCCACTACTAAGGTTTTAATCATTATCATTAATTGATTAATTAAAAGAACAAAAATGTCTACAGTTACTAAAGTTTACGCCAGAAATGTCTACGACTCTCGTGGTAACCCAACTGTTGAAGTTGAATTGACTACTGATTTAGGTGTCTTCACTACCATTGTCCCATCTGGTGCTTCAACTGGTGTTCATGAAGCTTTGGAATTGAGAGACAATGACAAGTCAAAGTGGCTCGGTAAGGGTGTCACTAAGGCTATTGACAACGTTAACAAGATCATTGCTCCAGCCGTTGTTGCTGCCAAGATCCCAGTTACTGAACAATTGAAGTTCGATAACTTCTTGAGAGAATTGGATGGTACTCCAAACAAGGAAAAGTTGGGTGCTAACGCTATCTTGGGTGTCTCTATGGGTGTTACTAAGGCCGCTGCTGCTTACAAGAAGGTCCCATTATACGTTTACATTTCTGAATTGGCTGGTTCCAAGGACCCATACGTTTTGCCAGTTCCTTTCATGAACGTTCTTAACGGTGGTTCCCACGCTGGTGGTGATTTGGCTTTCCAAGAATTCATGATTGCTCCAACTGGTGCTAAGTCCTTTGCTGAAGCCATGAGAATTGGTTCTGAAGTTTACCACAACTTAAAGTCTCTTGCCAAGAAGAAGTACGGTCAATCTGCTGCTAACGTTGGTGACGAAGGTGGTGTTGCTCCAAACTTATCTACTCCACAAGAAGCTCTTGACTTAATTGTTGACGCTATTGAAGTTGCTGGTTACACTGGTCTTGTTAAGATTGCTATGGACTCTGCTTCCTCTGAATTCTTCAAGAACGGTAAGTACGATACCGATTACAAGAACCCTAACACTGATGGTTCAAAGGCTCTTACCGGTTCTCAATTAGGTGATCTTTACGAAGAATTGGTTAAGAAGTACCCAATTGTTTCCCTTGAAGATCCATTCGCTGAAGATGACTGGGAAACCTGGACCAACGAATTCCCAAAGTTGCCAGTCCAAATTGTTGCTGATGATTTGACTGTTACTAACCCAGCTAGAATTGCTACTGCCATTGAAAAGAAGGCTGCTTCTGGTCTTCTTTTGAAGATTAACCAAATCGGTACTATCTCCGAATCTATTCAAGCCGCTAAGGACGCTTTCGCTGCTGGTTGGGGTGTTATGGTTTCTCACAGATCTGGTGAAACCGAAGATACCTTCATTGCTGACTTAACTGTTGGTTTGAGAACCGGTGAATTGAAGTCTGGTGCTCCAGCTAGATCTGAAAGAGTTGCTAAGTACAACCAATTGTTGAGAATTGAAGAAGAACTTGGTGACAAGGCTATCTTTGCTGGTGCCAACTTTAGAACTGCTTCTACTCTTTAAATATGAAATGATTTATTTATAGTTTATAATTTTTTAGGTAATTGATTTACAATGTTAATATTTATACACATCAAACTTCTTCACACTATAATATAATATAATATATAGAAATCTTTAATTTTGTTGGTTTTCATTCATAATTTCTACTAACCATCTTTCTTTTATACCAACCAACAAAGTCATTAATACCTGATCTCACCTTTCTAAAATTTTTAGATTCAATTGCTGTTTCAATTGTTTTCAATAATTTAATCCTTTCTGTATTATTAATAAAATTACTTGGCAAAGTATTCAAAAATTGATCAATCCATATTAAACTAATTTTGGAATCACCTTGATAAATTGATAATTTAATGATTTGAACAATTAATTCTAAGCAATCATGTTGAACATCAAAATTGAATTTATAAATATCCCAATAAAGTAATTTACTCAGTAAATCAGCACCTTTAATTTGAACAAATTCATGAATTTTCAATTTTAAGGGGATTGGTAAATCACTAACAAATGAAACTGGTGGAGATTCATCCCCCCACATCAAGAAATCAACAAGGAAATTGAAAATTGAAGTTAATGTATCATCTTCATTATAAAGTTCAAGTGATAAAATACTAACATCATATAATGGTTCAATTAATCCATCTGATTCTAATAAATTTAATGGTTGAAACATAAGTACATCTCTCATCATTCTGAAAAAGTCATCACAAAGTGTACTTAAATCTTGTTTATTATTATTTTCAAAAGTTTGTAAAAATGCTTTAATTTGTGTTTTAGAAAATTCCCACATTGCACTTAAAATTTCTGGGGGGAAAGATTCATCACAATATTCATTAATTAATGTTCCTGAAACCCAAAGATAACAGCCCATTTCATATTGTGAATAACCTAAAATTAATAAGTTGGCAATTTCTTGAATCTTTGGTAAAATATATTCTTTAAATGTTTGAATTGATCTACGAATCAATTTTAAACATCTTTCACTAACCTTTGCATATTTACCAAATTTTTCAACAAGTTTCAAAATTAGGGGGAAAATAGATTCCATGATAATATTTGCCACACCATTTGTTGTCAATTTAATATTTTTAGGTTTCAAATTTTCAATATAACCAGTTAAAATTTCAATTAAATCAGCAATTTGAGTAGCAATATTGTCATCAATTTCATTTAATGAACAAAGTGCATTCAATTTATTTAATGTTGACCCCCAAAACATTTGTAAAATTTGAGGAATTTCTGAGCTATTTTCATCTTTAATAATAGCTTTATGAATAACATGAGATAGCCCCTCTGTAATATCATAAATTGATTGAATATCAATATCATTTTCAATATTAGTATATAATTGATGCAATGATGATAAATAATTAACCAATAGATCAGAACAATCAATACAAAAGTATTTCAAAGCATGGGAAGCTGCCATAATAATATCCCTTTTATCAAGATAATTATATTGAGAATAATCTAATTGGAACCCCCTAGATATATAATCCAATTCAATTTCTAAAAATTCAGGATGTTTTGAAGTCCAAATAGTATATCTACCAAGAACTAAAATTGCTGCATATCTGATTTTTGGATTTTCAGGCAATTGAATTAAATAATTCATAATTTGTGGTAAAATTTTATTTTCATTAGTATTAACTTCATGAGCCATACATCTAATACTAAATAATAAAGCTTCAACTTCTTGCCATTGAATTTGATCAATTGATGTTGAATTAATTAAATGTTGTAATTTTTCAAATGGTACATTTAAAGTTGAATAAGAACCAGAAACTGAACAACAATCCTTTAATGAATCACCAATATCATATCTAGAGTCCTTGAATTTATCTTCAGCTTCCTTATTACCACCAAATAAAACATTCAAATCAGTTGATTGAGAAGTCAAAGGATATTTCAAATGATTAATTAAAATATTTGTTAATCTAAGATAAATCGGTTTAAATAATTCCCTTGAATTTTTATAAGGAGGTAAAACTAACATTGATTTTAAATCACTCCAACCTTTAAAAGTATATTTAACAATATCTAAATCATCTGGATAACTTGTTAAAGTTAACAGAATTTCAATTAATTGATCAAAGGATTCAGGATCTTTAACAATTAATGTATGCCATGATTCAATTGTAATAGAAAATAATTCTGTTAATCTTTCAATAATCATAGAATCTTCCCAATTCTCTTGAATAAATGGTGTTAAACTAATTAAATGATTGTAAATTAAATGAATTAATCCCATATAATTATCTTTAGAATTATAAATATCAATTTCTGTAATAATGGTAATAAGACAATCAATGGCAGTATCGAATGTTTCGTCATCTTGGAAACCCTTAATAACAATTGGCCAAAGATTTTTATATTTTTCTAATATATCAGTGATTGATAATTCAAATAACCATGATTTAAGACAATTTAAAATAGCAGTATCAGTTTCTGATGAATTAGATGCCCCCCCCATTTCATTCAAAATAAAAAGAACCCTTTCAACATTGTTAATTAATAAATTTTGTGTTTGTTTATCAAATTCTTCATTTGTTAAGGGAGTCTTTTCAACTTCAATCATTTCCTCTGGTAAAATTCTTAAAAATTCTAATAATGTATTATAAGCATTTTGATTAGATAATAATTCGATTACTTGAGGAAGAGAATTTTGCCATGAAAAGTCTTGAAGCATTAAATAAGCTAAAGCAATTGAACATTGTCTAATAATTAATTTATTTCCTAAAGTTTCCACATTGATAATTAATTGTAAAATACTAGATCTTAAAGATTCAATAGCATCTTCCGGTAATTGACCAAAATCATATTGAATTTTGGATCTTAAAGTTTGTGCCATAAATAATTTGAAATTGATATCATTAGAATTTGATTCAAAAGTTGGGAAAATTAAGGACCAGGCCTCTTTTGATCTTTGAAATTCTAATAAATATTTATTAGCTTCTGATTTCATTTGTTGGGTAGACCCCACACCATATAAGGCATTTAATGCCGTTTTTATTTCTGAAACAGGGTCACTCATTGAAAACTTAATGCAATGATAAATTTAATGTTTATAATTAAAGGGAGAAAGATTGTTGAAAAGGGGAAGAAGAAAAAAAAAAAAAAATCAAAACCAAAGCTGAAGCCAAAGCCAAACAGGGGAAAATAACATACATATAAAGGGATCAATGAGTGGAGGTAAAAAGATGTCTAAAGTGATGGTGCCACCTATCAATCAATTGTTTAAATTACTACAACAACAAGCCAAGGTTTCCATCTGGCTTGTGGAGAAAAAGGGCATCAGAATATCGGGCAAAATCAAGGGTTTTGATGAATTCATGAACGTGGTGTTAGAAGAAGCTGTTGAGATCAAAGAAGACCAAAAAAGAGAGTTGGGTACCATTATGTTGAAGGGTGATACCATTTCTCTTATTTCTCAGGTACAGGAAGCCATTTAAAAGAGACAAGAGAGACTAGAAATAATAAATATTGAGTTAAGGGGGAAATGTGAATGTGATGTATCACATTCACATTTCCAATGGGGGATATTAACCAGCCAGCCTCCTCCTCCCCTCTCCTTCCCCCTTTTGTTAAAGGAGGATAGATTCTAAGAACTACTGCTTTGGGAAATTGACAACAAAAAGTATATAATGATGTAATTGTCTTGATTTATATTGATCTTATGTGGTTACTTTAATAGTTAAAGAGTATATTATGAAGATTATTCTATTGTTAATATGGATGATGATAATAAGCTCAAGATATGTAAAAGGGAATGAGCTAATTTCACATATTGGCGATTTCATTTCATCTATTGAACAAGAAACAAATGATATTGATAAAGTATTGAAATTAACAAGAGATAAATCATGTATTGTAACAGTATTAGAAAAACATGTATCAAGATGTGAATTTGATACTTGTGATAAAAGGGTAGCAGCCTTGGAATTAACAAAATGTTTATTTGAGGGAAATCATGAGATGCCATCCCTACCATTAGAGTGTGATTTATTGAATGCAGAGGGGGGTATTGATAAATGTATTGGTCAGATGGCACAAGGTAAAAATAATGGGGTTTTATGGACAACCTATTTTGGTTATATCAATTTAATGGAATCACTGTGTGGATATTATCAGAATGATTTAAACAAAATTGATCTTTGGGAGGATTATCAACATATATTAGAGAATTTGAAATGGTATATTGCAAAGTATGCAGAAAGTAGTGAAGCTCAAATGAAGGAGATAACTCTCTTGTTAAAGAGGGAAGTTGATGAATTGAAAAGGGGGATTAATACACTAAATGAGGACCTTGAGAGGGGACATATTGAGATGGAAAATATGCGAATTCGCAATAGACATTATGGGGCAAAGAACCTTGAACTGATAGACCAACTAGACAAGTTCATACAAAGTCATAATAAGTCACACCAATATACTTTGCTAACTCTTTGTCACGAAATAATGCAAAATATTTCGATTGGGGGGGTTTTTGTTAGCTTAATCTGTTGTTTCATTGCTTATCAGCGGGGGTACTCACTTGGGTTTGTGGCTGGGGTGGCTGTGGGGGTTCATTGGGCGTTTTATGACATTACTGGGCCAACATGAGACGATCGTGGCTGATGCGTGGCAAGTGATGTGAATAATAAACCGATTTTGGGGGGAAAAGTAGCGAAAAAAGCTCTCTGCAGGAGTTGGCTCAGGAGAATGTGAGCACATTGAGGGACAAACTGGGTCATAATAAGGGTCCCCTGTTGATTTAAAAGTTGAAAACAAGAAGGGAATGTAATGCTGAATTATTTAATGTATATAATTTATACATTTTTTAAAGTTTCTTTTGATGTATGCTATTAATAACCCTTCCGGTTCCGAAACAGGCCGAATTAGTACAAGGCGCGTCCTTTATGACCTCCTGGAGGCCACGCAGAGTGGGCCACAAAAAAAAAAAAAAGAAAAACCTTACAATCGCAACATTATACGTTTTATCTTTTTATATAAAACAAGGGCCCAGTCAGCACACAAAAATCTCCGATAAAACCAAAACATCTTTCTTCCTTGATCACACTCATTATATTTACGACAGAACAGTTCACTTGAGTGATTAAAGAGATTTATATCGATAATTTACTTAATTACCCACCAAAAAAAAAAGAAACAAGAAAACCCGGTTCATTCAATTTTTTTGAAATACATTCAAGGATTTTACATAAATAAAACCATTTGAGGTTTCCTTTCTTTAAAATCTTGAATAGAAAATATCATGGAAAGATCATACAATTCGACATCTTATCCATCAACAAATAATAATAATCAGCCAACAGGAACAGGAATTGATAATCAAACTTATCCAATACGAATGGAGGAATCCACAATTTTAACAAATCAATATCAACAACCACCATCAGCACCACCAGTGTCCGGAAGTTATATGACTAATGCACAACAACAGGGAGATTATATGAGATATCTACAAGGTTACGTTTTAGATGATATACCACATCCAGTTTATAACTTTGTGTTCCCCTTACAACAACAAACACAACAATATTTACCTTCTCAGCAGCAAATACAGAATTATAGTTATGGCTATAATATTAATCAGCCCCCTCGTTATTATCAACCAACATATCAATATTCTAACACTTTAAATGAAGATTATACAAATAATACAACAGCAACAGCAACAGCAGCAGCAACAGCAACAACAACGGCAACAACTACTAATATTAATCCTATTAACACAGAACTTCACAGCCACACATCAGGTCCCTCATATATGATGACATCGCACGTTCCACCGCCTCCACCTCCACCTCCACCTCCACCTCCACCTCCACCTCCTTATTCAATGCAACCAAATAACTCTATCGTATTGAAAACGTCACATGATACTTCATTGGATTATGGTAACGGATTAATCCATATTGCAGATCCTATTCAACAAAAGGATGTTACAAGATCAACAACAAGGAGGGGGGATGGTGAAAATGCCATTTACAATTGTCCATATATTGAATGCAAATATAAAGGTACATTTCAAAGTGTTGATTATTTACGTCGTCATATTAAAGAACAACATATCAATTTAAAGGAACACATTTGTTCTGGTAAAAATTGGGGGTGCGGTAGAGTTTTTAAGCGTCCATATCAATTAGTTAATCATTGGAAGGGACGAAGATCTTTAATTAAATGTAAAGTCCCATCAGAGATATTAAATAAACATAGCATAGAAAGAGATATGGCCAAACTCAGTCAAAAATTGAGGCGAAGAAGAAGGAAACTGGAATAATTCATTTTTTTTTGTTTACCTTTTTTCATTTCCCATATTGCATCATGCGCTTTGGACTCGACCGAAAAGAATCCCGGCCGGCATCAATTTAATAGGAAGACAACACCTGTCATTTATGATTGTCATCTGATTACATACATATGTGATTATCCAGGAGTGTTTACTAGCGATGTTTAATTCTAATTTTTAAGTTAAGTTGATCTCGACCCTTTTATAGAATTTAATTCATTGTAATTTGAATCGCTTGCCTTAGCTGGCTCTTTGCTTTCACAATGTGCATCAAGTGTCCTCGAAAAAATAAACAACGTCACCCACTTTCACCTTTGTCCGCGCAAATTTTTGGTGATGTCCATTCCCCTCCAATTTTCCAAAAACTCGCTACGGCCGCTCAAAGAGACAAAAAAAACAAAAAAAAAAAAACAAAAAAATAAAGGCACATTACGCGTGGTGATGGTAATACAGCTTGTTTAATTTAATTCCTGCCCTGTTATGAAACATGTGTGTTTAAATTTGTCTTCAAGTGGAGAAGAAGATGAAGAAGAGGGTAAAGAGGACTTGAGTTTTAACAACAAGTTCATTAAACCCCTCTCAACTTTCAATGATGATGATGATGACGACGACATAGATAATAATAATACATTTAATATTAAAAGAAAACTTAATACCAAGACTAAATCAAAGGTCATGTTTAAAAAGCCAAGAACAGTAATTAAACCATCACCGGTTTCCGTTTCCGTTTCCGCTTCTATTGCCGCCACCGCCACCGCCACCGCCACTGCGCCTGCACCTGCACCTGCCTCAAACTCTAATGAAATCTCTTCATTGTCATCAAATGATCACAATGATCCACCATTAATCTCAAAATACCCCCTAGTTAATGATAAATATTTAGAGGTTTCAAATGACAATATAGATATAATTGTTCATAGATTGACACCACCATTTCTTGATTCAAGTCATATTTTATCATCATCTCAAAGAGAAATAATCAATGTTATTAAGGACCCCACTGGTGATTTATATAAATATTCTCATAATGGTTCACATTTAGTTAATGAAAGACGATTGAAAAATCAATTGAAAAATGAGCAAAAGGAGTTGGATTCTTCAATTGATAATAATAATAATACCAACAAATCTCTTAAATCAGTTATTAATGAACCAATGAATCTTGATAATAACATCAAATCAAATAATTTAAATATTCGAAAATTTTTACCAGCTTATAAAGTTAAAGATCAAGTGATAAATTTAATCAAAGAAAATCAAGTTGTTATTATTATTGGTGAAACAGGTTCTGGTAAAACAACTCAAATTCCTCAATTCTTATATGAAGCTCAATATCATCAACGTGGGTTGATTGGTATTACTCAGCCTCGTAGAGTTGCCACAATTTCAGTTGCTAAACGTGTTAGTGAAGAAATGTCTGTCCATCTTGGTAAGGAAGTTGGGTTTTCAATTAGATTTAATGATAATACTAGTAAGGACACTAAAATTAAATTTATGACCGATGGTATTTTACTTAGAGAGGCATTGATCGAAAATGATTTAGATCAATATTCTTGTATTGTTATGGATGAAGCTCATGAACGATCTCTTAATACCGATATTTTATTGGGGGTGTTCAAGGAATTATTGAAAAGAAGAAGAGATTTGAAATTAATAATTACATCTGCTACAATGAATTATCAAAAATTCTCTAAATTTTTCAGTAATGCTCCATGCTTTTTCATTCCCGGTAAGACATTCCCCGTTGAAATTCTTTATCAAAGTGTTCCAAGTATTGATTATGTTGATTCATCTGTAAAACAAGCATTAAGAATTCATTTAAGTAAGGAAAATGGGGATATTTTGATCTTTATGACAGGTCAAGAAGATATTGAAACTACATGTGAATCAATCAATGAAGAGTTATTAAATTTACAAAAGATTGATAAATCAATTAATGATTTGCAAATTTTACCAATTTATTCATCTTTATCAAATGAAGAACAATCAAGGGTATTTGAATCAACTGATTTAAGAAAATGTATTGTTGCAACTAATATTGCTGAAACTTCTTTAACATTTGAAAATGTTAGATTTGTTATTGATTCAGGTTTAATGAAATTGAAAGTGTTCAATCCATTATTAAATATGGATACATTGAAAATTACACCAATTTCTCAAGCACAAGCAAATCAAAGATCAGGTCGTGCTGGTAGAACTTCAGATGGTAAAGCTTTTAGATTATATACATTAACATCAATGGAACAAGAAATGTGGTCAAATCCAATTCCTGAAATTCAAAGATCAAATTTAATGAATACAATATTAATTTTAAAAAATATGGGGGTTAAAACAATATCTAAATTCCCCTTTATTGACCCCCCCTCATTAGATTCTCTTCAAACATCGGAATATGAGTTGTGGTCAATTGGCGCATTAGACAATTATGGATTATTAACAAAATTAGGTCAACAAATGGCCCAATACCCCCTAGACCCCCCTCTTGCTAAATTATTAATTTTATCAACATTAAATACATTCCAATGTTCATTAGAAATAGTTAAAATCATTTCAATGATTTCAACACCATCAATTTATGAGGGGAAAATTGATGATAAAAAAGCTCAAAGTCAAAGAAGTAAATTCATTATTGAGGGTTCAGATCATTTAACATTATTAAATATATTTAATCAATCAGAACTTCATAAAAGAGATTTAGAAAAATGGTGTAAATTCAATTATCTTAATTTTAAATCAATTAGACAGGCACATGAAATTCATTCACAATTATTATCACAAATCACACCAAATGTTTATTCTTGTAATAATAACTGGGATATCATCAAAGAATGTATTTGTGCTGCATTTATGCAAAATTCAGCTGAATTTTATAAACAAAATCAATATCAACATTTAAGATCAGGTTTACCAATGTATTTACATCCAAGGGGGGTTATTTGGGGAATGGGGGATTTACCAAAATATATTATTTATCATGAATTAATTTTTACTGGTCATAAACAATATTTACAATATACAACTGCTGTTAAGGGACAATGGTTAATTAAATATGGTGCTATCTTTTTCGATATTAGGAAAAGAGGTATTAATAATATCCAACATCAAAAACAAAAGGAATTAGAATTTAAAAATACACTTTTATAGAATGATATTGTCGATTAATCTGGTAATACCATTTTCATTTTCTTTTGTACTATTTGGTACATAAACTGCAAGAGAAATAATTGCTCCTATTTGAGGATCAATTGTATCTAAGTATTGTAAAGTTTCAAGATCATTAAATGAAATGTAATCAATTTTAAAATTGGAGTTGGTATTGATAATAGTGTCCTTAACCAATTTTGTTAAATTTTTAACATTGAATTCTTTATCATTAAGATATGATTCCCTTGCTAATTTCAACCCCCTTGATATACATGTAACTTGTTTAAGAATTTCAAACGATAAATATTGGTTTCTTGAACTCAAGGCCAACCCCTCTTCATTTCTCTTAATTGGTACAATATGCATTTTCAAATCAAAAAATAAATCTGCAATCATTCTTTTAATAACAATAGTTTGTTGAATATCCTTTTGACCAAAATAAACATTATTTGGTTGAACAATGTTGAACAGTTTAGAAACAACTGTTGCCACACCTCTAAAGAAATTAGGTCTAGTTTTGCCCTCTAAAACTTCACTCACTCCCTTAACTTCAACAAACCCACCAATTTGTTCAGAAACATTTAGGGGGATCCCCATGGGATACATTTCTTCAACTGATGGTTTAAAAATTGCATCGATTTTCTTTGGTAATTTACTAATTTCCTTTAAATCATGATCTAAATCTCTTGGGTAAGAATCCAAATCTTCTCCTGGTGCAAATTGTGCAGGATTAACAAATATCGAAATAATTGTATGATCATTATTATTTAATGATTCAGTTATTAACGAACGATGACCCTCATGAAGAAACCCCATTGTTGGAACAAATCCTAAACTTTCACCATTTTTTTTAAATGATCTCGTTAAAGCTCTAACTTCAGCAACCGTTGTTAAAATTGGTGTATCCATTGCTTCGTATAGGAGAAAAAAAAGGGAGAGTCAAGGGGAAAATGAAATGTGTCTAGTGAGTGAGTGAAAAAAAAAACGGTTTTCTATGTATACGACATCATTAATTTAAAATTAAACAAAAATCAATATTACTGAAAAATATCTAAATCTATATAGTATGTGTAGGAGGAATTCAATTACTTACTTAATTGATTAATTACTTAGTTATTCGGTTAGCTAGTTATTTAGTTTGTTGGGTTTTCTGGAACTTCAGATGGCTTGATTTGTTGTTCCACTTGGTTAGCAGCACTAGCCTTTTTGTTATTCATTAATCTTAAGAGATTTCTCAGTAACATGGCAATGGTGACCTTACCAATAGATGGGACATAAAGAGATGCCACCTTTTCAACTTCTTCATCAACAAAATTATTTTCACTTGAAAAGTTAATAACAATAGCCCCCCTCTTAATATATTCAGATGGGAATTTATAAGTCTTTGTTGGGACACCAGTAATAATGATATCTGAAGCTTTAGCACATTCTTCAAGAGTTTTATTACATTCATGAACAGTATGTTGTTGATATCTTAAACCATCACCTCTTTCATAAAGTTGAATGTCATTAATATCAACAGAATAAACAGTGGCACCATCATTAGCAAGTAAAGAAGCAAGAGGTCTACCAACAATTTCAGATCTATTCACAACTGTAATAGTTTTACCATAAAGTCTATTACCATAATTCAAAACACTATTATAAGCACCAATATATTCAAGAATTTTAACAACTGCAAGTGGTGTACATGGTAAAATAGATTTCATTGTCTTTTCATCATCAAGAAATCTAACATTATGGTACATGTTAGAAATATATTTGAAATTTAAACCTTCAACATCTTTATGAACTGAAACACATTGTTGAAGATATTGATCTTGTTGATTACCAAAGACTGGGAAATAAACAATCATACCATTAACATCATCATTATTATTACATTTGTAAATTTCTTCTTCTAATTGATCCTTATTAACTTTAACCAATTCATATTGGAATCCAAGAGAATTAGCAGTTTTACCTGTCCATGTAGCATACATCATAGCAGCTGGATCATCATTAGCTAATAAACCAACAAGTTTTGGCTTTTGGGCAAGTTTTGAAGTGATATTCATTAAGTCATTAATATAAGACTTTGCAATTCTAGCAGCTGGAATGACCTTACAAGACATTTTTTTTTTTGTTTTGTTCCTTTGAAGATAAATAAGAGAAGATGAAAGTTAAAGTGAAAGTGAAAGAGAAAGAGAAGTCACCGGAGTTTCTTTTTTTGCCCTTCTTCTTATTAAGTGAAAAAAAAAGACAGAGAAAAAAAAAAAAAAAAAAGGGAAGAAGTCAAATTACGTAAGATATTACGTAATATGATTCCAGTTGCCGGATTAACTCCGCTGTGGCCTTCCGATTTCGGTTACCCCGGATTTTCCTTTTATTTTTTATGACGCTCCACGCCAAATGAAATGACATGACATCTTTCTCTTTCCCACTTAGTTGCACCTTCTTCTTTCCCCACTTACTAATATATTAACAATGAACTCTCAATTACAAGGTGCAGTGGACCAAATCGTCAAGGATTTCACCCTAGCTGATGATGATATCCCTAAACTCGTGGATTTATTCATCAAGTCAGCTGATGAGGGGTTGAAATCTACATCTTCTGGTAAAAATTCATTGCCAATGATCCCAACTTTTGTTACTAAGATCCCCACAGGTAAGGAAAAGGGGGTTTTGCTTGCTGCAGATCTTGGCGGTACTAATTTTCGTGTTTGTTCCGTGACTTTAAATGGTGATTACACTTTTAAATTAATTCAAGCTAAAAACCCTATCCCAATAGATTTAATGTCTTCAACATCAGATGAATTGTTTAATTATCTGGCCTCCAAAATTAAATCCTTTGTTAAAATCCATCATCCTGATCTTTCCAATAATGATCAAGCAGAGAGATTGAAATTAGGGTTCACCTTTTCATTCCCAGTTGAACAGACTTCAATTGATTCGGGGATCTTAATTAGATGGACAAAGGGATTCAAAATTGAGGATACTATTGGTAAAGATGTTGTGAAACTGCTTCAAACTCATTTGGACAAATTAGAAACTCCAGTTCATGTTGCTGCTTTAGCAAATGATACAGTGGGGACCCTTTTAGCAAGAGCATATACAGGCGCGGATAAGGAAGGTTTCACTAATATTGGTTGTATCTTTGGTACAGGTACTAATGGTGCTTATTATGAAAAATTGGATAATATTAAGAAATTGGATTCTAAAATTGTTGATGATTTAAAATCTAAAGGTGTTAAATCAATGGCAATTAATACTGAATGGGGGTCATTTGATAATAATTTGGAATTATTACCAGTTACTAAATATGATACAGCAATTGATGAAATTTCAACTAATCCTGGTTATCATATGTTTGAAAAGAGAGTTTCTGGTTTATTCCTGGGTGAAATTTTAAGACAAGTTCTCATCGATTTACATTCAAGGGGTTTAATTTTAACAGAATATTTAACATTTGATAATTTGCCTCATAGATTAAGAACTCCTTGGTTATTATCAAGTGAGGGACTTTCTCTTTTTGAAATTGATGATTCAACTTCTTTAAAAGCTACTGAATTAGAATTAAAGAATATGTTAAGATTACCAACTACTTATGAAGAGAGATTGGCAGTTCAACAATTAACGAGAGCTATTTCGAAGAGGGCAGCTCATTTGGCTGCTATACCAATCACTGCTCTTCTTATCAAAACAGATGCATTTGAGGGTCATAATACTGAAGTTGATGTTGGTGCTGATGGATCTGTTGTTGAATATTATCCTGGATTTAGAACAATGATGAGAGATGCCATTGCAGCTTCTCAATTAGGTGCTAAGGGTGAAAGAAGATTACATATTAATATCTCAAAGGATGGATCATCTGTGGGGGCTGCTTTATGTGCTTTAAGTAGTAACCTTTGAAGAAACAACATTTAATATTTAATTATAAAAATGAGATTCTAATCTTTATATTTACTTGACCGCCGTGTATTGGTCGTTTCCTTCTTTTTATTTTTATTTTTATTTTTATATTTATTTTTATTTTCTTAGTCTATATTAATGATATGTATAATGATATAAGATTTCAGTATTATGCCTTAATGCTTTCCACTCTTTTAACTTCTTGTTCGTCATTCCCCTTATAATTACCTTGTTCTTCATCAGTTTCATTGTCCCTTTCTTTATCGTATTTATCATTTTCAATTTGAAACTGCTCCTTGATTTCACTAGATTTGATAATAGGAACACCTGCGCCCTGCAAAAGCTTCTTACTGTATTCATTATTAACATTTAAAGCTTTCTTTTTCACACCAGAGTTCATTCCACCTTCAGTACTAGTAGTCATTGCCCCATCCACATTCATACTTTGTTGTAATTTCCTTTTCAACTCCTTCTCTTCTTGAATTTTCTTTGTTTCAATGGTACCATTAATCAGATACCAAATAACAGTAACAAACCCTCCAAATAATAATAATCTCAGAACCATCTTTCTACCACTGTCATCGATCTTTGTGATATTTGAATTATGTTTATATTCCTTATAAATTCCCTTTTTGGGTCCATTCCCAGACATTTTACGGTGATAAAGATTTTGACCAAATATATCAGCTCCATGATCTGCCATATTCATTCGATATCTACGTTCCATTCTTTCATTTCTTTCATAGTGTTTTTGTGAATCAAAATGAGGAACATCATTAGATTCAAAGGGGTTACCAGATGTTGCCTTTGAATAATGGAATGAATTCATTTTTCTAACAAATTCACTTGCTTGGGCATTTGAACGACCATGCCCCATTTTCAAATCATAAGCAGATTTGGAATTGGGATCAGATAAAACTTCATATGATTTCTTAATCTTTAAATATTGAGAATTGAGATCATTTAATTCTCTTTCACTTAAATCTTGTGATTTAAGTATATCTGGATGAAGTTTTAATGACAATTTTTTGAATGCTGATTTAATATCCTTTGAAGTGGCATTATGATGAATATGAAGAAGATCATAGTGAGAATCTGCAGCCCAAACTCGACTACTCGTATGTATTTTTCTCAAAAGCATTTGTACAAAAAACAAATAATGATAAAATCTTGTAATAAAACGTCTCAAAAAGTTACGCTGCGCTTTTATCTTGAAAAATCCGATGGAATTTATCGGTCATCAAAATGTTGGGATTAATGTGTCATTCATTTAGGGGTTTAATAAGTTATCTAAGCTTGAATTTAATAGCAAATGCGTATGGTTGATCTGTTTAGTGTGAGAGGCTGCAATTTTGGTAGTAGCTTATCAGACTGATATCGACAAACCAGAGATGATGTCTCAATTGGTTTTTAAAACAATAATGTTACCCCATTCCAAAGGTGAAATCATTTATTTTATCCCAAGCTCCTACATTTTATTTTAACCATTTATTTCAGTTATGATGAAATTAACAATAATCATCATACAATTGCTTTGAATATAAGCAAAAGTGCTCATATTCGATACACATGATATAATGAGGTACGAGACATTTTTATGAAAAAAATCATATGGGGCCCGCTTTTAATAAATAATATCTTAGTTTCTCAGATGGATATCTATGTAGCATTTAAACATCTGAAATTGCTATATACACATTTTTTTGAAAAGATCATATCAGCATATTAAAATATTTGACTTTTACATGAAATATAATTTTATTTCCAGGGTGATACAAATCATCTTGTAATTCAATTTCATTATAGAGCAAAATAGTTTTCAAATTCTAAACATTCAATGGATTTTTATTATCAAAATAACTTCCATTGAAAAACTTAAATAAAATAAAAAAAAAGGAGAAAAGACCAAGTTTACAATTGATATCTGAAAAATACGTTTTCTTTATCAGTCAAATCTGCGAATTCGATATTTTCAATATCAGGATAAGTGATTTTACCCTCAGCAACCAACCTATCTCTTCTCTTATTCTCAAGAAAGCAGTTGATATAAATCCACGCAATCAAAACAAGAGTGACAGCAAAACAAACAACAATACTAATCTGTGCCCCTCTATATTCAGGAGCTTGTGAAGAAACAAACGTTTGTGGTCCAATTAAATTACCCACACAGTAACCAATAAGGAAAATTGCATTGACTGTAATTTTTTTAGTGTGACCAGCAACATTAGAACTGAAACAAGATAAGTTACAGATGAAAATCAAAGGAGCAAGTGTGATTAAATAATAACCAGCTAATCTTGCATTTGGCGAGTCCAAAGCAAATGCAAGCATACATGAGGCAACTAAAGTAACAATAGCTGCAAAAAAGGAAACCACCATTCTTTGTTTAACCCACTTGCTACAGTAAGCAAACAAAATACAACCAACAAACTCAGTTCCACCACAAGGTAAGTTCATCAATAATGATTGGAGACTGCTATAACCAAAAGTTTCATTCATAAGAATTGCACCAAAATTTGCCAAGGCCCCGTTTGGAATATTACTTGCCAATGCAAGTAAGAAATAAAGCCAAGTGTTGATATCTAAGATGGCCTCTTTAAATTGATTCCACTTAAAGTGTTTATTACCAAACCCTTGTTGATTGGTTTTAATTCTCATCACAACTTGTTTTCTTTCCAGTGGAGTTAAAAACCAAGCTTTGACGGGGACATCAGGTAAATGGAATAGAAGAAGGAACCCAGCAAAAATAGTCATACAACCAGGCACAATAAACATAATTTTCCATGGTTCAATCGAATAAGAGTCTTTATGAATAGCTAAACCATAAGCAATACTATACCCAAGGAGGATACCAATACCATTACAGGAGATCCAAATGGATGTTCTTAAAAACTGTTCTTCCTTCTTGTACCACTGCCCAGTAATAATGACCATTGCTGGAGTAACAGAAGATTCAAAAGCACCCAAAAGAGTTCTCAAAGCTATAAACGCAGGGTAATTAGCAGCAACAGAATGAAGGCACAATAGGACACCCCAAATAATAATAATAACAGAAACGCATTTAGCAACAGGGTACTTTTGTAAAAGAGCAGAAAAAGGGAAAACAAAAGCGATGTATCCTGGACAAAAAGATATCTTAGTTAGTAATTGGTTTTTTTTAAAAGTTTACTTTCCTTTTATTATGTTTGCTATCGTAATGGATCAAAAAAAAATGAAAGAAAAAAATTCAACCTACCTAAATAAAAAGAGGAACCTGCCCATGAATACATATCACCCACCATATCAAAATGGGTTCTCAAACCAATAATAGATGCTGCACTTGATGTTATTTTATCAACAAATTGGAAGCAGTAAACAAGACAAATGATGGGCAAGAGGTAAAAATCAATTTTTCTTAATAGCTTTCTCGATTGTTCTTCACTGAATTCAACATCATCGATGTTCAAGGCAAATTGCATAGCTTCATCAACATCACCAGTGACTTCAACAATATTACCATTGGTTGAAACAACATGAGAAAGAACCACATGTGGATCTTTGATATTATCTTTTGAAAACACTGGTTCAAGTTCAACCTTCGCCAATTCCTTTTCACTATCGATTGTCATTTGCCTCTACCTTTGGTTTACCCACTATCTTTCTGTCAAAATTTCAAGAGCAGGAATGCTTCTTTTAAAGTATTTCGGGACTGAAAAATAATTCACTGATAACTCTACGACAAAAAGAAAAAAAGATAACAAAATCCGTCAAAAAAAAAATATAGTCGTGCGTTTAAAACATCAAAAATTTATATTGACTTGTATTATCATCTTGACTTCTAGTATTATATTAAATGGAATTTAACTCAAATATTTAAATTCCAGTCAAACTTTTAAAGCTTCACATTGGTTTAAAAATCACTGATGGTTTTGTTAGCACCATCTGACTATCCGCCCATCCGCCATGGCTGAGCAATTGAGAAGATGTGGGCCCTTCGGAAGCAAAAAATATGGTTCCGCCGATCGTCATCTTTAACAGCAGTAGTCTTATCAAAGAACATGTTTTAACAAACGAAGTCGTTTATTTCCCTTTAACAGAAAAAATCAAATAGGATTTAGTCTCTGTGTTTTTATTATTCATATTATTGTGACAGTTTCACTCTATTCAACTTTAAAATATTTTCAGGTTTCCCCAAATGCAAGGAGGGGCTTTCACCGCAAAGATCCCTTTTTTTTCTTGGCATAAAATTTCGGAATTTCCTAAAACGGAAGTCCGACAAGGTTTAAAGCTGTTTTTTTTACATTTCGACAATTTTTTAATTAAAGTACTCTTCTCATTCATTCAAGTTGATTTCAATGGAAAAGAAACTTGTTAACAGTCCTTTATTACAAAATACAGCAACTTCATTACCTGGTGTTGTTGCGGAAACCGTTTTAGAATCTACTTCGGAATACAATTCTGTTAATGATGAAGCGTATAATGATCCCAACTCATATGACGGTTATTTGGTCCCTAAAAGCAAATTAATTACAGTTTTAATTCCATTGTATCTTTTGTCTTTTATGTCTTCAATGGATGCGACACTTCTTTCTACTTTAATGACCGATATTGCTTCTGATTTGAATGGTATTCCTTACATTTCCTGGATTGCCACTTCATACTTATTATCCACTTGTATTGTTCAACCTTTAGGAAAATTGAGTGATATCTTTGGTCGTAAGCAATCAATGCTTTTTTGTATTTTGATTTTCACTTTGGGTTGCTGGCAATGTGCAAATTCAACATCTGTTGTATCTTTTGCAAGTGGCAGATTTCTTTCTGGTTTTGCTGCAGGGTTAAATACACTGGTAGCTATCACTACTTCTGATTTGGTTCCATTAAGAAGCAGGGGTGTTTACCAAGGACTTGGTAATATATTTTTTGCTTTAGGATCTACTGTTGGTGGTACAGCTGGAGGTTGGATTGCCCAGAAGTGGGGGTGGAGAGTTGCTTTTTGGTTTCAAGTTCCACTGGGAGTTTTATCCTTTTTGATTATTGGATTATTTTTTGATTTACCAACTTTACCTCATGAAGTAGCAATGAAGAATGCCAGTTTAAGTGAAAAGATGAAAAAAATTGATCTTTGGGGTATCTTATTGATTGCTTTTAATTTATTCATATTTATTATCTTGACATCAAGCAAATTGAATGGTTCAACAATTACAGCTTTGGTTTTAGTTTTATCTTTTGGTCTTTATTGTCTTTACAGAGTGGAAATTAATCACAGTTTTCCATTGGTTCCCTTTGAGCTTTTATCTGATTCATCCGTTTTGGGTTGTGTCTTGGCAAATTGGTTTGGTAATATGTATTCATATTCGTTACTTTATTACTTTCCGGTGTATTTAAGTACAGTTAAGGGTCTTGATAGTGCAAGTGTTGGTCTTCGTGGCGTCCCAAATATTCTTGCGGGATCATTGTCCAGTATTGCTACCGGGGTTTACATGAGATGGAAGGGAAAATATCGGACATTTTCTATAATTGTCCAACTTTTAGGCATTATAGGATTGTCATATTTGTTATTCAGGACTCAGCCAGGAAAGCAGATCTCAACATATGAAGAATATTTCATGGGTTCTATACCACTAGCGGCATATGTTTCAATGATAACTGTAACATTGCTGGCATTAATTGCATCGGTGCCTTATAAGTATCAATCTTCTGTTACATCTCTTCAATATTCCTTCAGAAGTATTGGATCAACTTTGGGTACTTCTATATCATCTTTCCTTTTTACTTCTTCATTGTCTGCCAAAATGACCAAAGCTTTAGCTGCTGCTAAACCATCTGATGTGCCCAACGAGGAATTGCAAAAAGTTCTTTCAGCTGCGCTTCATGATGCCAAGTATATTAGATCACCACAAGTTCCTGAATGGTCAATTGATGCACTGGTTTATTCATACAATTTTGGATGTTGGATTGCATTTATATTCTGCTTTGCAGGTTGTGTTGCAGGTTTTGCTTGTATTTGTATGATAAAGGAAAGCAAATTACACGCAAATGTCAATAGAAATTAGTTTTAAAAAATATTGATGTTGACGTTTGATGTACACTTGAAGTTGTGTAACTATTTATGATACTAAACATTAGTTCTACTTTATCAAAATTTATACTGACAATATACTATTATTTTTAATCTTCAAATAAAAATTCTAAGCACCGGACCTACTGATTGGACTGTTTTGCTGAGCGATTTCATCAAAAGGTAGTGAAAATATTTGTATGCGTGTCTTCTCTATTTTCAAATCTTCAATTCCTTTATAAAATAATTGATTATAATATTTTGTAATAAATGACTGCCTCCAATAGCTGACATGTGATTTTCGGAAACTTTATCATCAATTGCGGATCAATGATGTATTTCTATCGGAGCCAAAGCGGCTTTCCCTTTTCGCCTAATTACCAAATTAGGAAAGTCCGATTTTATATTTCTAGAGGCTTGCATGATGAAATATTCTCTACCTTTTTGTTGTTTGGCCAAAGAAAAAATATGTCATATTCTCCTGAAGAGTTTAAAGATACAAGCAAGACAAGATCAACCAGAAGATTCATTTTCAATGTAATTAATGTTGTCGGGATTCTGGCTTTGATTGCTCTTTTCAATCCATTGAAACATTTTTCTGCATCAACTCCTATTGAGTCGGAGCAGTTGTGTCCTATGCCTCCAAAGTTTAAAGTTAAGGAATTGGAGAAAGTCCAGTATATTTTGAGTGATCCTGTTTTTAGAAATATTTCTGCTTCTAAACTTTCCGATGCTGTCAAAATTGACACAGTGGTCTATGACATCATGTCTGATTTTTCTAAATTTCAAAAATTCCACCAACACTTGGAAAAGGCTTTTCCTTTGGTTCATAAGTATGCTACTATTCATAAACCAAATACTTATGGATTAGTTTTTGAATTTAAAGGTACTAATCCTGATTTGAAACCGATTATGTTAAGTGCACACCAAGACACTGTTCCAATTGGTGATCCATCTGATTGGACTAGAGATCCATTTAGTGGTGATTTTGACGAGGAAAAGGTTTATGGTCGTGGAACTGGTGATTGTAAAAATTTATTAATTGGTCTAATGGAAGCTATGGAGATGCTTTTGGAAGATGGCCAGACTGTTTTTGAAAGAGGTATCCTTTTAACTTTTGGATTTGACGAAGAGCGTTCTGGTTTGGAAGGTGCAAAATCTATTGCTAGATTTTTAGAATCATATCTTGGTTATGATTCTGTGGAATTCATTATGGACGAAGGTTTAGATATGTATACCGAACATGAAGGCGAAGCTTACGGTTTAATTATGACTGGTGAAAAAGGCTATATTGACTTACAAGTTGAAATTAACACACCAGGTGGTCATTCATCAGTTCCAAAGCAACATAATTCTGTTGGAATGCTTTCATATTTTGTTACCCAGTACGAGGAAGAATTATATTCCCCATTGCTAGACGACAACAATCCTATCTTGAAAAATTATGAATGTATGGCAGAGTATGGTCATTTACCAAGGGACTTAATTCTTGCAATTAGAACAGCAAAAAGCAATCCTAAATCAAAACAGTATCTTATTGATTATATTCTTGATGAAGGCAATCCACAAATGGTTTATACAATTAGAACCTCACAGGCGGTTGATATATTTAATGGTGGAGATAAAGTAAATTCTCTTCCAAGAGAAGCTACTGCCTTCATAAACCACAGAATTGCCTATGGAAATGACGATCAAACTATTAAAAATAAAGCTATTGAGAAGGCTAAACAAACGGCTTTTAAATTTGGCATTGGTTTGACTGCTTTTGGTAGGGAAATTATTAAGCCAACAGATGAAGGAAACATGATCATTACAATTTTAGGTGATTATCTAAGACCAGCCCCTATCTCTCCTTCTGACGACCAAGTGTGGAATTCAGTGACAGGCTCAATTAAAGCATTTTATGAGGATATAGTTTACCCTGAGAGGTTCACTGATAAAGAATTTATTATCACACCATCTGTGATGCCTCCAAACACCGACACCAGACACTATTGGAATTTGACCACTCATATTTATAAAGTTCAGCCAGGATTTACCGATTTATTTAAGGCTAATGCCCATTCACATGATGAATGGATTCATATCGACACTCATTTACAAACGGTTGGTTTTTATTATGATTTCATTTCAAAATATTGTAATTAATATAGAAGGGAATATGTGTAATTTTTTCTGTTTAATCCTTAATAAAATTAAAAATTTCCTATTTTATATGTAATTAATAATTGTGTGTTTAGCGGAAAAATGAATTGATTGATATAATAATAATGCGTTTCATTTAGTAGTGAATTCCAGCAAAACATTCAGGTTTCACCTTTCTCTGCTAAATGATCATCAGTATTATCATTAAAATCCAACTCAACCCAATTAGGCCATGCCAGTTCATTAATAAGTACGCCTCTGAAGGCACCAATTAAAAAGTTTTCAATTTTACCAATTGATTTCAGAACCAATGCTTCATTTGTTTCAATTTCTGCTCCACTCCAATTATTAGAACTATCATCACTACCTAGTTCACCCTCAATCTTCATATCCTTAAGAATATCTATCCTTTCCTTACTTTTAATTCTTCGTGAATTATTGGTATTTGTATTATATTTAGAATTTTGTCTTGATTCTAAATCACTATTATTATCACTTGGACCCGCCAATCCATTAAGTTCAAATTCTTGTGTTGCCCCCTCATCATCAATATCGTCATTTTCATCTTCTATATCACAAAGAAATGATAAAAATACTCTTTTGGAAATGTATGCTATAATAAGTAATGTATGTATTTTCATATCTGTAATCTTTAACCTCACCGGTAATGTGATGAATTTGGGCGATGGATAATTCACAATCAAGTCACATTTAACTTCAATATATGTATTAGGATCCCATTTGATATCTGTTGATAATTGAATATCTAATCCATCTGACGTATTAGGATTTTTTTTTTCACTAGGTTCACGGATTTTATCCCAATTGGGATCTGAATATGACCTGACTGGTGTATTCAACGTTAAATTTCGCAGCATATCTGCTGATGATTTCATTGTATTATTTATACTGGTATTATTGTCATTATTATTATAATAATTATTATTATTATTATTATTATTATCATTATTATTATTATCATTATTATCGTTATCATTAAGCATCAAACCACTTTTATCCAAATTTTCAGTGTACAGGTCATTATCATAGGAATGATATGAACCCATGCCACCAATCCCAACTGTCATAAGATTGGAATGTGGAGCTGTATTGGTTCTTCTAAATGCAAATCTTGCTTGAGGTGATGGTGAATTAGGTCTAGAATTAGGCACAGAATTAGGTCCAAAGTAAGGAGGAAGTGGAGGAGATGTTTCTATTTTATCCTCATCCTGATAGAATTCCTTGAATGGCATATCAATGTCTCTAATGGTGATATCTGGTGGAATATCACCTAATTGAAAATCCACAACTT
The DNA here is from genome assembly GCA_030560905.1 of Saturnispora diversa. Taxonomy (NCBI): domain Eukaryota; kingdom Fungi; phylum Ascomycota; class Pichiomycetes; order Pichiales; family Pichiaceae; genus Saturnispora; species Saturnispora diversa. Next base: position 98,499 of record JAKTWH010000002.1, read on the forward strand.
GAAGATTTGCCAAAAAGTCTGGCAATTCAAGAGACGCTAATCTGTGATTGACCCAATCTCTCAACTGTGTATTCAATGAATCATCGCCCTGAACATTCTCCCAGTTAACAACAAAGGACATCGGGGCTGAACCTTCTAGAAAACTTGTACAATAAAATGAAATGTGCTCTTCTTTTGTATTAAAAGTCAAAAAAAAAAATAAAAAATTGTCGCTGCGCTCTTCTCGGCTTTTGTCTTCGCCTTCGCCTTTTCATTACCCAATTCAATTAGATCAACCAATGTTAAATTTCAGTGCAAAGAAATCCCTCAAGGGGCTCCAATTTGTTAGATTCACTTCCAGTGGGAAGAATCCCACTGCTGTGATGTTTATGAATATGGGGGGCCCTTCAACTGTGCCGGAAACACGAGACTTTCTCTTCAGATTGTTCTCGGATGGCGATTTGATCCCCTTGGGCCCCTTTCAAGAATCTATTGCTAAATTCATTACATGGAGAAGAACACCTATGATTGAAAAATATTATGCTAAAATTGGTGGTGGTTCTCCAATTAGAAAGTGGTCTGAGTTTCAAGCTAAGAGCCTTTGTGAAAGATTAGACGAAATCAGTCCTGAAACAGCTCCGCATAAACCATATGTGGCATTTAGATACGCACACCCATTGACTGAAGAAACCTTGGAACAAATGCTTAAGGATGGTATTACTAGAGCTGTTGCATTTTCACAATACCCCCAATTTTCTTATTCAACAACTGCTTCTTCAATTAATGATTTATATAGAAAGTCAAAGACAATGGATCCAAATGGTCAAATCGAATGGTCTACCATTGACAGATGGCCAAGACATCCATCTTTAATTAATACATTTGTTTCTCATATCAAGGATGCACTTAATAAGTTCTCCGAGGCTGAAAGAAATGATGTTGTTATCCAATTTTCTGCTCATTCTCTACCAATGGACATTATTAATAGAGCTGATTCGTATCCTGCTGAAGTTGCAGCCACTGTTTATGCCATCATGGAGCAAATGAACTTCTCTAATCCATATAGATTGACATGGCAATCACAAGTGGGTCCAAAGCCTTGGCTTGGTGCTCAGACTGAGGGTATTTCAAAGAAATTGACTGCAATGAAGGAAATCCCAGGTATTGTTATTGTTCCAGTTGCTTTCACCTCCGATCATATTGAAACTCTTCATGAAATTGACGTCGAATTAATCGAAGCAGTTTCTAACCCTGAAAAGGTTGTTCGTTGTGAATCCTTAAACGGCGACCCACAATTTCACCAGGGTCTAGCTGAGTTGGTTAAGGACCATTTGCAATCTGGTGAATTATACTCAAAACAATTACCATTAGATTACAAATTAGGGTCCGTTACAGCTAAGAATGTCTTTGACCATCCAGATGAATTCTTTGGTAAGAAGGAAAAGCGTTAGCTTTAGACTTTTGATTTGTATAAACGTTAATTTATATATTCAAAATAAAATTGCCTGTTTATATCTTCAACTTTATCACTTTGTGATACATAACTATTTCTTTTATGTGGATAGTTTTTTTTTTGACAGTGTTTGTTTACCTTTTTGTTTTTTTTTATAATTAGCATGTTAGATTTCAATCTTACAGAGGCTATCAGTACATTCAAAACCCAAGAGTCTCATTATAGAGAGCTAGAAGGTCTGCCTATCGATTTTGATGTTGAAGAACTAGTTTCCTCAGTGGTCCCCATCCCAAATTCACCTTTAGATATCCTTTCTGATGATAAGTTTAATGACTTTTGTGAATTATTACATCATGTGCATTTGATCCAACAACAAAAATACGTGAAGATCATTTATCAAGCAATCAGTGATTCGTTAAAGAGTGAAGTGACGTTAATTGAAAGAGAGGGACCCAATATTGACGCGTTTGATCATAAATTGGCACTAAATAGATTTGGTTATTTGTTATTTGTTACAGTGTCTCAATTAACTAATGATATCGATCAATGTAATGAAAACATGCTTACACTCAGGAAGAAGAAGGGGAAGGAAAAGTCAACCTCAAATGAAGCTAAGATCATGAGAGATCAAAAGGATAAATTAAGGCAACCAATGTCATTATTCATTCAATTAATGTCCAATGTTTGTTCATTATTAAAGATTAATTTAATTTCAATTTTCCAAATGCAAACAGAATTATCTACATTCATTATGCATGCTATTTCCAATTCTTTAACTTGTGCATTCAGAACTTCATATGTTACCAAGGAAAAGGATTCACGATTGTTATTGTTAAATTATATGTGTCTTTGTGCTAAAAATCAACAACAATACGATCAAATAGCACAAATGATTGTTCATCATATCAAATTGAGTGAACATTTACCGGAGTTCATGGCAGAAGTCTTAACAATGTTAGTCAATGATTATGATAATAAAACAGTTTTAAATACAGTGTTAACAGAACTTAGTGAATTGGATTTATCAGGAAATAATTCTAAATTAACACTACAAAAGCATTTCAGTTTATTTTTAGTCAAGTTATCAGAGGGGCTAGCACCAATTTTAATCGGTTATAATGATTTACTTATTAATTTTATGGGTCAATCAGCTATTATAAGAGCAGCCGTTATTGAGTCATATGAAAATATTCTTAAACTTGTAATTTCTAATGAAGAATATTATGTCGAGCAAAAGACTCACATTGATAATATTTTCGACTTAATTCATTCAAGACTATTTGATTCTCATTTCAGTGTTAGACAAAAGTGTCTAAATTTGATAGACCATTTATTAAGAGATCCTAATAGGAAGGTCCCATTTAAAGAATATAGATTGAAATGGGTCACAATTGCTTCACAATATCTTGAAGACAGGACCATTTATTCAAGAAAGGCAGCATTGTCATTATTAGGAGCACTTGTTTTAGATCATCCATATAATATTGATGGGCAAAAGTTAAGTTGGAAATTTTATTGGAATAATTATTTGGCTTTCAGTCATGAATTAAAAGAATTGAATTCACAAGTGTATTCCATGATTAGAAATTCTGAAGTGGCTATTTATAAAACAGTGGAAGAAAATGGACTTGAAATGGAACCATATTACATTCTAAAACAATATGAAGAATCAGATGATGTGAAATCAATTTTCCAATCTTCTGATTATGTAGATGAAAATATTGATTTAGGTGATGATTTACCTGAAAATGTTAATGAAATTATTTTGAAAAGAGCATTTTGTAGAGATGCATGTACTTTTATTGCCCAAATTCATAAATCTGTTGAATCTGCTTGTTTATTGTTTCATTCAAAATCTAAATTGGATGCAATTAATGCTATGGATTACTTTGTTATTTTAGATGCTTATGATATTGAAACATCTAAAATGGGGATTAAACAAATGCTTCATTTAGTCTGGAGAAATGGTTCAAATGAAGATGATATTAAGGTTCTTCATAGATTGATTGAATGTTATATTTCAATATTTTTGACACCACCACCAGATGTTTCTAGGGAACACCAAGCAGTTTATGTTGCTGCACAATTGATCAATTTAACATATAATTGTAACGAAGCTGATTTGATTTCCCTGGGGAGATTAATTTATGAAATTTATACTTATACTTATCAAAAGGGTCATAAATATGAGGGCCAACGAGCAGAATGGATTAACGATTTAGTCATTAGTGTTTTATGGAAAAGTTTTTGTCAACCTAAATATGAAAGGGAAAAGACAGGTGCCATTATAATTTTGACTATGTTAGCTGATGCAGATAATGCAATTATTTTTCAAAAACTTGATCAATTATTAGAATTTGGTTTAATTAATACAAAGGTTGATCAATCAACTATTTATTCATGTATTGCACTTCGAAAATCAATTCCTGAATCACACATTTCAGATTATACAAAGGCCATTGAAAAATTGAGAATACTTTTATTAACATTTACTAGAGACGGATTATGGTATCATATGGCAGAGGAGGCATTAACCACATTATATGAAATAGATCCTAATGCCAACGAAACAACCTCTGAAATTTTAAAAATGAAGGCAATGTCAATTTTTGGAGATGATGATGATATTTCAAATGATGATAAATTGGGGTCCTTATCACAATTTATCTTTTTGTTAGGTCATATTGGACTTAAAACAATTATTTATTTAGAAAAGTGTGAAGCAGAATTCAAAAAAAAGAAATTAGAATCTAATAATGAAAAGGATGAACAAGAAATGGAATTAGAAATGATTGGAGGTTCAAATGAAGATGACTTTGCTGATGTTATTCAAAATATTCGTGAAAAGGAATTACTTTATGGGCAAGATTCATTATTGGCTAAATTTGTTCCATTAATATTGGAAATTTTAACCAAGAGATTTAAATACCCCCATTCAATGTTACAAAGACAAACCACTTTATGTCTGGGGAAATTTATGTGCATTTCCCCCTTCTTTTGTGAACAACATATTGATTTATACATTAAATTGACAACTTCATCAAATGATACAATTATTAGAAGTAATGGGATTTTAGGTCTTGGTGATATGGCGGTTTCATTTAATAATTTAATTGATGAAAGGCGTGATGATCTTTATCGTCCTTTATTAGATAATGATATTACTGTTCAAAGAACATGTTTAATGACGGTGACTTTTTTGATTTTAGCAGGTCAAATCAAAGTTAAAGGTCAATTGGCACAATTATCAAAATTATTAGTTCATGAAGATCCAACAATTAAGGAAATGACGAAATTGTTCTTTTTAGAATTGGCAACCAAAGACAATGCAATTTATAATGGATTTATTGATATGGTTGGGGGATTAAACAATGACATGAATTTCAATGAAGAGAATTTCAAATCAATTATTAAATATGTTTCCCAGTTTTTGAAAAAGGATAAACATAGAACAATTTTAATTAAGAAATTCCATGAACGTTTATTAAAGGAAAATGATGAAAGATGTTGGAAAAATTTATCATTTTGTATTAAGGAATTAATTAGAAGGGATGAAATCGGGTTTAAATCATTAGCGGCATCTAAAGAAATTAATGATAATGGTGAAAGTACAAAGGCCAAAAAACAAGAAATGTATAAGGAAATTCTTGCTGTTATTGATAAGGGGTTCCAAAGGTCTAAATTAGATGAATTAGAGGAAATGGAAAGGGAATCAGAGGAAAAGATTAAGTCTTTGAAGGAAGATATTGAATTGGAGGAGGCGAAGGAGAAAAAGGAGAGACGAGCTAGTAGAAGAGTTAAATCTGTTGAACTTAGTGATGATGATGATGATGATGATGATGATGATGATAATGAGAAGGAAGAGGATGTAGAAGAAGACAGCAAAGAGAGTGAAAACAAGGAAATGGATAAAGGAAGACAAAAAGAAAAGACATTGACAGGAAAACTGGATGCAAATTCTGATGGTGATATTGAAATGGTTGACAGTGATTCTTCATCCGCATCGGAATCAGAATCCGAACCAGAAGCAGTGCCAGAATCTGAGTCAGAACCTGCAAAGAAAAAGGTTAAAACTGAATTAGAAACAGAGGACACATCAGATGATGAATTTGCTGATGTGATGGATTTTTCTGATTAAATAATTGGGATTTTGTATATTAGCAATTAGAAATAATAGAAATAGAAATAGCAATAACGCATGGAGCTGAGCATACTGAGCAAAAATACAAAGAAATTTAGCCCTCATCCAAAGCACGTGACAAACCCTTGTTAACGCGCAAGAAACACACTTTTTTTCAATAACCCCCTTTTTTTTCATTTTTCAGTCTTGATTTCTCTTCCTTTTACAACTGACCGGTTAATTACTGAGGAAGAAGTTAATAATGTCTGACGTTGAAGAACAAATCATCCAAGAAGAAGTTGAAGTTGTTGAAGAACAAGCTGTTTCCATTGAAGACTGTTTGAAGAAGGTCTTGAGATTGGCTCTTGTCCACGATGGTCTTGCTAGAGGTTTGAGAGAATCTGCTAAGGCTTTGACCAGAGGTGAAGCTCAATTGTGTATCTTGTGTGATTCCGTTACTGAAGCTGGTATCACCAAGCTTGTTGAAGCTTTGTGTCAAGAAGGTGACAACAACGTTCCATTGTTGAAGGTTGGTGACGCTAAGCAACTTGGTGAATGGGCTGGTTTGTGTCAAGTTGACAGAGAAGGTAACGCCAGAAAGGTTGTTGGTGCTTCTTGTATTGTCATCACTAACTGGGGTGCTGATTCCGAAGAAAGAAACATTCTTTTGGAAACTCTTTCTCAAGAATAAATGTATGGTTTTAATTTAAATTTATAAATCTAATATAATAAAAGACCAAATCATTCAAAATCACATAGTATAGTAAAGAATGTCAATTAATTAATGAAAGATTTTATTTAACTCAATATAAAGATGTTTATATAAAATAGAATAAAAGAAATTACAATGCTTCTTTTATTGTTGATTTTACATTCATTCATTACTTAATTTCATATTTTATGTTAAAAACATTCATCTCTTTAATTTTTTTTTTTGCTCTTTTGGTATTTATTTGCTTTCTTCTCCCCGATCATATCAATACAAGACAAGATAACATATGTTGCTATATTAAAATCAATTAATTGTTTTCTTTTTTACTTAGTTTCACAACATTAACCCCATCCATATCAAACTTCATAATATATTGTATGTTTTATTCTTTTTTTCTTTTTGTTTTTTGCTCAGAATTTTTACATCTTAGGTTTGACAATCTTGATCATTAGATATTCAATTCACTCGCTGTCATCAATAACAGCAGACTCGTCACGGACAGCAGCCTCAATTGAATAATTACCCTTTCTATTATCTTCACTCTCATTTTTATTTTCATCATCTTGATATTCATCCTCATCCTCAAAATCAACAACAAAGAAATCCTCATCATCACCAACAATCGATTTGTAAAGAACCCTTGCTTCACTAACAACTCCATCATAAGAAACTTCAACAGGTGGCATAGAAGAATAAATGATTCCCTCATCAACCCCCTTTTTACTTATACTTTCCTTTTCTTCAATAAAGGTCCCAGGTTTAATTATACCAAATGGTGGAGTTGAAGTTAATTGAACAAATTGTAATTTCATTAAATAATTCAAACTAGAATTAGGTTTAAATTCTTTAAAACTCTTTGAAAGCTTTTCAGTTGTTTCATGATTAAATTTAACATTATTTAAATCATCAATTTTATCAACATCACTATCATCAATCCCTTCTAAATCAAATTCACTTTCTCTTAAAATTGATTCTTCCATCTTTTTTAAAGCATCATTTAAATCCTTTTGAGCCTTTTCAGTATTTGGATTTATAGTATGTAAATACCAAATACATTTATTTAATGGACAACAACCTGAACCTGAACCTAAAATAAATGCTTGAATTGGGTATTCATTATTATCAAGAGAATTTGGGGGGAAAACAACAATTGCTGCATGTTCACCATTACTAAACCATTCATTACATGATTTATCAACAATTGTAATTAATCTAGATATTTGATAATCTTGATCAGGTAAATTAACAGCATTATTAGGAGCTTGAGATGGAGAACAAATAACCTTTTCATTAATTTGAATTTTAGAATTATCATTCAGTGTAGCAATTTTAGTCTTAGGATCAAATGATTTCAAATGAGTGTTCAATTTATAAGTTGTACCAGCAACAGCAGCAGATCTACAAAATCCTTGAGATAGTTCACCAGGTCCACCATATTTTGAATAAATTGAGGGGAAATTACCATAAATATTAAATGAATCAAGATAACGTTTGATACGTGCGAGACCTTCAAATGTGTGAATATTTGGTGACGCTGAAAGTCCTAAGGTATAAATTAATTCATTAATATATTGATCATTTAATTTAAATTTTTCCCTTATGAATTCACTAAGTAATTTATCTTTATAATTATCTATATCACTTGAATTTGTTTTATCAAATTGGAAAATGAATTTCATAAATTTCATTAATTGACGTTTTGTTAAAAGAGAATGATCACTTGTAAAGATTTCTTCCTTTGAAGCCATCATTTTACCAAATGAATCATTTTCATATGTATGAAAATTTGAAATTGGTTGAAATTCTAAATAATGATAAACTCTTGAATTAATTAACAAAGTTAAAAGATCTGATTTTGCAAATAAAATCTTTGGTGTTAAATCAATACCATAATCCTTTGATTTCAAAGCTGATGGATTAGGAATATCTATATTAACATTTTGGAAATTTCTAAATCCTAATTTACCGGAATTTTGACACCATGCTTTCAATTGTTCAATAGTTAAAGTTGCTGAATGATCACCATAATAAGGGTTAGCATCAATGTGAAGAATGGTTGATCCCTGCCAAGCAAGTGCTGCTGCTAAAACAGATTCAACAAGACCTGTACCACAAATTAAAATATCAAAATTTGATTGAGATATTGGTTGCAAAGGCTTTTCTATCCCCGCAAGGGATGGAATCACTGATGGTCTTCTTGAAGTTGATGGGCGGCGTTCTGCCATCGAGGGACGACGGTCATTAAAAGAAGCTGTCATTTGGATCTGGTGATAACAAACAAATTGATAATTTCTTGTGAGGAGAAGAGGTGTTTCTTCCTTCACCGGAGGAGGAAAAAAAAAGAGGAAAAAAAAAAAAAAAACCGGAAGAAAAAAAAAAAAAAAAAAAAAAAAAAAAAAAAACACAAAAAAGAAAAAAAAAAAAAAAAAAAGAAAAAAAAAATCCCAAAACAGTAAAATGACCCGCTTACGTAACATGACTCAAATGTGATTGAAACTTCAAATTGGAATTGGAGGACCCCAAGGGAGGCCATTTGGGCAAATTTAAATAAAGAGGGGGATCTCCACTGCCCCCCCAACAGTTTCAATACCTTCGTTTTCCTTTTTCTTTTTCTTTGTTCGTTTATTTGATTTCAATTTTGCTTGTGGTGTAGATAACGGTCTCCGTGGCTTTTGAGCAGTGGTAACAGTTGTAGCTGCTGTTGTTATATCAATGGCACTAGCATCAATCTCAACCCCCCCAAGTAATGTATGTGCCAATTCATTGGTGATTTGTAACTCTGGCTCCTCATTTGCAACAATTTCCGATATTGGGGTCACATCGGATGGGACAACTTGTTGAAAGTAATCATCTAATGTAACTAATTGACCATCACCACCAACCCGGATGGTTTTAATTTCCTCATCATCCTTTATGAGCTTTTCAATAGATTCATCACCATATCCAACCCCATTAGAATTGACAGGCACCCCCATAATTTCCAAACCTGTTGATTCCAAGGTGATGAATTCAAAGGAAGATCCATGATATAACATACGTTGATGTTCATTGGAGTCGCCCAATAATAACAAAACACTCGTCACCCCATTTGAATCCCGTCGTATTTTAACCAATCTAGAGAATCTTAAAGCCTTTAACAATTTGGAAAAATGTGTATAATGATATGTAGATGATAAAGAAAGGTTCAAACAAATGGCCAATTCGTTCTCATCAATTGGTTTATATAAATTGAAATCTTGAATATTAGATCTTGTTTGTGCAACAATCAATTTTGAAAATCCAATAGAATCATATTTAGATTTTGAAATGAATATTAATTGATTAGAATCAGAATAACCCTCCACTTTCTTAAAACAATATATGATAAATTTATCAGTATGAAGATCCTTCATATCCTTTAATATTTCATATAGGATATTGGATTTTAATACAACTTCACTAATGATGCCGTCATTATCTAATTGAAGGATACTATTATCTAAAAGATTATCACCTACATCATCCATGACAATTCTCTCTCTATCTTCCACTATATATGTTTGTAAGGAACATTCTTCTGTAATGAAATCATCTTCAAACACGAAAATCAAACATCCCGATGATTCGTAATTAATGGTGAGTTTAATATTACTAGTGTTAGCTGTTGTGATGTGAATATTTAATGTATCTAAAATAGCCAAAAGGTCTATACCAATTGTTATAACATTGTTATCAGTGGATTCAAAATGCCATGATTGGAAAAGAGAGCTATTCAAATTGAGCCGTGTCTTACAAACATTACCATCAACAACACTGAAGCAGAGCTTTTCCCCCGCCAAATCAAGCAAGGCCTGATTACCAAAGGATGATAGTGCCCCCACTAGCTGATGCAATACACCAATATTGGCTGTTGTTGCTGTAAAGATCATCCAATAAATGTATTGAAAAAGGGGGGAGGTGGCAAAATGAATGGAAATGTCAATGCCATTCTTAGCTTTAGTTCAATTAAAAGCTTGTCTACACATGGGACATCGACCACCCGCAGCACCTGTGGACAACCATTTTTCAATACAATGACTATGAAATGAATGTTGACAATGGCCCTTTGTTAGAGGACATCCGTCTCCTGGTACCAGACATTGAGGACACGCTCCATCAAATGCTACACGACAAATCCCACACACATCCTCATCTCCAGTGACGGTCCAATGCCAGGAAAAGACGCCCTCCAATTGATCCACTTGCAGTTTCATTGCTTCTTGTTAACTTCACTTCTTTTAACTTCACTTGACTTCACTTGCATCTTCTCTTCCATTACGTAACGCCATCTCAAACTTCCCAAAAGGGAAATCTTGAAAAAAAAAAAAAAAAAAAAAAATGAAATTTTGAATTTTTTTTTTCTCTCTGTTACCCTTCTTTTTCACTTTATTATACACAAAATGGGGCCAAAGAAGTCATGGTTTGATAAATCAACAGCTCAAACATTTAAATTAGTTCATAGATCACATCAAGATCCAAGATATTATGATCCAGAAGCTTCAAATTCTGTTTTAGTCCCAGTTTCAGGTCCTGAAAAGAACAATAAAATTAGAAATGTATCCAAAAATGAATTATCTAATTTAGAAGAAGAAATGAAACCTCATGAGGGTTCAGCTGCTGCTTATGGTATTACATTTGATGATTCTGAATATGATTATTTACAACATTTAAAACCAATGGGTGAATCAGGTGCAATCTTTGTTCCTGCTAATAGCAATGATAAAGAAAATTCAAAGACCAAATATAAGAATAGTAAATTAGCTGCATTACTTGATGATTCAATGCTCCCCAGTGAAGAATTAACCCAATATAATTACCAACAACAACAAGATATACCTGATGAAATTAAAGGGTTTAAACCAAATTTAAATGAGGATCTTAGAGAAGCTTTAACAGCTCTTGAAGATGAAAATTATCTTGATGAAGAACAAGATGTGGATGAAATTGATGTCTTTGGTGAATTGTTAGGTAATGGGAAACAAAATGAATTATCCCTAAATGAATATGATACATTAGCTGGTAATGATGATTATTATTATGAAGATGAAGAGGATGAAGATTGGGATCTTGATAATTTTGATGAAAATGAAGTTGTAGAGGGCGATGGGAATTTCGATTGGGAAAAGGATTTCAGTAAATTTAAAAAGAAGCAAAGTCACATGCAAAATGATTGGGATAGTGATGACGATTTCAGTGATGATGGGGAAGAAGAGGAAGAAGAAGAAAATGATATTGTTGGAGACCTTCCTAATATGGATTCACATAATTTCAAATCAAATAAATCATCTAAAAAGAAATCTAAAAGGAGGAAGGGTGCTAAAACAGACACATCATCATATTCTATGTCATCATCAGCAATTGCCCGTACTGAGCAAATGACAATTATCGATGATAAATTCGATGTTTTAAAGGAAAAATACGAAAAGGAAGAAGAAGAAGAAGAATATCAACCATTTGATTTGTCACAGGAAAGAGATGACTTTATGGATATGGTTGATGATTTCCTTGACAATTATGAAATGGAAAATCGTAACAAACGTATTGTTAAAAAGAATGCAGAAGCTGAAAGTTATAGAAGAGCTGCTCTTGATGTTACAAAGACCAAAATGAACCATCAAAAGGCTCCTAAACTTAGGGGAATTGTCCAAGATCTTGATAACCTCAAATTATAATCTAATACGTTTATAGAATTCACTTAGTATTGTATTATCGCATACCAATTGGCAAGTAGTGTAAATAAGGCTGTGTAGATTTTCCAGCTAAAGTAAATAAAAAAAAAAAATTTTTTTTTTTTTTTGCTCCTTTATTTAAGATCTACATTTTTCACTACTTTTCTCATTCATTTCAAGGCTTAATCATGGCAAAGAAGTCCCTTTCTGATAAGATATTAAAGAAATTAAATACTCCCAAGGTGAGGGATTATGATATTGAAACTGAGGAATTGAGAAATGATGTGAGATCAGATAATGAGGACGCTAATTCCGATTCCGATGATGAAAGAGAGCAAGAGGAGATGGCTAAAAGAAGGCATTATGTTGATGTTGGTAAAAGTAAAATTAAATCAACCACTATTAATTTAGGTGATAAGTATGTTGGTTCAAAAGTTGATAGATCTGAATTATTTGACCAGCAAAATGATGAGGAAGAAGAAGAAGAAGAAGAAGAAGAAGAATCTGATAATATTCTTGAAGATGTGACTGACTCTGAAGCAGAACAAATAGAAGAAGACAGTGAAGAAGATATTGAAGAAGAAGAAGGTCCTGATAGTAATTCTGATCAATCTGAACTCGAACAAGAATCACAATCTGAATCAGAAGATGAAGAAGAATCATTTAAAAGAACACAAGTTTCGAAATTGATTCAACAGGAAAAGGAGCAAGTTCTTAGTAGAGCATCCAATACAGCAAAATCAGATGCATTAAAGGGATACACTATTCTTAAACAGGGGTCCCAATTTGATAAAATTTTAGATTCAAGAATTAAACTTCAAAAGGCCATTGTTAGTGCCAATTCATTACCAATTAATTCAGAAGTTCTTGAAAAATATCAAACAGAGTCAAGTAAAGAATTGATTGATGAAGTGGATACTAAGGTGATTGATTTAATTGAAAAGTTGACCCAAATTAGAAAATTGGCATTACAAAAGGGGGGGTTAATTAAAACAGAAATCAAGGTCAATCCAAAGAAGAGATCATTCAATGAATTCTTTAAAGCAAATAGCGAACTTAATCAATTAGAGCTTCCTTTACGTAAAACCATTTTAACAAAGTGGTCAAATAGAGTTCAATCAGCTTCAGGGATGGGTGTTTTGAATCAGGGTAAATTCAAGGTTCTTAATCAAAGTATATGGAATCAAGTGAATAACGAGTTGAATGATCTGGATCGTCTTGTTAAGAAGACAAGAGTTAATAGAAGAGGAATCACACCTTTGGGGTACAAGGAACAAGAAAAGGGTATTGATGATGATGATGATAAGGCTGAAGACGATGATGAGATGGTCAATGGTGGGTTATCTAATATTGATAAAACCTTACAAAGCAACGAATATATCTTTGATGATGATGACTTTTATCGATTATTGTTGAATGATATGATTAATAAGAAGTTGGATCAAAAGCAAGCTAATTCTCAAGCTATTTTGATGCTTTCTAAAAACAAATTACAAAAGAATTATGATAGAATGGCAACAAAGGGACGTAAATTGAAATATACTGTTCAAGACTCCATTGTTCAATTTGAAATGCCAAAGAGACAGCAATTTGAATGGGGTGATGATCAAATTGATGAATTGTTTGCTGGTTTAATGGGTATGAAGGTTCAAATGGGTGAAAGTGATGATGAAGATAGCGAGCAAGAAGAAGACAACAAACATGAAGATATGGATACATTCAAGGAATCAGGCGTGAAATTGTTTGGTTGAATGAATGCTTTCTGTATATTTTATAGCTGAGCATTTGAAGGTTGAAAAAAATAAAAATAAATAGTATGTAACGTGTATTATCGTTTGTAAGGTTATAAATTGGAAACCATTTAAATGTCAGATATTGAGAGGGAACCCCCCTGTAATGATTTAGAAATAGATTCATCACAATTGGAAGATGGTGAGGAAAAAAATGAACAAGGTAAACAAACAGATATAGAGCCACAAATCTCTCCAACTTCCTCCATCAAACCCATTGATCAACAATACTTACCATATAGGGTCAAGGACCTTTTGATTCAACCGCCTGTTATGGACGAAGGGGGGGAAATTAACTGTGTTGAAGCATGGGAACATAACTTTTACATTGGGACAACCAAGGGTCAAATCATTCATTTATATAAAATTGATGATGAAACGGGGTACATAACCATATCTAAACAATGGATTCATGCAACAAAGAGGACACCCATTAAGAAGTTAGTCATATTGAGTGAAGTATCCAAGTTTGTTATTTTTTATGATCATCATTTAACTTGTTTGTCATTACCAGAATTATCTCCCGCTAATATTGGTAAAGTGAAGGATATTAAAGATATTAGTATTAATTGGGATGATTGGGGGTTAGATTCCAAGAGCCACAATTATAAATTGAAACGTTATTTATTCAATGATGAACCATATTGCCAATTGATCGCTTTCACTAGTACATCTATTAAAATGCTTAGAATTTATAAGGATAGTATTAGACTTCATAGAGAGATACCATATGAGAATATTAAAAGGGGTATTGCAAAAGGGTTCTTTGTAATTGTTGGTAGGGATTCCAATTATTATGATTTAATAGATATAGAGAATTCCAAAAAGATTCCCCTTTTCCCCATTAGTAACAATATAGATTTATTAGGGGAGATTAGCCCGCAAATGGGAGTTTCATTAAATACCAATGAATTTTTACTTATATGTGGGGGGGGAACCCCAAATGATTCAAGTATGGGGATGTGTATTAATTCACAGGGTGAAATCACTAGAAATACATTAACATGGAAGAAATATCCTAATGATTTAATAATTGATTCCCCCCATGTTTTAACGACAATTGATCAATCTATATGTATACATTCCTTACATGAACAAGAAGAATTAGGGTTGATTAATTTACAGTTTTCAGCAAATATCAATCAAATATCCAAGGTATTTAAAATTAAAGATGAGGAAATGGTTCAAAGAAGAACATTAAGTCCATTAATATCTCAACTGGATAATGATGACTTTGAAAGAATAGCTATAGAATCAGATAATGCTAATAAAATCAGTTTTATTGAAACATCTATAATTGCATATGATAAAGGGGGGGCCATTTTTCATTTAATTACCCCCATTTCAAAAGTTGAACGATGGTTAAACTCTTATTCAGCATGTACAATTACTAATTCACAACAAATCTTTGATAAATTAATGGATGAATTGAATAATAATAGGGGTAAAAAAGATAAATTTTTAATCTCTTTATTAGGATTGTTTTGTTTAAAATTTGAATTAGTTAATCAATTATTTGAAATTTGGCTGAATAATTATAAGGTATTAGATCCCAGATTGTTAATATATATTATGAGTAAGGGAGAAATGAAATTTCATTCTTCTATATGGACTTTTAATGGATTATTTGATATCATTGAAGATTTAAAAAATGGATTGGTTATTAATGAAGAATTAAATAATTTTTACAATTTATATTTGACATCATGTTTGACGTTAAATTTTTCAAATGATAACGAGGATATTAAAAGAAGTGTTGAAATCTCATTATTAAATCAATCAATTAATGATGAAGTGTTGCTTAATGAATTTATTAAAGATGTTAAATACAGTAAAAATGAAAGTGTTGAAATTTTGTTGTTTAACAAAAGGTATTGGATATTATCTAAATTATATTCGATTTTAGGTGATCATACACAATTTTTGTATTATTTTAAGGGATTAATTGATGGAGAATTTAAAGATATTAGTTTTGATGATTTATATGGGGACCAAAGGGGGGATGCAATTAAATTATTGAGTGATTATTTGATCACCAATTGTTTAGATAACTTTGATGTAATATGGAAATATTTAGAATGGATGTTATCAAATTACCCCAAATATGGATTAGAATTGATCATGAATGTTAAACTTAAAGATATGGAATTTAACGAAGTTCGAATTCTGAATTTGATTCAAGATGATCAATTGAAATGTGAATATTTAGAATATCTATATGAAATTAAAGGTGAACGACAATTTATTGGAGATTTAGTTGAATCATTAATGCAAAATTTACAAAAAAGTCTAAATGAGGGGGTTGTATTATCATTGAATGAATTGAAAGATCAATATAAGAGATTGAAGGTACCCCGAAGATCATTTGAAAATTACTGGGGGGATATGGGGGGGGTATTGGGGAGTGGTAAGGAGTTTACCGTTTATCATGATAAGATTTTGAAATATGTTAAATTAATCAATGGAGATACAAGGCCGATTATTATCAGTGAGGGGGGTTCTCCGATTTCAACATTAGATAAGTTAGAGCAAATTTTAGATAGTCGGATTGGTATTGATTTACCATTGATTTCGATATCAATTGCCAAGATTAGAGATAACCCATTGTTTGTTGTTGATACATACTGTGAGTTAGGTGATTTCATATCAGCGGAGGAATTTAGTAGTAATAATCAATCCATGCTGAGCCATTTGTTTGAAATTTATTTAAGTATGGGAGATGGGGTATTAATTGACGCATTCCTCACAAAGTATGATTTACAAGAATATAATAATAATGATGTGAATATATTAGAACGAATAGATCAGTTCCAATTGCTAATGACAAAGTTGCCTGATGATCTGTGTTTGGCACAAGTGAGACAATTTGTCGGGACAAACTTGGCACACTTTGAAGCGGTGGTAACGCACGTTTCCCTAGGCAGATATCTCCGCCGATCACAGCTGTCGGAACGTCGACGAGATAAGGCGCGCCCCTGAAAACGCACGGCGGTTCACATCCGAAACGATTGGAGGAGCCCCATTGGGGGCTCTTGATGGATGTATGGGCTTATATACCTATACACATTTATGATATACTAATTCCATCTCTTAATATAATTTGATACTTCTATTTCGGTAGAACCGCCCCCGCCCCCGCCCCCGCCCGCTGCCCCTTCATCCTCCATTCATTGGGCCCAATGCGAAGTGACGGAGGATATCATTTCCTGATTGGGATCGCGGTGATTTTTGCTTATCTTTCCCCTTTTGATTCAGATCTCTCTATCTTGCCATATTTTTTAATCATTATTTTTTTTTTTTTTTTTAAAGGCACATAACTTATCAATCAATCCCTATTACATCCGAAATCAAATATAAATAGAAGGCCAATGCCTTTAATTGAAGAATAAAAAAAAATTAAAATTCTTTCATACCTTATCTTAATATAAGATACAATGTCCTCATCAGATATTGAAAAAGATACAGCCAAGGTGGAAATCCACCCAACATTTTCAAAGGATAATATCCATGATCCACATGCTATTCTTTCCCATGTTCTCTCAATTGATGGTCATGTTGTCGAAGTCACTGGTGATGTTGATCAAGCTATGCAGTTTGCTTTAGATGCAGAAGATGTCGAATTATCTGAAGAAGATGCAAAGAAGTTATTAAGAAAAATCGATATGTACGTTTTACCACTCAGTTGTCTTCTTTACTCCTTCCAATATATGGATAAAGTTTCATCAAGTTCTGCTGCTGTCATGGGGTTGAGAACTTATTACGATATGGTGGGTGATATGTATTCATGGTGTGGTTCTGCTTTCTATTTAGGTATGGTCAAATTTGTCTTCATAAAAAATTCAATTACAAAACATTTTACTAACATAATATATTCCTTCAGGTTATTTGGCTTTTGAATTCCCTTTTTCTGCTTTATTACAAAGACTACCTGTTGTCAAATGTATGTCCACCATCATTATTATTTGGGGTGTTATTTTATGTCTTCATTCAGTTGCTGGTAACTATGCAAGTTTGATTACATTGAGAACCCTTTTAGGTGCTTTTGAATCTTCTGTTACACCGGCAATGGTTATTATTACTGGTCAATGGTATAAAAAGGAGGAACAATTTTTAAGAACTGCTATTTGGCTTTCATGTAATGGTATGGGTACTATAATTGGGTTTTCCATTGCTTACGGTTTAGCAATTAGAGAAGATTCTTACTCAATGGAAGCTTGGAAGATTTTATTTATTGTTTCTGGTTTGATGACTATTGTTGTCGGGTTTGCATTTATGTTTCATATGCCTGATGTTCCTGCAAAGGCTTGGTTTTTGACCCCTCTTGAAAGAAAGCAAACTGTTTTAAGAATTAAAACCAATCAACAAGGTTTCGGTAACAAACACTTCAAGTGGCATCAATTTAAGGAAGCTATTTTAGATATTAATACCTGGATTTTCTTCCTTATTGCTTTGTCTACTGATATTCCAAATGGTTCCTTAACAAATTTCGGTGCTATTCTTTTAACTGATACCTTTGGATATTCTTCTGTTGATTCTTTGTTGATGAATCTTCCAAGTGGTGCAGTTGAAGTCGTTGGTTGTATTTTGTTTGCGTATTGTTCCAGATGGGTTAAGCATAGAATGGCTGTTTCCTTCTTCTGTATGGTTGTTTGTGTTTTTTCTTCTTGTATGTTGGCATTTGCAAAACAAAGCCCTCATGCAAGATTAGCCGGTTATTACTTGCTTACAGTTTCTCCAATTACATTTATCTGTAACTTGTCTTGTTTCAGTTCTAATGTTGCTGGTCACACTAAGAAGATTACTGTCAATGCTATTTACCTTATTGGTTACTGTGTTGGTAATTTGATTGGTCCTCAAACTTTCATTGCTTCTCAAGCTCCTGATTACAGAGGTGGTCAAGTTGCTATGGTTGTTTGTTATATTGTCTCCATGGCCTTGATTGCTTGGGTTTACTACAATTACTGGGCTGAAAACAAGAGAAGAGACAGATTAGCTGCTGAAGGCAAGTTGGAAATTCCTAACATTGAAAACATTGAATTTGCTGATTTAACCGATAAAGAAAATACTCTTTTCAGATATCAATTATAATTTATTAATGCTGGTTCGTTAAATTATAATCTTTGCTTTACACTCTTTTTACACAACTTTATTTTTTTATATTTAAAACAATGATTTTTCTTGATCTTACTTACAATTGAATTTCGCAAAAAGGATGATAACGATGATTTAATAAAAATCATTATTCTTTGGACTTTATTCATCAATTTCATATAGTATCATTATTTTTATTTATTTTTCAATACGTGGTCTCTTCTTGAATTATATACATATCTTATTAGCTATTGGAGTGAATAAGCTAAATCAATACTATTAACTGTCTTTTGGTAGGCTATTATTAGTACTAATTGCTCGCCCGACATAATAACTGCTCCTTTATATTATTAAATTACCAAAACAAAAACAAAAACGTACGCTTTATCTCTTGAATCTAGCCAATTCAATCAATTTAAAATTGAACCTTCAATTCCGCAACATAGAATTAAATTGCCTTAAGGAATCTGATCAACTCCTCTAAGAAACACGAAAAAAAATAAAGAGCTTAACGGCCTCAAATAACTTCAACGGTCTTTCCACAACTAAATGAATCAAAAAACAACACATGAAAAAAAAAAAAAAAGGTCTACCTTGAAGACTACGCTCTGATTCTCCTCCTATCTGCATCTGCACAGAGATGGCAGTGATAAAGAGAAATCGAAAGATCAAAACATGCGAGTACTGTTATAAGCATAAGATCAAATGTGATAAAATGTACCCATGTAGTACTTGTCAACGAACGAAGAATAATTGTGTTTATCGTTTCAAAGAATTGAAACTTACAAACTCAGAGCTTGATCCCTCTTCGGAATCAGTAGGTGAATCCAATGGGAAGGAGGATGCTAAAATGGTGAAGGCAATTTTAGAACAAGAAAATGATAGAACCTCAATTTATTATTCTAAAGGATTTCAACCTTATTTAGAACCATGGTTGAATCGATTATTACTGATGAAAATGGCAGAGTATACACCCAAACCTGTTATCTTTAACTTTGATAACAATGGAATCAATTTAACAGCAAATCAAATTGTTTCAGAGTTCCCCCCTAAAGAAGAATTTGATGCATATTTAGGATATTATTGGATTGCTGTTGATCCACTTATACCAATCCTAGATCGTCAACAATTGGATTCAAAGTATCATAAATTTTGGGAAAAATTAAATTCAGATACCCCCGTCTTTGATGTTAATTTGGGTCTCACTTTATTAGCAATGTTATTTGCATCAAAATCTGCAATTGAATTTAATGAAAGGGATGCTGAAAAGGCGTCCCTTATAAAACTTCAAAAGGCAAAATTATATAATTTATATGAAAAGATTAAAATCAATTATGGGCTTGCAACTAAAACTACATTTGAATTCTTAAAGGCATCAGTTTTGATTTTTTATACAGGATCATTTTATTATGTTGGAATATTTACAGCAACTTCAATTTTATCTAGATTAGCTGAATTTATGGGGTTACATAGAGATCCGCTTGTTCATCATGTTGATCCTACATCTTTATCACCTAGAGAAATCGATTGTAGAAGATTTGTTTGGAATTTCATAAGATATTTAGATACTTCGACATCTCTTCAAAGTGGTCTTTCTCCTCATATGATTTTGATTAATGCATCTTGTGAATTTCCATCTAAATATGATTACAATTTTGAAACAGGTAAATTTGATGGTAATTTATCACCTTTTAGATTATTTTGCATAGCACAATTTAAAACAAGTTTGGTTTTAGAAACTGTTATTCATTGTTTAAATTTTGATTTTGCTTCGAAGGAGGAACATAATTTAAAATGGAGTAGTGTTACAACAACAATCATGGCTTTATATCGAGATGTCGGTGGCTTAGTTACTGAAATTTTAAGTTGTAGGGAATTTGCACCTGAACTAATAAAATTTTTAGTTGCTAATGCAACATTTAGCGTTCACAGAGTCTTTTTATTACATTTATCAGGAAGCGGTGCTACATATTTCCATCATAATAAGGTCATTTCAAAGCCAAATTCATTTGTTGATTTAACAAATGCAGATTTCACAAATGTTTCTCCTGATATGTTTGACAAAATTTTTCCATCAAGTGTTGAACATCCATTAATAGTTATTCAAATTTTAGTTTTGTTTGTTTTTCTAACAAAGGAAAAGGTTAATACTCCAGATTGTTTACATCAATTTACATGGTTTGCCAAAAACACAAATCCATTCCAATATTTATTTTTCCTACTTGGTGATATTTATAATTTCCCAACAAGACATGTTCATTTGAATGACTTACCATATGAAATTCAAATTTTTGGTATACCACAAGAATTGTTAACTTTTAAAGGTGATCTTAGAATGTACGTGGTTGATGTTGCTATGGAAGCCACTTTCAAATATCGTTATTTGTGGCCACACATTCTTCAAGATATGATGACCTTTTTGGAGAACTTAAAAGATAATGTTTATGAAGCTGCTGCAAGAAAGATTCAAGCATCTCAAAATACACAATTCCTACAACCGGCCAATGTTAGTGTCCATTCAAATAATAATAACGTGAGTCATGGTGGTACTATCAGTCCTGACGTGTCTATGCAACAACCTCCACAACCTCCACAACCTCATCTATCTCATCAACGACCACAACCACTCAATCCTCTTAATGCTCCTCCCCCACCACTACCTCCTCTTCCTCCTCCTCCTCCTCCTCCTCCTCCACCTCCCCCGATTTCACAATTACCACAATATTTACCTAAAAATATGAGTATGCAACACACATCAGAAACTAATCCGGGATTACCACCACAAGCATCATTTATGGGATTTAATTTCCCCCAATATACATCATTTGGTACATCAGTACCAATGCCAGGTTCAATTCCACAACATGATCTTAACTTTTCAAGGAGTAGCAATCCATATTTTGAAAACGTGGCATATGCAAATGGTGTTCCGGCATATAATTTTACAATGCCACATCCTACATCTATAGGATCTCTACCATATTCTACACCATCGACAGGTCAGGGGTCTGCAGCTACACCAGCAGAACCAATACCCAATTGGTCCAATCATCCTAATGTTATGTGAATAAAAAGAGTAACAAAGAAGGAAATTAAAATGATAATGAAGATTTAAAAAGTAAAGGGTGTCTAAGTTTGACTTTGCCTTTAAGTTTATTGTGTTTGCTGTGTTTTGTTAACTATTGTAAATTATAAAATTAATGTAATTAAAAGAGTTGTAAAGAGTGTTTTTTTTATTTGGTTTATAGTAAAAGAAAAAAATGTGTTCGTTAGAATAGATACAAATAATAATAGTAAATGATTAAAAACAAAAATGAAGAATAAAAGGGCTTTATTTAATAATAACCGCGTAATAGAAGTAGTAAAATGAGTAATTCAGTAATTGGAGGAAAATATGATTAGTTGGTTTATTGTTCATCATCAATATTTGGTAGCTTTGAAAATTCATGACCATTTAAATCTGGTGTTCTTGAACAATTTGGTGAAAAGTTTATAAAATCCATTAAACTGAATCCTGGTGTACCCTTTAATCTCTTAGGAGTCATTGGGGTTTGAAATCTAGAAAAGGTGATTGGTGTATTTCCCAACGCAGGTAACATTGATGTTGGAGTTTGAGGACAACGTTGACCACTTGCCATAACATTAGGACTGAAATTTGAATTGTAATGATTACTATTAAACTGATCACCAAATAAATTGACACCAAGACCTGCATTGTCAGTAGCTGTAGATTGAGCTGATGATAACTGTGGAGTTGTTGGAATTGTTGATAATGGTCTAATCTCCTTACTAGAGGATGTATTATTACCATTATTATTTGCTGGTGATTTTAAAAGGTACAATAATAGATCGGCACCTACACTTTCATTATTAGATTTCTCCTTATTAATTGTAAATTGATTAGGTGTTGAAAATATCAATGTCTTATTTCTTTGTGATGAACCCATTGGTGTTGATAATAGTGAATTGAATTCAGATGCAGATGGTGTCTGATGATCCTTGCCAGCAAGGGTTGCAAACTTCCCCTGAGGAGGTGTTTTAGGTGGTTGTTGTTGTTGTTGTTGTTGTTGAGCTTCTTGCTGCTGTTGTTGTTGTGATTGTGATTGTTGTAATTGAGATGATGGTAAAGATTGTGGTGTTTGTAATAAAGTCCTTGTTGAATATGGGCTGGTATGAGATAAGAGGGGGGATGTGCTTAATACTAATGATGTATTAATTCTCTTTGATGGTGATAAATTATCATATCCATCATCTGAATCATAAAATGATCCCTTCCTTCTCTTTAGTGGTGATACAATTGGGGTCATATCTTGTGCTTGGAATCGTTCATTAACATTTCTTGAAGGTGTTAATCTAGAATTTTGAATATTGTTAATTGCTGTAGCCGATATATTATTAACTATATTATCACTAATGGTTTTTGTTGGTGAAGATAATGGGAATGAATCACGTTGGTCCCTCACCTTTAACCCTGCTTTAAACAATTTCTCCTTCAATTGTCTTGTCATTTTAGCAATTTCCCCCCTCTGTAAGATCTTTTCTTTAATAACAGCATCTTCTGAAACCATTGGTGAGGAAGCTAATCCATCACCCTCTTGTGATGTAATCATAATCAACTTTGAATGAATGAATTGGAGGATTTAAGGATTTAATGGCCTGTTTTTTCTGATTCTTTTTTAAAAAGGGACAAAATAAGATTAATAATAATCGTATTAATATCTATATATAAAGTAGATAAATAAAAGCAAACCCTCAACTATCAAAAGACGCTTAAAAAGAACACTTTATTAATAAAAAGGATGTTCTGACCCTCTCCTTTCTCCTTTTTGATTTTTTTTTTTTTTTTGCTCCCAGCCAATTTTCGCCTTTTTGGGGGGGGATTGAAAATTTTCGCGTCGCCCTCGCCAATTTTCTTTCTCCTTTTTCCGTTTCCATTAAATATTTTTTACGCGTCGGTTACGTAATTTGCACGTGACCTGTGATCAATCTCTGTTACGTCTCAGGCTCAGGACACGACGGAAGGAATTGGAATGTGACAGTGGCGGTGGTGTTGTTTCGGAACGGTCTACTGGATCCAACCTTGTGACAATTGGTGGAACTTGTTTCATAGATACCGTACGAGTTGGGCCATGGTCAATGGAACCTGATCCAACATTAGGTGCTATGAGACCTGATGTCACCAAATATGGCGTTGACATACCGTTTAGTGGTGTACTGGTGCCACTGGCATTATTGTTATTGTTATTGTTATTGTTCACCAATTGTGAGATTCCATTCTTTAACCCAGTAGTTCTCGGTATTGTTGATGAGGCCAACGATGATTGATTTGTAAGTGTTGATGACCTTGTTTCATTATTAATATCATCAGTTGTAGAAGTTAAATTAGTTGGAGAATCAAAATCTTCATTATTAATCATATTACCCCTTAATTGTTCCTCTCTTTGCCTTTGTAAATTCTCTAAGTTTTCTTGAGCATTTTCTCTAGCAATAGCCATTAATTCTTGCGCCTTTTGTAAAGGTATAGTTGGAGTAACACATGAAGAAATCACTGGCACAGTTTCATCAACTTCAATAGTGGCTTTCATTAATGCAGCCATCCATTCTCTCATTTCCTCCTTTGTTTCAACAGCAAAGTAATGAACCTTTTGTTGTGTGAAAGTTAGCCCCATACGGGATCCCGGTGCAGGTGGTACTAACTTAAATAAGTATCGTCCATACCCAGCTGTAGCAGCATAAACAGCACTAATCTTGTCTTCAACTTCATTTGCCGGTAAAACCTTATGGGATGTAATATCAATTAATCCCTTCTCCTTTGAATCCTTCAATGAAGTGAAATATGATAAACGTGTTTTGTGAAGTGTAAAGAATCGTTGTTTCCACGATCCAATAGATAAATTCCCTCTCTTAAACATCCAACCAGAATAGGATGCTGTTTTAATCGAATCTTCAACGCTAATATTTTGAATACCCTCTTGGAATGCTGAAGTTTGAGTTTTAGCAGGTGGTTTTCGTTGTGTTAAAGATCTAAAGGTGGAAGTATTGGGTTGTTTTGATGTAGATAATGTACTAACAGGTGTTGGTGAAGATGATGAACCAGAATTAGATGACATCTCTGGACGCTTTTGCAACATCGTATTTGTAGATTGAATTCTCTTTGAATCTTTGACATTAATATTATCATTACTCTGAGCAGTCAGCTCCTTTGCAGAAACTGATCGTCTTTCATTAACTGGTATTGATGATGATGTATATTGAGGTTGTTGAAGTTCTTTGAAATCAGTGACACTTCCATTCAAAACAGCAGACAATCTTTTTGATATACTATTACCCGCTGCTTCTAATTTATGTGTAAATCCTACATCATGACTTCCCTGTGAAGTCGAGTCCATATAAATTGAAGATGCACCACCGAAGGATGAATTTCTGCTATGGTTTCCACTTTGAATAATATGATGTGGTACTATTAATGAATAACGAACCTTGTCTTTTTCTGGTGAATTAATACCAAAATTCATTGGATATTCCTCCACTGGACTTGGATAACTTGGAGGTTGAGGCGGCTTTCTAGGTGATAAAAATTGGTTTGTAGTAGAATCATTAAACGAGTCATGTGTTTCAACATCAAGATCAGGTGTCTTTTCATTAGGTGTTGATTTTTCATTTTTATTAATAATAATACCATTATCATTATTATTGTCATTATCATTACTAAAGCTATCAATCATCAAATTAGGAGAATTTCTTTTGAAATCTGCCGTTTTAGGCCCTTGTCTTTGAACAATACCAGTATTAGAATTATTACTGCGCAAGGCAGTTGCCTCCTTCTTCAACTCTTCAATTTCTTTAAAGATCTGATATCTCGTTCCAAATGAATTTATATCTAATTCTTTTAAATGTGATAATTCTAATTCTAATAATATTGCACCTGATATTTTATGTTTAATAAATTGGTTTGTTGTATCAATATCAAATCCATGGAAGGTAAAATACTGAGCCACTTGTTCAGGTGACCAAAGATCAAGTTCTTGAATATTTAAATCGCCATTGATATCTTGAGAAGCTGAGTCATCATCATCCATTGATAATTCTTTAAGCGCCTTGTCAATATCATTAACATAACCATGAACACCCTTCCTTTCCACTGTAGGGCTTATATTAGGAGGAAGTCTACTGTCACTGGTATCAAATGAAGAGTTAAAAGACACGTCAATTGGTGATTGATTTGCTGTTCTTCTGGAACGTGAGCGTAAAAGAGTCGGTTTTGGAGGCATTTCTAAATCTAAATCTACTGGCTTCTCTATACGTTTAGTGAAAACCTTAGGATAAAGTCCCACTTTACCTGTTGTTAAGTTCTTCCCCATGTACCAACCATCGCCGAATTCAGAGTCATCAGAAATCAGCTCCACTTGGTCCCCCTGTGTTATTGACAGTTCATCATTCAGCCTAGCTTGAAAGTCCTTGATTACAACGTATGTTGTGGTGAAATCAGACATTATGAAGTTGATGAAAGACAACCAAACAAGGTTTGTGTGTTGTTTTAAAAAAAAAAAATTATGAATATTTTTTATTTCTTATTTTCGATAACTTTCCTTTGGAGGTCACGTGCTTTACATCAGAATGGCACATAAACGAGTTTTAGGCAATTCTGATGCCACTAAAAGCTCACCTATTCCATTGCCCGTGTTGAATGGCAACAATAGGTCTAAACCAGTGTTGTCTAAAGCTCATTTTCATCTCCATACACCAAATTCAAGATGTTCTATCTGCGATATCAGTATTAAATCTAACTATTATCATTGTCCTAAATGTGGGTTATTGTTCTGCAGTAAACATCAACCTAGATTTGATATGACGCTTAACAGGAATCTAGATGTGGTACCATATAATGAAAATGATCCAAACTCTACTTCGGTGAAATGTTGCTCTATCTGTCTTTACAATTCAGAGGGCTGGTTGTTAGCCAGTACTGGCGGTATTGTCAATGACAAAACTAATATGTTTAATGAATTAAGGGGACCAGAATCAGAACAAAGTCAACTGAATACTTTGATTTTGGAAAGGCGGATTGAGAAATTGATTACATGGATTTCCAATCAAATACATGTTCAGCAACATGCCAATGGCGTCAAACTAGACTACATTAAATTACGATCGTTTGAAACGGGACTTTGTACCTGGGATGAAGGCAATACATGTGAAATTTGCAATTCTGGATTTGGGCTTTTCTCAAGGAAACACCATTGCCGATTATGTGGTAACACTGTTTGCGGAGATATTACAAGGGGTTGCTCAATGTCAGTGCCGTTAAATATGTTTTGTGAAATTATGGAAAAATCTGAGTTATCTGATTTACTTCAAGAAGATAATAACAGTATTAGAATTTGCAAGAATTGCAAAAAGTCTGTACTTGTTAAGCGTGTGTTCCAGTCGAACTTGAAGAAGCAAAGTAAGTCCATAGTGTGCCAGCTAATAATGAATTGGAGAACATTAGAAAATCTATTAGATAGGGAAGATCTTTCAGTGATAGATTCGAATAAACAATCAAACAGACTTGTAGGATTATTTGGAAGAGTTGATACATTGGTTAAAGAAATTTCCAGATTGATTGAATCACCAAATGGAATACAACGTGACGAAGTTAAAATGTTGTTAACTTTACGGCTGATGATAACAGAATATGTTCAAGAAAAGTTATTGATTTTTAGAAAGGCACAGGAAGACAAATTAAAAAGAGAACAGCAATTACTTAAGGAAATGAATGGTGGTGATGAGGTGAAACCAAAACTTTTGAAAAAGGATATCAGGGAATTGAGGGAGAAATTAATGGTTTTGACAGAACAACGCTTTATTGTTCAAAATATGCATGAGGATTTAAAGAAACAAAGAAAATTTGAAGATTTGAGGACCCTTGATGGGAATATAGAAGATTTAAATAAAGAAATAGAGGACATTCAAAGGAAACTTGGAGATGAAGCATTTTAATATTTTATTATCTTTATAGGTATTGAATTTTATATCTTTTTTTAAGCAGGTTACACAAAAATATACTAAGCTTTACCCTTTTTTATAGCCTTTTTGTTAGCTTTACTATGCTTCTTATTGTTCATTGGTAATCCATTTCTTTTATGAGCAGGACCAGTAACAACACCCTTAACACCATTCATCTTAAAGAACTCATCATCTAAATTATCAGCGGCATTATAAAGAGCTGCTTGCTTACCACCATGTGTTCTTAAATTAGCATTTTTAGATTTCTCTTCATTAGACAAATGCGAAGAGAATGTCAATTTATCAATATCATTTTCCAAATTGAAATTCTTAACAGACATACCCTTTTGTTTAATAGCTTCCACAAGTTGATCTCTTCTCTGTGGTGGCAAATGTGCCAAGTTGTAAAGCTCTGCATTAAACTCTCTAACTTGTTCATCAGTTGCACGACGACCATCCTCAGCAGGAGGTGGTTCCACAAATAATAATTTACCATTAACCACATCCTTGAAGATATAACGAGCAGCTCTTGATTCATCAGCAGAACCAAACCCTTGTGTCATATAACCTCTTGCTCTTGCATAAGCAGTTAACAATTCTTGAGATGATGGGATTCCAGTACCACCTTCTTCAGCAGCTCTAGTGAAAATTGTAATACCATAAACAGCTTCAATAAAGAACTTTGGAATTCTTCGACTGACAAGTTGTGCAGGACCAGTATATTCACGAAGTTGATCAATTGGTAAAACACCATTACACACTAATTCAGCATTCGTGTATGCAAAGTTAGGGAACACTAAACCAGGACAATCACAAAGAATGACCTTATCAGAAAGTAAAATGGTTTGGAAATGCTTAGTCTTACCTGGGGTAGAAGAGACAGAAACCATTTTTGACCCCACAAGAGCGTTAATAGTGGAGGATTTACCAACGTTTGGATAACCAACAAGACCAATTTGAACTCTATTTGGTTGACCCTCTGGTGCTTCTGTTAATGGTGCAGGCGCTGAACGAATGAGAAGTTCTTCTAATTCTTCAACTGTGGCAATATGGGTCATTTCTCTAATATCTGAGTCTTCTGGTTCTTCTTCTTCTGCACTGAAGTCATAATAATCACTTTCATAATCTTCTGCTTCTGTTTCTGCCTCAACTTCAGCGTCGTCTTCATCAATTCCAAGATCATCCATTTGTTCTTCAAGTTCATCTAATTCTCTTTGAAGTCTTAAGAATTCTTCACGTTCCTCTTCATCCAATTCATCTAAGTCAAAATCATCAAGATCCTCTTCATCGGAATACTGATTTGAACTCTTCTTTTGAGCCTTTGCTTTAGTTAATGCAGGTGTTGGGTATTGTTCACCTGGATGTTGTTCTTGATATCTTAAAATAGCAGCTTCTTCTTCCTTTTGCTTTTCTAAAATTTCATTGGCCTTGGCCGCACTAAAGAAAGTATATTTAATACCATGTTCCCTGAAATATTTAGCCCAAGCCAATCTTTGATTAAATGATAATAAATCAGCTTTATTAACTAATAATAAGTTTCTCTTTAATGGGTTTAATTCCTTAACATATTTTTCTAAATCAGTAGATCTGAAAAGTAATGGATTTCTAGCATCGACAATTTGAACAACTAAATCAGATCTTTCAACAACTCTCCAAAGTTGTTTCCAAACCATAATATTTCTTTCAAATGGAGTTAAAAGTAAATCATGATTTTCTTGTAAAGTAGCTAAATGTCTTCTCCAATCTAAAAATGCTTCACTTTCCATTCTTTCTAATTCATATTTAGTAGTATATTTATCCCATTTTGGTCTTCTTGGGACAATTAAATCTTTAATATGTTCTTGTTGAACTTTAAATTTCTTGGCTTCTTCTTCACTTGTCAAAAGATAAGGATTGTAGTTACCTGTTTCCACAGCTTGATTATTAACTCTAATAATTTTAACACTGGCATGCTTTTCTGCAGTGAAATCTGTATCAGCCAATTGAGCAGTATTTAAAAATTCATCAAGAGCATTTTCTTGAACAACTGATCTCAATTTAACCCAATCAGCTTCATGTTTCTCTGTAGTAAATCTCATTTGACCATCTGGGAGGTAATAAACTTCATTTTGAGCTGTTTTGGCTGCTCTAATTTGTCTACCAAGACCTAAGGGATTTTTATTTTTATGAGGGGTATTTTTTGGCCCCTTTGGTGGTTTCCACTTCTTTGGTTCAGGCTTCTTTGGAGGCATTTTCCAGTATAATAGTTATAGAGGTTTCTTTCCTTAAAAAAATTTTTTTTTTTTTTTTTTTTTCTATATAAAAAAAAAAAAAATTCAGTGAAGAAGTTTGATATGAACATATGAGCTCAGCAAGTACAAAGGCAATCAAATGAACAAAAGTTGAATGCAGCTAAGACATAGATATTTTAAAGAAAAAAATTTAAGTTATATTTCTTAGTTTTGGGGAAAAAATAATCATGATATCTCCGAGTTTAAAATCTGATTGAAACTTTAAGGATAATAATATATAATTAACTACAAGCTATATAGTAGCTAGCCATCAAATGCAACACTGTGAATTTCCATCATTTTCAAATGAAAACGTTTGTCTTTTCTTTCAAAAGAGTACACCACCTACAAAATGCGAGAAAACTAGCATATCTACTTCTATCAACTAACAATTAAACTGGAATCAAAATAAAGAATAAAAATCTGCATTAATAGATTTCAACTGTTGGACTCCGTGCTAAACCCATTTCAAATTATCTGCATACTAACTCACTGTGGTTTCATACCCTTTTCGTGTATCAAATATAAAATCCAATGCCATATCACGTGATGCCGTACAACACGGCTTTGTCCAAAAGAAAAAAAACCGTGAAAGATCTCAAATTTTGACCCTTTTTATATTTGGAAGTAGTCAGTGGGTTTTGATAGGAATGCCTCTTCCAAGATCAGATTCAGTTTCCACTTTTAGTACTACTGGTAGTACTGTCTTTTATGATGCTAATGGTCAAAACTCTGAATTTGCAACACCACAATCATCATCAGTTAATATACAAATCCCAATCCCCGCAGGAGCAGATAACGTCATACAGGACGAGGAGAAATCACATGTTGATGAAAATAAAGAAGCAACACCAGAAGTTAAAGAAGATGGAGAGAAAGAAGAAGATGGAAAGGATATCAATAAAACAGAACCAAAACCAGCAGAAAAACCAACATATAATAGACAAAGAGGTTACCAGGGTGATGAAAGCGAATGTCATGAATTTTTATGTGATAATAACTGGTTAGCAGTACTAGATATTCCATCTGTTTCCTCTCTTTTATGTTTGTGTTTCACCAATTGTTGTACTTCATGTATGACTGCTGGTGTCAGTCAAGCAAAAACTATTAGATGATTTATTATTAATATCGAGTCATAATTATGTCTCGTTTTTTTCTATATTGGTATAGTTCAAACAAAATAAGTAATAAATATTAGATTATTGACATGCTAGAATATATGATTCAGCACCGGGTCTTGCCCATGGATGATCATCACTACTATATTTAGTCAATGGTATGTCATATGGCATTCTAATTGCAACTCGTAATGTATCCTCTGAAATTGCAGTTGATTCATTTGAAATTGAATCTTCACCAAATGTTGGAACTAAAACAACTTTTTTATTCTTTTCAGGATTATTAACCCGAAGCTTATCTGGTACAATAAGAACTCCAGCTTCATAAGACCCTATTCCATAATGAAGTAATGATTTATTATTAGGATCAAATTTAGCAGGTTTTCCCCATGCATGATGTGATAAATTGGCACTTGTTAATAAAAACCATTTCAAGGTTTTAAAATTATCCTCTGACAGAGTATATGATTTAACATGGGGTGAGAGATTGCTTCTCTTGGCTTTAGATTCGGTGTTGTTATTGCACCATTTGTATAAATAATTCTTTAGCACTAACGCTTGTCGTTTATAACCTGCCCATTTCCCATCATTAGTATAAAACAGTGCTCTACCACTTTGAGCACCGCCATAATTGCTCAATATTTCTCGAACAGTGGGCCAAATAATAACTGGTTCCACTTTCCTTTGACCCCTTTTAAATTCATAATTCGAATTCTTTGCAAATGGATACCCGTTCTCCACACATGAGGTTAATAAATGAACAAATATATTTCTTTGAAACCCATCAAATGGCCCACTAATACTAGACATTTGAGAAACAAATGTTCCATCAAGAGATTCTAAATTATGTTGTTGAATGATCTGCCATAGTCTACCATAACCAAAGCAAGGAGGTGAGGAAGGATCCTTTAACACTTCCTTATCATGGTATTTATAATCTCCAGGAGCAGAACCAACAAATACAACATCAATTAGATCAAAATCAAATTCTGATAACCTGTTCATAAGTTCATTTATTTCAGGTTCCTGATATTTACAAAGATAAGTTAAAAGATCTCTTTTAAATAGAACTCCAGTATCTTTATGAATATCAAATGATTCCTTTTTAATGTCGCTTTTCTTCTTGATATCTTTCTTTAATTTAGGAGAAACCCAAGCCATTTGAGTTTGTAAACTGTAATCAGCCGCAGTTAAATTCATTGAATGAATCACTATTTGGCATGTGGAGTCAGTAAAGAAATTAATCATCATCTTGGTATGATGTGAGCCATACTTTTTCAAATTCTTGGATGCGTCAATGGAGTGAATTTGATACTTTTCCCAAAGTGAATCAGGAACATGTAAATAATCACTTTGAGATTGGTTAATAACTGTGAATTTAACTGATTTTGTAGTAACAAATTGTGTAACAAATGCCATATCTATAAGGAAATTGAATTGAAATGTAGATTCTAAATATGGGGACCCTAATAAGTCCTTCATTGAAATTGTGTCCTTATCACCCTCTCCATTATGATATAAATTACAATATTCAGGATTGGTGAATAATCGTATCCTCGACTTCAATTGACATCCTTCATTCATTTTAGGTTCATGAGCAGCCTTAATAGACGCTTCACTAGCTTCGTCGATCCTTTCTTTAACCAAATTAGGATTCGCAATACGTCTCTCTAACGCCCCTGCCATTAAATCTCTTTTAATTTCTGCAGGTGTTTTCACTGGCTTTGGGACTACCAATGGCTCTTCTTCTTCATCTGAACTTAAATCTATAACTTCACGATGCGGCCTCTTAATCTCATTCTCATTTTCTGATCCAGAATCTAAATCAATAATTTCACGTTTAGACATTTTATACTAAACTAGTGGGGGGGAAAAAGAGGATTTACAAATAAGACTTGATTTTTCGTCAAAAAAGATGATATATTAAACTAGATGTAAAGACTTATATATAAAGAGTTACAGCACGCTTAGTACAATCTGAAAGCTGGACCCATAGAGGACTTGATGACGATGGAACCGATGTTTTGCCAGTTCTTCTTCAACAAGGAAACCAAGAAGTTGATGGACATCAACAATTGGGAAACCAAAGCGTCTTCTTCCATTTCAACGTGACCAACAGCAACGGCCAAACACAAAACCTTCTTCAATTGGAACTTAATAGTAGATCTAACTTCAGTGATCTTGGTGTACAAGTCATCAGAGTGGGAAACTGGGGTTGGGAACTTACCAGCCTTAGATAATTGAGGACCCAAGAGTCTTGGAACTTGCTTGATCAAAGTTTCGGAAGCAATGAAGGCGTTGTACTTCTTAGCCAACTTCTTAATCAACTTCTTGTTCTTGTTCAACTTCTTCAAGTCATCAACGGACATGGCATCACAACCACAACCCTTAGCTCTGTCGACATCGAAAGCATCACCAAAGACACAGATGGTCATGTTTGGTCTTGGAACTTGAGGAAGCTTCAAGGAACCAGAGAAACGCTTGTCTCTTTGAGGATCGTAGTTCTTCAAACCGACTTGCAATTCAACGGTTTCCAAGAAGTTTCTCTTCTTTTCTTCGTTGGAGTACTTCAACAACTTTTGGACGTTTTCTCTGACTTGGGAAGATGTAACCTTAGACATTTCTGTATTTGTTTGAGTGTCTCCCTAGAGTAGGTAATTCCGTAAAGGCTTTTGGCGACAATGAAGAAAGAGGTTTCCTTATATAAAAAGGAGCACGCTGAAAAATTTTTGTTTGAACCGTGAGAATTGAAAAATCAGAGGGTTTTGCTATTGAAATGAAAACCCTCGGTTGAAGCACGTGACACACGACAATTTGACATGTCGTATTTAGATTGCAACACGTATTTTTGTTGCAAGATCTGTAGTTTTATTATATTTAGCTCTTTTTACTAAAAAACTACTAATGATAATTAAAAGGGGGGGTCTGATTAGATGGAAATCTTCAGCTTCATCTTCACGGTGGCTTAATAGACAAGAAAATGATTTCTATACAAGGAAGGCCAAGGAAAGCAATTATAAATCAAGAGCTGCATTTAAACTATTACAGATTGATCAAAAGTATCATATATTTAAACAAAATAAGCTGATGAATGTTCTTGATTTGGGGGCTGCTCCAGGTGCATGGAATCAAGTTGCTTTAGATCGATGTCAAAAGGGATCAACAATAGTTGGGGTTGATATTTTACCTTATGATCCACCATTAGGTGTTACAGCAATTCAGGGTAATATATTATCCAAAATGACGCATAAACTTATAAGAGAGTCGTTCCTGTTTGCGGAATTGGATCGAAGAAGAGATGAATTAGGAGGAGGCGCCAAAGTAGAATTGATTAATCCGCATACTGGTGATTTGGAAATCATTAATGATAAATCAGTTATCGATCAAATTGAAAATGACGGAGAAGAATTAAAACAAATAGAGGGTGTTTTAAACAATTTATCAATTTCAAAAAGAGTGTTCCCCCCAGGACATTGTCCTCCTAGATCTATTAATGAATTAGATCTTAGTGATATTAAACTCAAATACCCCATTGATGTGATTGTCAGTGATATGTACGTACCATTTATTCAAACTTCAGGTTTCCACTGTGCAACTACTAACAGTCCACATCGAAGGATGGCAAATACCACTGGTTTGACTATTAAAGATCATGCCATGTCAATTGATCTTTGTGATGCGGCATTAATTACAGCCATTGATTTACTTAAAAAGGATGGAGCTCTAATTATGAAATTCTTTAGCGGTAGTCATGATAAAGTTTTAGAAGGTCGACTTCAAAGAGCCTTCAAAAAAGTGATGAGATTTAAACCAACTGCATGTCGTTCTGAAAGTAAAGAATTATATTTCATTTGTCTTCAAAAGCGTGAATTTGAATTAGATAAAATTGAAGTATTTTCTGCACCCCCAGTCAAATGAAATGAAAAACGAAACTTTTGATGTTTTTAACTTATTAAAAAATGAAAATCAGTATAAATTAAAGTATAAAATAAAATTTTATGCCCATTTACCAACTAATGCCATCACACCTGCACCAATAACTAAACAAATACAAGAGAATGTTAATTGTTTTAAATTCTTTCTTGTGTTTTTATTGAAAATGAAATCTCTAGCCATTAATTCAATCATACCGGTATAGATCAAAATACCAGCAGAAAGTGAATCTAAAACACCAGAAACAATACTAGCAGTAAATGTACCTGATGAATAAGACTTCCTGACACCAATTCCAATAGCAACGGAGATTGGTGTAACTAAACCATAAGCGATACAAAGCAAATATTTGTAATATTCTGGTTTTTCACTTGGCCATGGGATAGCAGAAAGTCTAGCACCAATACCTAACCCCTCAAATGATTGATGGAAAACAAGAACAATATAAAGAGTTTTAAAATCATCATAATCAGTAGACCCTAAATTAAGACCAATAATAACAGAATGGAAAATAACACCCATTTCTAAAACCAAAAAGGCAGTGAATTGAGCTTGGAATTGAAGTTGTGAATTTTGAGAAATAACACTTTCCTCGTATTCTTTAGCCATATCCGTTTTGGATTCGGTATCCTCACAACAAGGATTATCACAACCATTTTCAAGGGTCACGGTAGGGTCAATTTGTTGAGTTTCATCACCTGGATGAGCAGTTAACATCATTTGAACATCTGGTAAATCAGCTGAAACTGAATATTTTCTTTCAACATAGATTTCTGAAATTAAATCAATGAAGAACATGATAAAAACCGCTAAGAGAATTAATGCTGGAACCCATGAATATTCACTCCAAGCCCCCCACATACCAACACATGTGTTAGGACCAATTTCACCATAAGCAGGGTCAACTAAATGAACAAAAGCAGTTGCAATGATGACACCAGCACCAAAGAATCTAGCAAATAAATAAAACCAAATGGACATCTTCCATTTAAACTTTTGCATAAGAATGGGTAAAAGTGTAACAAATGTTGACACAATTAAAATAACAAAGATGGATCCAATACGAGTACCAATTCCACCAGAGAAACTTGATCCTGCGTCATTAAATCCTTCGATAACACAAACTTTAAAGGCATCCGAAACATCATCATCTGTGAGCAAGATGTCTGAGATGTTACCATACATAGACCAATTAGGCATATTGGAATATAATTTAAGTTGATACTTTAAAGAAGGGATGGATTTCCTGGAAAAAGGGTAGGAATGTGGTCATATTTTATATTACCGGCAACCACTATAGTAGAAAACTAATGAACCAGGAAAACGGGTGCTGAGGATTCGATTTTTTTCTTTTTTTTTTCCTTCATAACCTTGGCGGTTATGCATGGTGGCCAACAGTTAAATTATATTGGGATCAAGTCAATTATTGAAATTACAATTACCAACGTTGTTTAAATTAATGAAATTGATTCCAAGAAATCAAGTTGAAAATCTAACATATTATTCACTTTTCTTTTTTTTCTTGTTATTTATTTAAAACATTTAATAAAACCAATATAAAACTACTATTCATTGTCCTCAGTGTCTTCCACTTCCTCTGGAGTTTCTTCTTCTTCTTCTTCTTCTTCTTCTTCCTTTTCTTCCTTTTCTTCTTCCTTGTCTTCTTCCACTGGATCCTCCTTTTCTTCTTCTTGCACTGGCACTTGCTCTTCTTGTGTTGATTCTTCCACCTTCTCCACATCAGGAACAATGATTCTATCAGCTAATTTATTTTGATTTTGACTAATTAACGAAGCCTTCCATCCCTCAACAACCTTATCAAGACCCTTACCACCATAAGCCTTAGAAATGAAAGCAGCTTCAGGCCATCTATCAATATCCTTTAATAAATCAACACAAAGTTGTAAATCATTAGAAGCCCAAGCAGAAGCAAATGCAACATTAAATTTACCCTTTTCCTTTGCCAATAAAGCAAGAGATTTCAATCCTTCTTCATCATTCAATGATGTATAAATTAATAATAAAGTTTGATAATCATGAGCATTTGTAAATGATTCAATTGCCAATGAAAATTTAAAAGATGATAAAGCAGCATCACCAACCTTTTTCCATTTATATGAATTTTTAGTACTCTTTGCAATTGAAGCAGCAAGTGATAAATTATTTGTATCAAGAGCTAAATCGAACTTTTGATCATTATCTTGAGTTAAATTAAGAGCTCTATCCTTATAACCTTGTTCTTCAAGAAAACGAGAAATTTTATTATAATCCTTTTCAGGTATATTATTAATTAATTCATCAGCTAAATCCATATCACCTCTCATAACAACAGTTTGATATTCTAAAACTGCAATTGATAAATCATAAGAAACAACATTCATATCTTTATCACAAACATAAACTTTATTATCTCTTGGTAAATAACCTAAAAGGAACATTGTTTTATCAAAATGAGCCAAATTGTATGATGAACCACCAACTAAATAATTCAATCTGTTTGATGATGAAGTATAAATAAAAACATCACCAACCCATTTACCAGTTAAAATTTGATCTTCAACTTCATAAATTACATCCATTGCACTTTCAACCCCCTCTTCTGGATCGACCCCCCCCTCTTGAAGAGCTTGAATAAATATTTCCTTTTGGAATGAAAGTGCATAAGCAGATTCATTTGAAATAATTAAAACCAATTCACCAGAGTCTGACCAAATAACATTATCAGCATCAACATTAACTCTACGAACTAATTCACCAGATTCCCAATCATAAAATGAAAGGAACCCCTCTGATTTAACTGTAAGAAGTGTACCACCAAAGATTTTGTCAGCAGAATAAAGTAAATTAATTTGACCATTGGTCTTCTCCTTGAAATTTTTAAATAATTTAATACTTGATTTTGATTCTCTAATTGCATAAAAATTAGAATCTTGAGCCCAAACAAAATCAAGTGCTGAACCATACATTTTATTTCTCCATGCTAAAGCAGTATAAATGATATATTCATCATCACCTGTAACGGCAACAAATCTACCATTTGGAGAATGAACAAGAGAAGTTGGAAAAACTTCAACTGTACCAAGTTCCTTTTGAGAAATTGGTAAAATTTCACCATCATCAATATCAGTTGCATCTGATGATTTAATAACTGAATGATAAACTTCATTATGTTTACACCAAATGATTTTACCCATTGGATCCATTGATAAAAGTGGTTTATCATCACCTAATTGGAAAACAACATTACCAGTATCAAACCCAACAGAAACTAATGAAGATCCCTTTTTAGTTGAAACACACCAAGCTCTTTCCATTCTATAATTAAGAGTCTTTTCTAATTTATAAGTATTAGAATTCCAAATTTTAATAGTTGAATCTTCTGAACCAGAAATAATAAGGGGTAATTCAGGATGGAAAATTGCAAATGAAACATTTGAAATATGACCATCAAGGCTAGTGACTATTGATTTTGTTTGATAATCCCAAACTTTAACTGTTTTATCATCAGAAGAAGTAATTAAATAAGGTTTATCACCATGTGGGTAATAATCAACATAATTAAACCCCTTTGAATCTTCTGCGTAAAGTGTATAATTAGGAACATTAGAACCTAATGACCAAACTTTAACGGTTTTATCTAAACAAGCAGAAGCAAATGTATTTGAATCCTTTGGATTGAAAGCAATAGACATAACATAATGTTGATGACCCTCAAATGTTTGTTCATTTTTCCATTGATTATCCCAATTCCATAATTTGATTGAATAATCATCAGATGATGTTAAAACAAATGGTCTTGATGGATGAACTGCAATGGAACGAATGTAATCAGGATGAGCTTCAAGTTGTGTCACCTTTTCACCTGTATTATAATCATAAACTCTAATTTGGAAATCATCTGAACCTAAAACAATCCAATTCTTTCTAGCAATGAATTTACCTGCTCTAACTGGGACTTCAGTGACATCGAATGACTTAACAAGGGAATTGGTATTATAATTCCAAATTTCTGCTTTACCAGAGTAAAGGGTTGTAAGGATCCAAGGTTCTGATGGATGGAAATCAATACCCTTAACACGATTTGAACGTGTAGTGGACAATTTCTAAAAAGGGAAGGGGGTATGTTAGTAACAATGGATTGAATGGGAATTAAATGAAAGTTAAATCTAAATTAATTTAAATGAAATTGATTTCAAAACTCAATTGGCAATATTCACATACTTTAATATCAAGTTTCATTGTCCTGAATGAATTGATTAAAAGGAAGAGGAGCTTTCACTTCAAAGTTGCCAATTGGCGTTTTGGCTGATTTTCTATTTTTTTTTTTCCTCTTTCGCGCGCTTAGATCGCTGAAGGTTACGTAAGCATCCAGAAGGAAGCCAAAGAAAGGAAGAAATGGGGTTGCATGTGGTGGCAATAGCTTGTCTTGTTATATTATATAGAGATGTGTTTGATAGATTTAATTGGAACATATTACGAAAAAAAAAACGGGGGGGTTCCAGAGACAAGGGGAGTCAAGAAGCGGATTTTGCTCAGCATCAAATATATTCACCACTTCTAAAAGCTGTAATAATCACAAAACAATCCATAAGATTGTCAGTATAAATGAATAATGGTTTAAATTGTTTTAAGACACTTGAACATTGAATCATTGCAGGTTCTCGTTTATTTCCAGCGTATTTCATACAACATTTACATTTATTTGAGTTAAAACCTCGCTAAAAAGGTGGTTCAAAAGAGAAACAAACATACATCTACAGTGAAATGTCCATAACCCCCAATAAAACCCACAACTATATTACTTTCCCTGATTTGATCAAAGCAAACACAAAGCACGTGCTCATAACCACTTTTTTAATTTTTTTGCCACTTGTAAAAAAAAAAAGTTGCTGATTTCACCGCTTTTTTTTCCATTGAAGGAAATCAAATCGGCCCCTTTTTTTTTCTGGTTCTCTCTCCTTGGATTTTTTTTTCTAAACCATCTCATTATTAAAGGGAGTGTGTATATCTTTATAAAAATATGTGGATTTTAGATTGGTTTCAAGATGTTTTGGCTTCCTTAGGCCTTTGGAATAAACATGCTAAACTTTTATTCCTTGGTCTTGATAACGCTGGTAAAACTACCCTTCTTCATATGTTGAAAAATGATAGAATGGCAACACTTCAACCAACTTTACATCCAACTTCAGAAGAATTATCTATTGGTAATGTTCGTTTCACTACATTTGATTTAGGTGGACATCAACAAGCTAGAAGACTTTGGAAGGATTATTTTCCAGAAGTTAATGGTATCGTTTATCTTGTTGATGTTGCTGATCCTGAAAGATTTGCCGAATCAAAGGAAGAATTGGATTCCCTTTTGGCAATGCCTGAATTATCCAAGGTCCCTTTCATGATCCTTGGTAATAAAATCGATTCTCCAAAGGCTGTTAGTGAAAATGAAGTTAAAAATGCTCTCAATTTACTTCAAACTACTGGTAAGGGTATTAGAGATACCAATGGTGCTAGACCAATTGAGTTGTTCATGTGTTCCATTGTTATGAGACAAGGTTACGCTGATGGTTTTAAATGGTTATCTCAATACATTTAAATATAATCTAAAATCATTTTAATTGAATTAAATGTTTTGATATTTAGATTATTTAATGTAATATAAATGCTTCTTTTATATGTTTTAACAAAAAAAAATGTATCAAATTATAAAATCTTTCTCCCCCTTTAATTTCTTGATTTATTCTTATGAGTACGGAAATATTCCTTCTTTTGTTCTTTAACCTTATCAGATTTACCCTCTTCCATTTTTTTAATTCTTTTAATTCTTTCATCATTCTTTTCTTGTTTTTTAGATTTTCTCTTTAATTCCTTCTCCTTCTTAATTGCTCCAACAGTTTCTAATAATTTCCGTTGAGCCTTTTCAGCTTCATTTAAAACAACAGCAAGTGGTCCATCTGCACGATCCCTTTGTGCTCTATAACCATTTTGACCCCTTTGAAGCTTTTCTGCAATTTGTTCTTTGAATGGTAAATTGGATCTAATTGATTTAGGAACCTTTAATGAATTGAATTTCTTTTCTTCACGTTGAATCTTTTGATATTGACTATCCTTATCACTAATAGCTTGACTTGTAACTCCATTAACTGCACGAACTTCACCTGTTAATCTCATCCCCTTCCAATTATCCTTTTCATTCAATAATAATGAGGAAACAGGATTATAATATTTCTTTGGCTTAATTGGATACCATGTTCTTAATATAACAATATCCGATAATAAAATCTTATCTTCAAATGTTGCACGGAATTCCCCCTCCGGTTGTGCTAATGCTCTCTTAATTTCACCTCTAATACCTGAAACTGTTTTAATACTAGCACCCTCAAATTTAGCAACTTCCATTGCTGATGAAAACATATCCTTAATAAATGCAGTATTCTTAAATATCTTTGATGGATACCCCACTAATTTCAATTTTTTGACAATTTCAACTTCAGCATTCAAATCTTCAATAACACCAGTGGCAGCAATTCTGAACCCCCCCGTAGTATGATCCTTATCAACAACTTGAATACCACAAAATGAGGTGTTTGGTGCAACCAATGGTCCATAAAATGTACTGAAACAATAAGCATGCTCTGGTGTGTATTTCAACATTCTATTTCTAGTACGTGAATCTGTTGTTGTATAAATTGGTAATGTTTGAAATCTTCTCCAACCAAGTGATAAAATTAATGGATCATTGGTCTTTAAAATCTTTTTATGCCATCTATGTCTTCTAATTCTAGCATTCATATAACCAAATCTTTCCTCTGTTGGTAAAAGACCTCCAATAATAATTGGATACTTTGGATCAAAATTCTTAATGAATTCCATTGGTAACTTTTCAAATGTTAACTTAACATATGATCCTGCTCTATAACCCTCAATTTTAATTCTGCTATCCTTATCCAATTTAGATAATTCTGTTTGATTAATAGTTAATTGATTGGCCATCTTTGCCTTTTGGAAATCATACCAATTGTCATGTTCTGCAAATGGATTTGCGGATTCAGGATCATCCGCTTCTTCTTCTTCTTCAAATTGTTGCTTTAAACGTTCCTTTTTCCTTG
This sequence comes from Saturnispora diversa, assembly GCA_030560905.1. Taxonomy (NCBI): domain Eukaryota; kingdom Fungi; phylum Ascomycota; class Pichiomycetes; order Pichiales; family Pichiaceae; genus Saturnispora; species Saturnispora diversa. The sequence goes on from JAKTWH010000002.1 coordinate 140,743, forward strand.
CATTGATTTCTCTTTGCTTTTCAACAGATTCATCATTGTCCTCTTCCTCATCTTCTTCACCCATCTCATCCTTGTATTCTTCTTCTTCAAAATTGGTGAAATCATCCATATTTGACTTAGTAGAAGCAGGATCAACATCAGAATCACCATTATCGTTAACCTCAGCATCAGAATTGGCTTCCTTTCCAAGATCCTCTTCAGCTTCTAAATCTTCAAAATAACCGTAATCATCCTCGCCAAGCTCACCCTTTTCTCTAGCTTCCTTCTCCATTTTAAGACGTTGTTTTGGTGATAAAAAGAATCTTTCCTTAAGTTTATTCATTGAATCAGAATCTTCTGACCATTTATCACTCATCTTTTCAATATTAAACGATTCCACAGAAATTTTATTAGAAGTTGTCACTTCAGTTGAAGATTTCTTTTTAAAGAAGTCATCATCGTTGTCGTCTTCTTCTTCTTGTTCAGAATCGGAATCTGATCCTAATTCCTCATTATCACCTTCTTCGGTTTCTGAACCTGTTTTCCCATTAAATTCTTCACCTCTCCATCTGCTAACAGCATCCCATGCTTCAATATTGTCCATATAAATTAATTTATTAATATCCCAAGTCTTCTTAACATTAACATGATTCAACTTAGCACCAATCTTGGACCAGTCATCATCTGATGGGATTTCATCATCGGTTTCAGATTCGTTATTGTCATTCTTCAATTCCATGACTTTAGATCCAAGACTAATTTGAGCTTTACGATGAGATGAACGACCCTTAACGCCTTTTAATTCTTCTGGATCTTCAAGATCCAATTCATCTTCTTCTCCATCATCTAAATTCATGTATTCTTCATCTTCATCTTCGTCATCATCATTAATTGACCCCATTGGACCATCACTAAATAATCTCACTCCAGCTCTTTGATTTCTTTTATCAAGAGCATTTGAAGCATTTTTCAATTCTTCAGTAAGTTTACCACCAATACCACTAGACATATCTTCTTCTGATTTAAAAACTCTATTATTAGAATCTCCATTACCTCCTTTAATATCAATATAAACAGCATCTTTATCAATTAAAACACCATTAACATCCGACATTGGAGCATAAATGATTCTTTGTTTATCCTCTAATCTCTTTCTACGTCTGGTCAATGGAGGGGGGGTTTCACCATTAGCAATAGCCAACTGACGTTGTTCTCTTTCAAAGGTCTCCATTGCCTGTTCAAATGCTGGAGTTGGACATGGATCAGGTAACTTTTCAATATTAGAAATAGTATAATCCCCCATACCAGCAATATGAACTCTACCATTGTCATTAAGGGGAGTTCCATGAAGGTAACCATAAATAGCAACCTTTCTATCAACTTTAGGATTATCTTCAATTAATGAAGGATGAGTTAAATCAACAACTCTATCGGCTAAAAGATAAGGATGTTCATTTCTCCATTTCAATGGACGGAATTTCATAACTGATATAAATCTTGTTAAATTCAAAATTTCTCTATCTGGATATCTACCATTAATGACGCCTGATAAATAAAACAATTTAGCACCCTGATAAACTTCTGTCCAAAATCTTTGTTTTAATCTCTTCTTTGCTGCTCTCATTGTAGATGGCTTTTTAAATAAATCCAAATGAGTAGTAACACCTAAAACTCTTGGCATACCATGATGTTGTGCAATATTAAGAAATTCCATTGTTTCCATTTCAAATCCAAAATTACCATCCATCATTAAAAGAACTAAATCAGCAACTTTTGCAATATCGATCATTTCATTAAGTCCATTACCACATTCAATAAATGTTAATCGACGGTTTTTACCACTAACAACAGTAATTGGTCCATTAAGTTCTGTTAATGTTGTTTTGGTTAATCTTCTAACTAATGATCTAATAAGTGTTGTTTTACCAGTACCTGGTGGTCCAACCACCGCAACAATAATTGGAGGTGGGTCGTCACTGGGGGTTCTATCCACCATAGGCACATGGAATTTCTTTTCTTGTAAATCACTTGTTCTATTTGATTGTCTTTGCATTTTACCAGGTCTTGAAACTGTGAAAGCCTTTGGATTGTTCCCTTTTTTAGTTTGGGAATTCAATCTGGCCTTTGCCGATTGTTTTGTTTTCACATGATGTGTTTTATTCTTCTGTTGAATTACAGCAGACATGATAAATACAAACACCAAAGGATGGCCTTTTCTTTGATTATTCTTTGCTAACAAAGAAAAAAAAAAAAAAAAAAAATATTAAGAAAGGCAACAAAATTTTTTACACAGCCTGAAAAATAAAATTTTTAGAGAATTGGGGGGGCTACAATGTCAAAATTATAATATTATATTCAAATTGAAGGGGAAAACTTCAACATTACAGATAGGGTTAAATAATTAATGTGTCGAGTCAAATATGGAAATAAACCCCCTGTATAAACTTCCAGAGGCAAAATTTGGGGGGCGGTGGGCGTAGTTCGCGCTGTTATCAAATCGGGTCGTTTTTTTTTTCCCCCCTATTAATTTCGATTTGATCATCATGAGACTTCTCTTCACTTCTTTAGTGAAACCAATATGACAAGTATAATGGCCCCCCAAACGGTACCGGATATTACAAATATGCGTTCTAACGCTACTCAAAGGAATAGACCTCAACAACGACGGAAACAAGGAAGAAGGGATCCAAAGCAAATCCCCCCTCAAAATCAAACGCCTTCAAGTTTTAATAAAAATGATATTGTGATTCCTCCAAGACAAGTTCAAGTTGATTTCAATCACGGTAATCAAGGTCAAGGTCAAGGTCAAGGTCAACAGAATCAAAATCAGCAGACAAAGACTAAACGGAAATCAAATAAAAATAAACATCATAACAGCAACTCACTTCCTGCTCCATCATTACCGAATGGGCAACCTATCAATTTTGGTAATAATGGTATTGTGAAGGCAGCAGCTGAAGCAATGTTACATTCGAATTCTTCAATGATGGACAAGTATGCAGGATCATCCTTCCAAAATGAACCAAAGGCGGTAACCTTACCAAAACCTTCATTCCTTCGTCGTTAATTTAAAGATGAACTTGAAGTTTCTTTCTTTTCTTTACAATTCAAATAAGCTGTGTATATTATATTGATTCTCTCACCTTTTGTCGATTTCTGTGAAATTTATATAGTTCTTATCAATACCCCCCATATGTTTGTTTGTTTTCTATCACATTTGATCTTATTGTAATCTGACGTAATAACATTCCCTTCTTTATCTACAAAATTAAAAAAAAAAAATTTAACAAGGGGAAAACAAGGACAAGAGCCCACACAAGAGGATTTTTTTCTTTTCCCTGTTTATGATTTACTTATCTTTAACTAATTAATTCAATCGGCATTTCAAATTAAATGGCCAGACATTCAAGAAAGGGGTCTTATTCTTCTTGTGTGTCCAGTGATAATGGTGGTGAAATCTTTGGTGGTGTGGGGCCCTCAGCTGTCCCCACTGCCGTTTCAACATTCCATCATTTAAGATCTCCTAGTTTAGCGGGTCAAGGACAAAGTCCAGGTTTTGGATTTGGACAACAATCACAGGGATTAGAAGATGAGGCGAGTTTTAGATTCTTTTCTCTTCATGATATCGAAAGCGCTCAGGGTGTGTCATCTTTAGCAACTGTTGATTATGATACTGATTGGCAAGAAAGTGAAGATGAGGGTAATGATGGTGACAACGATGGTTATAATCATAATTCTAATGACAATGATAATTTATATCATTCACGTTATAGAATTCGAAGTCCAAAATTATATGATTCAACAAATAATTCCTATAGTGACTTTTTCAGAACTGATGCAGAGAGGGGGTTACTTTCAATTGAAGAACAACAAGCTAGAGTTGAAGATAATGAAGATTATCAATCAATATGGGAATTGAAAAAGAAAAGAAGAGCAGATATTAATATGCATGATACTTTATTCAAGAAGTTCCCACCAAAGAATCATAATCAACGATTTTATATTGCTGAAGAAGATTTAGTTGTTGGTATTGCTGGTTATGAAACACGTTGGTGGTCATTGGTTGTTTATAGAGTGTTGTGTATAATGACCTTTGGGGTTTTGGCGTTATTAATGAGATGGATTCCTAAATGGAGAATCGGATTAATGGGTAGACCAGTTTCTTTGGCAAAGGCTCAATGGGTTGTTGTTGAAGATGAGTTTGCTGTTTTAGAAATACACCAAGTTCAGAGAAAATGGTATAATCGAAACCTCAGTACATATTTACAACCAAGAAAGGTTAAAGAAGAAGATGAGGGTGCTGATGATGATGATCAAATTAATAGTAGGGTGGATAATCCATCTAATTACAGTAGTGGGACGAATAGTGAACATGATCATATGACTATTAATGACTTTGGAATCGATGATATCGACCCCATTGTTCCAGTTCTCATTTGGTTTGAATATAGATATATGAAAATGTTTTATGACCCTCTTGATGATTTATTTAAATTATCCAATAATTGGATTGATGAAAAATGGTGTCATTATTCAGATATTAAAGATGGAATCACTGAAGAAACATTTAATGTCAGGTCACTTATATTTGGACCAAATATGATTAATATTAAGGAAAAGCCAATCAGTCAATTATTGTTAGATGAAGTTCTTCACCCCTTTTACGTTTTTCAAATCTTTTCAATCATTCTTTGGCTTGCTGATAATTATTATTATTATGCATTTTGCATTTTGTTGATATCGATCTTTTCAATTGTGGAATCACTTATTGAAACTAAATCAACAATGGATAGAATGAGAAAGATGTCTAAATACGAATGTGGAGTTCGTGTTTGGCGAAATGGGTTTTGGAAGGAAGTTTCATCAGCTGAATTGGTTCCTGGTGATATTTATGAAGTTTCTGATCCGTCGTTAACTATAGTGCCATGTGATTCCATTCTTTTGAATGGTGATTGTATTATTAATGAGGCAATGTTAACAGGTGAATCAGTGCCCGTTTCAAAGGTCCCCATCAATGCCGATACTGTTAGAGATATTGAAATGGAATTCAATATTCCTAAATTCTCTGCTAAATTTGCAAGATCATTTTTATATAATGGCACCAAATTGGTTAGAGTGAGATATGGTGTTAATGAATTTCGGGAAAATGAGCCTGCAACTGCTTTAGTTATTAGAACTGGGTTTAATACTACCAAGGGTGCATTGGTTAGATCTATGTTGTTCCCCAAACCAACAGGTTTCAAATTTTATGAAGATTCATTCAAATATATTGGTGTTATGACATGTGTTGCATGTTTTGGATTCATCTTTTCAACTATTAATTTCATTAGATTAGGCCTACCTTTGTCAGTCATTATTCTCAGAGCAATGGATCTGATTACAATTGTTGTGCCACCAGCATTACCGGCAACATTAACAATTGGTACAAATTTAGCATTAAATAGATTGAGGAAGGTCAATATATTTTGTATCGCTCCCCAAAGAATCAATGTCGGGGGTAAAATAGACATTGCTGTGTTTGATAAAACAGGTACACTGACAGAAGAAGGGCTTAATGTTAAGGGTGTTCATATACCACAACAAGTTCCTGATAGAACTGTTAAATCTTTTTCAAATTTATTTGAAAAGAGTGACCAATTTAAAGGTGAAGGATTAATGAATGCAATGATCACCTGTCATTCACTGAAAATTATAAATGAGGAACGAGTTGGTGACCCTCTTGATGAAAATATGTTTGAGTTCATAGGTTGGTCAATGAATGAAATTGATAATGAGATTGAATTTTCAAATAAGCATGAAAAATGGATTCAATTAGAAGAATTTGAATTTATTTCAAATTTAAGAAGAATGAGTGTGATTTGTCAAAGTCAAAGTCAAAATCAATCAAAGTCTAATTATACAGTTTTTGTTAAGGGTGCTCCTGAAGTGATTAAATCATTATGTTTACCTGAAACTATTCCACAAGACTTTGAAGATTTATTGCATCATTATACACATGGGGGGTATAGAGTTATTGCATGTGGTTCCAAAATTATTAATGATAGATATTTAGAGAGACCCCAATGTGAAAGTGATTTACATTTTGATGGATTTATTATATTTGAAAATAAATTAAAAGATCAAACAAGGTCCACTATTTTGACATTAAATGAATCTAATATTAAAACGGTGATGTGCACTGGTGATAATATTTTAACAGCTGTTAATGTTGGTCGAAAATGTGGTATGCTTGACGATAATGAAGATGTTTATATGCCAACATTAGAAAATGGGTATTTAGAATGGGTTGATGTTAATAATATTGATATTAAATTAGATCCATTAAGTTTAACACCAAAGGGGGACCCCCTTCAAAGTTACAGTTTAGCAATAACTGGTGATATATTTAAATATATTATTACAGAAATGAATAGTAGTGGTGTTATGAAACAAATGTTATTAAAGGGAGTAATCTTTGCACGTATGTCACCTGATGAAAAGCATGAACTGGTTAATCAATTAAGATCACTTGATCATACAGTTTGCTTTTGTGGTGATGGAGCAAATGATTGTGGTGCATTAAAGGCAGCTGATGTGGGAATTTCATTAAGTGAAGCAGAGGCATCAGTTGCTGCACCATTCACTTCAAGAGTCTTTGAAATATCATGTGTTTTAGATGTCATCAAAGAGGGTAGAGCATCATTAGTTACATCATTTTCATGCTTCCAATATATGTCATTATATTCAGCAATTCAATTTATTTCCGTGTCATTCCTTTATATGGAGGGTGTTAATTTAGGTGATTTCCAATTCCTTTATATTGATTTGGTATTAATTATCCCCTTAGCTGTATTTATGTCATGGTCTGGACCATCGGGGGGGTTATGCAAAAGGAGACCGAGTGCTAATTTGGTGTCACCAAAGATTCTTATACCATTATTGGGGGATATAATGATGTTATTTTTAGGACAATTTATTATTTGGTGGATTCTTCAACGTGTTAATGAAGATTGGTATATTCCAGCAGTTCCCGGTGATGATGATAATGTTTCATGTAGTGATAATACAGTGTTATTTTTATTCACTAATTTCCAATATATTTTAATTGCATTGAAATTAACAAAAGGTGAACCATATCGAGCAAGTGTTTGGAAAAATGGTCCATTTATTATTACTGTCATTTGTACAATTGGTTTATCAATGGGGCTAATGTTTCTTGTTAATAATGATAGTAAATTAGGTATTGTAATGGATTTAACATGGACTCCATTATGGATTAAAATAATAGCATTATTATTAGGGTTGGCTAATTATATTTTAATGATGATGATAACACCAATATTTATTAAATTGGCATCATTTTGGAAAAAGAGAGAATCTTCAAAGAAATATAAAAGATTACAATCAAATAAAGTTCAAGAAGTTTGATTATTTAGTAATTAAAGTTTATCTTATTTTTTAGTATTATTCATTAATTCATCAATTTTTATTTATTTATACACGGGAGGCGGGGGAGGAGACATATGCGCATACTTTGGTGCCATTATTTAGCATTCATAACACATTTCTTTAAAGCCATGAATTCCCTTAAACAAGTATCTTGGGCCATATTTTCGTAATGTCTAGCCACACAAGACCCGTAGGCAGAAGCAGGACCACTGCATTGTGCCACACGTTTCATCAACTGGGGCACTTGTTTGATCGGTTCCTTTTTCAACGTCATTTTTCAATTGATAATAAAGCCAATAATGAAAGTTGGAAAAGAGTTCTTATGTAAGCGGGTCTTTATTTCAACTTTTTTTTTTTTTTTTTCTTTTGGGAAATTTGTTTGCTGTGCGCCTTGAAAATTTTCAACACCATTATTTCCATTTGATTGAGTAAAGCTTTGAAACTTTGAAATTAATAGAAAGATGGTTGTTAAATACGAAATTGATCAAATTCTTGAACTTTCATCAAATGCCAATAGTGCACCTCAAGTTGTTTTAGACTTTTGTGAACAATTTCAACAAGTTGCTGACCTCCTTGCAGCTAGAGAAGCAAAGAAAGCCAGAAGAAAGTTACCAAAGGAAATCACCGATGAAGACGGATGGACATCATTTGTGAAGCATGAAGAAGACGGAGAAAAGAATCAAGAAGAAACAGATGACTTTGTTTCTGTTGAAACCACTAAGAAATCTAAGGGGGGGGCAGCTCCAATGAAGGTCAAGACATCTGCTAGTAAGATGACTAGGGGTGGTAATGGTGGTGATAACAACATCACTATTAGTCAAACCAAATCATTTAATGCGTTTGCTGCATTCGGAGATGAAGATGATGAAGATGATGAATAAATCAATGAAATCAATAACTGAGGTGGGAGGGGGTAAAGAGTTCGATTAAAGACTTCTCCATTTGTGTTACTTAGTGTTTCCTTGTTTGTTTAATGTTTGTATAAAGTAACAATCACAATATGAATACTTACAGTATATGATCTCCCCTATGATTTTTTGATATATATCACATTACCGTTATCAGTTTTGAAAACGGGTAATATTAAAGTATGATTATTTTTGTTTGCATCATTGTTTTGATTAGATGTGATAATCGTCTTTATGGCCCTAAATGTGTTGGCATCATCTTGTATTATATCATTAATGGATTGTCGTTTGTAAACATTGACATTGGAATTGGACGATTTAGAATTAGTGTCATAACAAGAATTAAGATTGACTCCTTTAACTTTAAAACAACCATTTTGAAACTGTGTTTTACAGAGAATTCTTTCTTTGCAATCAATGAAATCAATTAAATCATACATGTGACCTTGTAATGGAGTGAACGATACAAGAGGTACTAATTGATACCATGGAATCTTTACCCCCCTTTGAGACCAAAAGAAGGTGCGCTCTTCTAATAATCGTGGATACCTTTGAGATGTGGCATTAACCCATTCAAATTGACGTTGTGACGCCCATAGGGCGTCCTTTGACCTATGACCCTCATTAATGACCTCCTTTAAATGTGCCAAATTGGGGTGATGTCTTATTGTAGGAGTGAAGTTAGTGAATTGAATTCCCTCATCTTGCTGTAATTTGACTCTATTAAGAGAATGAAGCATATCCTTGAAAGATATTGATACAGGTGTAATGGTATCACCGGTATCAGTTTCCGTGTTTGAATGATGTTTTAATTTTGCTTTTGATTTCAATTTTGTTTTAATTGCTTTCTGATGGCCATTTATAGTCTTTGTTTGGTTTAGTACTTGCCCAAATGTTACTGGTGGCATTACAATTTGATGGATATGTGTTAAGATTGGTGGAGGGCGAGAGGGAGAGAGCACTTCCGTCTTACTGCGCAACGAGAATTTTACCTGTCTCTATGACAGCTTTGATGTGTTTTCATTCCAAATCGGTATTGACTGGTAAATAGTTGATCTCCATTCAACTTCAACACAAATGTGAATTGTAATGGAACAAAAACGGCGGTTTTGTTGAACCAACTTTTATCCAACCTGATTTTGGTTCCGGATCAAATCAAATAGAGATCAGGTCCAGGTAAAAGTAAAAGTGAAAGTGAAAGTAAAGCTAGATAAACCAACGCAGGTTCGGTTCGGTTCAACTGTTGTAGTAAAGTAGAGATAGAACAGAAGTATCCTGTTAAGCTGAGTTGGTGTTATCACTGGGAGGCTTTTTTCTTGTATTCTGTTTGTAGGGTCATAAAAAAATGGCTCATCCAAACCAGCCGTCAACAGGGGAATGGAAATGGAAATGGAAATGGGTATATAATTGGGGGCTCTGGAGATGGGGATAAAATCAAGTATACAGAAAAATAAGTGCCTAAATAGTAACGCCCGTTAAACCTTCCTTCCCCTGCTCCCACCTCGCAGTTGGGGGTAATCAAGCCTCAAAAACAGCATCTCAGCTCCTCCTTGGCACTTTCCAGCTCCATGTTATTTTTATTCCCCGAACAAAAAAAATAATGGAGGGGCCTATTTTTTTGTACATGTTTTTTTTTTTTTTTGCCTTCACTGCGCTTTTCTTCAGATCAAAAGAGCCGCCATTGAACAATCGACATTTAATATCTAACAATGTATTTGTTTTGTGGGGACCATCCTAATTTGAAATTCTATCATTGGAAACTGTCACAATCGACTCCAAATGTCTTTGTGTATTCTCCCAATGGTGAACTTGGTAATAATAACAATAATGTTATTATTAGCAACAAGAAATCGAAAACAATTTGGAATACCGCCGATGGTCAATCACATAGTGTTCCACCACCTCAAATATTATCGGATTTGAATAGGGTGTCTAATCTGCAAATGGTGTTTTTATCCGCTTCTTCCCTACAGGATTTGGCTTCATTATGTGGTCAATTAGGGGGCATTATTCAACAACAACAACAACAACAACAACAACGTCACGTGACCGTTGTTGTTGAATCAACAAACTTTGTCAATTTAGAACCATTTGTTAAAATGTCAATGCAATTAGATGAATCACAAGCTTCTATTGTTGATGTTTATTCGATTATGAGTGATTATGACATTAGATGTCATGAATCATTCATGGAAGTTTGTCCAAGTAAAAAGGAATCTGAATTGATCTATGTTGGTAGATCAGGTAAAGAAAAGGTTTATACTGAACAAGATGTTAATAATATTAATTTGATTGCATCATTATTTGAAAATTGTGGTTTAGATGTCTACAAATTGAATACCCCCCTAGAATTTTTATCATATCAATGGAAATTTGCTTTACCAAAGATCGCCATTGAACCATTGTCAATTTTATTTGAACAACCATTTCCTCAAGATCTTAGTGATCAAATTCTTTCAAAGCCTTTAATTTCAGGTTTAGTTTCCGAAGTGATCACAATTATTAAAACAATGGGGTGTAAATTATTTAATTCTTATGATAATGAAAATTCATTGATTACAAGATTAAATCAATTGAATCCACCTGTTGAATTATCAAAGGATCAAAGAGAAGCTCCTAAACTCTATTATGATTTTTACAATGGTTATTCTCTTTATTTGGATTTATTATTACTGCAACCAATTTTAATTGCTGATGATCATCAAGTTAAAACTCCATATTTAGAATTCCTTTATGCTGTAATGTCTCAAATGGCAAGTTTTAATAATTCTTCTTGGGGGGATCTTAGAAGCTCCTCTTTTTGGATTAGAAAGAGAGAAGTTGAAAGAGTCTTGGATAAATCTAACAGAGAAGTTAATGATTTAAAAGCTCAATTAGATGTTCTTAATAATGAACTAGAATCAACAAGGAATCAATTGAAGCAACAAAATCAGCAACAGCAACAACAACAACAACAAGTTCACCAAGTTCAACAACAACCGGTTCAATATCAAGTTCAGCAACAAGCTAAACAAATCAAACAAACAGCACCGATTCCTGCAATGTCAGCACCAAATCAAAGATATGATCAAATAAAGAGATCTTCAACTGATCCACAAATTGATCTTGAAATGGAGGAATTAAGTGAATTGGCAGCCAACTATTCAATTACTCAACAAACACCACAATTAGGTCAACCATTTGAACATCATCAGAATAATAATAATAATCATCAACAACAACAAGTGCAACCAGTAGTCCAATCCCAATCACAAAATCCAATTTCTCATTCTATTAATGGAGGGAATAGCCCTCAATTTAGTCCACAACAGGGTTTACCGCATGGCTTGCCACCTCAAGGCTTACCAATGAATGGAGGTAATTTAGGATTTTCATCTTCACCACCAGGTGGATTCTCTAATGCATATAATGGACCTCCATATGGTAATGGTTATCCAGCTCCTAATCCTGGTCCTGGTCCTGGTCCTGGTCCTAATCCTGGCCTACATAAAATGGCAAGTAACCCCCAATTTGGTTATCAAGGAGGCATGTATAATGGTGGTCCTCCTCCATCTAATGGACTTTATAATGGTGGTGGAATAAATAATGGATCTAGAAGATCACTTCATCAAGGCAGTGATTATGGACGTTTTGATACCTCATATGGATCTATCCCAAGTAGTAGATCCCAACAATTTGGTCCTGGTCCCGGCCCTGGTCCTAATGGTTTTAAACCAACAAGTAGAAAGAACAATAATAGAATGTCACAAAATATTATGGCACAACAATACACTGGTGGACCAAGTGGGGGGGCTAATGGTATGAGACATTCCATGATGCCAATGACCATGCCTGTTCCAAGACGTAGTACGGCGCCTGGACAATTACCAAATGGGAATCAAAATGGTAGTGGATCTCAAAATGATATGGTTGCACCAGGTTCAACACCAGCGGCTCCTCCAGCTCCTCCATCTGCAATGATGAAATCTACATCAGCTTCTCAATTATCACTTTCAAGACCTGCTCAAAGTGATAATTTGGTTCCTGTTCCTGAAGCAACTCCATCTCCTACTCCTGTTTATGTTACCAGTGGTATTGAAGAGAAACCAAAGAAGAAGAAGGGGTTATTCAAATTTAAAAAATCAAGTTAACCTTATCTTATATTACGTTATGTTACGTTTTATTAATGCATTCATTCATTAATTTATTTAAAAAAGGATTTAAAAAAATGATAAAGGGGGAGGTGGTAGAAAAGAGTAAAGTGAAGTAAAGTAAAGGGGAAAAAGGTTCATATTATGAAACACACATATTTTGAAATGTATACTTATATGTGGATGTATTAATGTTTGATTTTCTTTTGTGCTAACAGGTACATTTATAATATTTTATTATTATTTTTTGTTAGAATTGTTTGTTTTCAATAAATCCCATAATTTTATGTAAGCCCAATAAATCTGCTGAGCAGACAGAAATAAAAATAGCACTTCCTGTGGTTTTCCACGCTGTAAAAAAAAATGCAATGCAAATCAAATCAAATCACGTTTAGCAAAGTTAAGTAGGGTTGGATTAAACTTCAGTTGAACGACAGCTTGATTATTCATCGATATGGGGTTACCTTTGAAATCATTATTGGGAGTGGGCTTTTCTCTATTATGGCTCTGTTGCTTCTTAAGATTCTGTGTTCTCCTACCCCTTACTGGTAGAAGGTTCCTTTCGGGGGGCATTGCAGATTTCCACTTGACATTACTGGGGTTAACAAGATTAATTGATTTAATTCTGTATCGTAAATTACAATACGTTGATTTAATGTCCTGTGCTATTGGATGGGCATTATGGGATTATCCTCGTGGTGCTAGAGATACTCTTTACGCCTTGTGGGTTGCTGTTAGTTCATTTGTTGAACTTTATAGAAGCATTAAGAAACCAATAAGGGGTTTAGAATTATTCTATGCACTTGTTGTTGTTTTGATGGCATGGAAATTGTTACCATTGGTTCAACTGGACAATGAAGTTGTTCATTTATGGTCCTTGAGATTTGTGGGGGTTTTGGGTTTGCCTTTAACATGGATCAATACAGCTCCTATAAAAAAGGTTAAAAATGAATAAATTAAATGTATCTTATGACATTTGTATCACTAACTAATTAACTGCAATTGCTTCTGGTTTAACTGCTATTCATAATTGGCTCATCCTTGATACCAACTATTTTTTTTTCCTTCTACATTACCATCCTCTTGGTGTTCTTTTCAGTGAGTTGAGTTGGGTTCGATTGAAATTTCACATGAAAAGGACTAGTAGAATCCCCATCAGCCCCCTTAGAAGGAGAATGAATGTTGTTGTTGGCGAGGTTGTTGATGGTTTGGAACAACGTAAATTGGTTGAGGGCACTAAGGAATATTTAGATGGTGTTATTATTAAGAAAAATGAGTTGAATCAATTACAAGCAAAATTTCAAAGGGAATTGAATCATTTGACGTGTCAATTAGAAGAAATAAGTGAAGGAGATTTGAAAAGGGATGAAATCGTGTTACAGGATACTATTACCAAAATGGATATGATGCTTCAAAGTGAAAGAAATCAATTTATTGGGGTTGATGAAGAAATCAAAAAATTGCAAAATGAAAAGTTGAAGTTGCAAGATAGATTGGTTGAGTTAAAGGGCATTATTAAAAGCAAAGTAATAAAATATGAGGATGATCTAAGTAAGGCGCAAGGTCAGTTACGAACTCAGTCGCAAACGCAAATGGAGGAATTGCAAGTATCAGTTGATACTATTCAAAGTGATGTATCACATTTAAAAACTCAACAATGTGATTTGTTAGCTGAATTGGAAATCTTGGACGAATCTATTGAATCACTAACAGAAGAATTGAATCAACTATTGAAGGAGAATGAAATAAAGAGGAAGTCTATCCCCGTAATGGAATGTCATTTAATAGAGTTGAGATCACAAATATTGAAGGTATCTAATATGAAAGATACACATTTACCCATTTTCAATGAGGCACAAAGTGAATGGCAAAAGTTTAAGGATTTACTCGACCGTGAACGAAATGAAAGAGAAATGATTGAAGTCGAAATAGAAAAGTTATTAACGTCCTCTTGAGTTTCCAGTCATTGCCTTTCACTTTAGTTGGATAATGTTAATGTTAATGTTGGTATTGGCGTGCTGAGCATTTGTTTTGAAAAAACCGAGCGAACGTCATGTCACGTGATATATAATGTTTTTCCGCTTTCGGAAATTTGCCTTCTTTTTAACAAAAAAAAAAAAAAAGGCCCATTTGGAATTTTGGATTTTGATTAGTAACCACCACAGTTTCCCTCCTATCCACCATTGGACGGCCGTTATTCGACTTAAAACTAAATTAAATGGGTCTTTTGGCATTGGGGACCCCCCTACATTGGAATGAGGGTAGAAAACTTTCAACTCATGTCAAAGAACATGGGATCACTCAATTAATAAATTCCTATAAAACAGCAGTAGATAGAAATAATGATCCATTCCTTTGGGGGGATGAAGTTGAATATATGATGGTTCATTTAAATAATGGTGAAAGTAAATTAGCATTAGAAGAAGATGATGTTTTATTTAGATTAGGTGAAGATGGTAGTAATTATTCAAAGGCTCTTGATAATGATGTTTTATTCCATCCTGAATATGGTAGATTTATGTTAGAAGCAACACCATTGAATCCATATGGGGGTGATTTAAAGGATATGCTTTATGTTGAATTAAATATGAAAAAGAGAAGACAATTGGCATTAGAAGAAATTAGTGACCCACAAGTTAAACCGTTAACATTAACTGCTTTTCCATTAATGGGGTGTGGAGACTTTTGTTATCCAAGTGCTAGACCAAGTGGTAATTCATCAAAGTCTCTGTTTCTGCCAGATGAAATCATTAATAAACATGTTAGATTCCCCACTTTAACAGCTAATATCAGACGTCGTAGAGGTGACAAGGTGGCGATTAATATCCCCCTTTTCAAGGACACTAACACTAGATCATTAAATGATAGTGATCCATCAATTCCTCAAAGAGATTTATTCCCTTATTCAGATATTGAAGCTCATGAAAAGGCCGCAAAACCAGGCCATATTTATATGGATGCTATGGGGTTCGGTATGGGGTCATCGTGTCTTCAAGTTACTATGCAATTAAAGGATATTTATGAAGCTAGATACCTATATGATTCACTTGTTAATGTTGCACCTTTAATGTTGGCTTTAACTGCTGCAGCTCCTGTTTTTAGGGGCCATTTAGCAGATCAAGATGTTAGATGGAATGTAATTGCTGGCTCAGTCGATGATAGAACCCCCTTTGAGAGGGGGGATATCCCCATTAAGGATCACCCCCTTTATGGAGGTCATCAATTAACTCCACAAGTTGATCAATTAATGAAAAACATTCCTAAATCAAGATATGATTCAGTGGATCAATATTTAGGTGATTGGGATAATGTTAATGGTGGTAATTACAACTTTTTTAAATTTGAATATAATGATATTAATCCACCAATTAATAAAGATGTTAAAGATGAATTAATTCATCAAGGTATGGATGAATGTTTAGCTAATCACTTTGCTCATTTATTTATTAGAGACCCAATTGTTATTTTCAATGAGGACATTGGTCAAAGTGATGAATTATACATGGACCATTTTGAAAATATTCAATCAACTAACTGGCAAACATTAAGATTCAAAATTCCATCTCAGGGTTCAGGCCCCTCAAGTGGTAAACCTGGTTGGAGAGTTGAATTGAGACCAATGGAAATTCAATTAACAGATTTTGAAAATGCGGCGTTTTCAGTGTTTTCAATTTTACTTTCAAGAGCTATTATTAGGGATCATTGGGATTGGTATTTACCAATTTCTAAAGTTGAAATTAATATGAAGAGAGCACATTCTCGTGATGCTGTTAATCGTGAAAAGTTTTGGTTTAAAATTCCATCTACTGGCAAAACTGTTGAATTATCATTAGGTGAGATCTTTAATGGATCTAAGGAAAATGAATGGATTGGTTTCATTGGACTTGTTGAACAATATATTAAGGACAACTTTGGACAAGATTCACGTCTTGATTCATACTTGGAGTTAATTAGGGCTAGATCCACTGGTGAAATCCCAACTGCTGCAAAGTATATTAGAGAACTAATTAAAAGACATCCTCAATATCAAAATGATAGTATAATCAATTCACAAGTCGGATATTCTATTTGTGAATTTGCTGGTTTGGTTGGTGAAAGTGATTTCAATGCTTTAAGTGATTTCCTTGGTGAAAAGTTAGCTAATGTTGTTATTAGCATATAGAGAGCTGATTAAAAGTAACATTTACTGAAATTTAAAACAAAACAAAACAAAACAAAACAAAAGCATAAGAAAAGGCATAAACTTAAAGTGATATAACATGGCAATTGTAACATATTTTCTATAGATAAAGGTTATGTGGTTGTGTATTTGTGTATTTCTTTATTTATTTAATTGATTAATTTAGTGCTATTTATTAAATTAAAGTGGGAGGGGTTCTTCCATAATTTCCTCCTCTATGGTACATTCGATTACCATGAATTCTTTCCTTTATTGAACCGGCTCTCAATGCAGAGAATTGAAGATGGTTATTGTTATCATTGTTATTATTATTTGTTGTAATAACTATATAAAAGGACCAAACAACAATAATAAGAATCAACCCCCCCAGCAGTTGAATTATGAAATGAAACTGAGTTTCAATTCTTTTCAAACGTTGATATTCCCTAAGGGGGATTGTGATTTCCATAATCTGTAATCAATAAATGCACAAATCACTGTTGAATTTAATTTAATCAGATGTAATTATTATAACAAGATTGAGGAAAAAAATATTTGTAGTGTAGATCAATCAAACTTGGGAAACTTCTCTTGAACATAATTGATACAAGTGAGACATGTCAAGATCTAATGCATTTAAAACATTTAAGAGACTGATAGGTCCTTATGGAATTTCTGATGATTTACAGGGTATGGGGAGATATGCTGTGAACTTTGTTATTAATGGAAACATTAAGAAATCACCATTGAATAATTGGATCAATAAGTTTAATGATCAAGATGACCCCAATTTAGATTCTGTTAAATTAGAACGAATTAGAAACCCCCCCTTGTTTTTTAATTGGGTTAATTCACAATTGAAACAAGATCGAGATCGAGATCAAGATCAATGCACCACAATACATATTGATTCAGCACTACCGACCCAGTTAATACTGATGTCTGTTAAATTAGATTTGTTATTGAAGACTAATTTTATACGACAATATGTTGATGATTCAAAGGCAATGTCAGACTTGGAGATTTTAATGTGTTTACTTAATGTCAACATATATCCAAGGTTATCATTGCAGCAAGATCAACAACATCAAAAGCAAATGCAAACGCAAACGCAAACGCAAACGCAAACAATGCAATCAGATCATCAATTAAGAGATAATATGTACGTTTTAGGTACCCTTGGATTAAACAAGGTAGTTCCAACTCAAATGGGGTTAGCGTTATATAAATAATAAAATTACTAGTAAATTTACATTAAATCATCATTACTATATTTCACCCCTGTGTTCTATTAATATAATCGGCAATATCTTGCGCAATTTCACTAGAGGCTTCTTTACCCTGAGACTCAAATGCCTTTTGATATCTTTCCTTAATACTCCTTGTTAATTCATCAACATCTTCTAATTCACCATTAAGTCTATCATCTTGGAATGTATATTCTCTTTCTGATTCTAAATCCAATAATCCATGTTGGTATCCATTAGCTTCATCTTCTTCGATTTCTTCATCAACATCAACTTCAACATCACTTAAAACATCCACTGGTTCCTTTTGATCTTTCTTGTTTTTGTTCTTATCTTTAATACCTAAATCCTTCATAAGATGTGATAATTGTTGCTCCTTCTTTGCTTCCTCTCTTTCCTTCTTTTCTTTCACAACTCTTTCCCTTTCAACGCTATAAAAATCATTAAATTCTTTAACTTTATCATCAACTTTATTAAGGAATTCATCAAATCCAGCACCGGTATAAGAAGAAACGCCAACAACATCCAATGTTGAATAAAATTCTTCCAACATTAAGGACATGGAATTAACTAATGAGGACATGTAACCATTACCCTCTTCAGAGTCATGAGCTCTAAGTGCATCTTGGAATGATTCGAAATCTGTCATCCATTCCTTTGCAAAATCAGCATCTCTGACATCAGTTTTATTAAACACCACAACCATTGGTAACTTTGTTTTATATAAGATAGAGCAGGCATATAACATATTTGACATAAATGTTGATGGTGAACTTGATCTTGGTGTATCGACAATATAAGCAATAACTGTTGGAGATTCAGTAGCAAAGGCCTCTGTAATGATTGCACCTGAAGCTGACCAAACAAAACATTCAATTTGACCTGGTGTATCAACAATACAATGTTTAAATGGTGTTGGACCCTCCTTCTTTTTATTAATTAATTTCAAAACTTGATCAATTTTAGTTGAAAACAAATTTAATGATGTAACAATTGCTCCATTTGGTCCTAAATTATATTGATCCATCACCTTTTTATATTTAATTGAATCTCTAATATCTATATTACAACCAAATGGGACCTTATACACTGCTGGATCTAAATTAATTAAGTAAGGACGTTCCTTCTTTTCATGTAAATGGGCATTAAGACGTTGAACAAATGTGGTTTTACCTGAGCCCGCCATACCAATACAAATAATTGTTGGAGCAACTGAGGGAGTGTCATTAGCAGTACCTGAAATCTGTGTATTAGAAGACATATTTTGATGTTTAGTAATAAGAGAGAAAAAAAAGTAATAGTGAAAAAAAAAAATTATCCTACAAATCAAATCAAATCAAATCAAATCAAATTATGATAGACTATATCTTTAACTAAATACAATAAATTTACAAATAAATTATTTAAAATTTTTAAGCTTGAACCTCATCCTTCTTGAGATTAATCTTTAGCTTTTGTTGCTGTTTCCATTCTAAATATTTAGCAGAATGGCCTAGTTTAATTCGCTTTAATCCATTCCTAGATTCCAATGGAACTTCTGTTCTCTTCAAGGAACTATCAACTGGTTCATTATACTCTTCAGTAATTAATCGATCAACAATTTTAATAGGCGGAGACTTAAACCATAATAATGGAGGAGACGATGATGATGGTGATGACCAAATTGTACCTAATTTACCAACACTCTGTTCATTTTGATTTAATAATGATCTCTTGACCCTTTCAAATCCAACTGGATCTAAACTGACATATTGAGACTTGATCCAATCTTGAATAGCCCCCTCGTTTTCATTTGGTAAAACAAATGTGGATGATGATGTTGATGATGAATAAGGTGACCATTGAATTGTTTGTCTATTATATGGGGTACCAATAAATTTCAAATAAGCCAAATTATGTTTTGGTAAATTTAATGATTGCTGAAATTTATTACTTGAATTAACCATTTTTGATCTCAATGTGTTTAATTGTAATTGAGATAATTGAGGGGGGGTATGAGTGTTATCTAATTGTTGTTGTTGTGTTGGTAATTGTTGAGGAAGATGCGATTGAGTTGGTAATGGTTGATGTGGCATTTGATGTTGTTCTGGAATTGGATGATGCTGCTGTAATTGAATTGGTTGATCAACAATAACTGAGGATGGTAATCTAATATTAGTTGTTGGAGGCACATATGTTTTGAATTGAGTTGGAGATAATGTTGCATCAAAGTAATGTGGATCTTCTTCATCATTATCCCTTTTAACAAACACACCACCAACCAAAGGTGGAGCATTTAAATTAGAAATGATTGGTTGAGGAATTGGAGAATGGGAATTGGCATGTTGTGGTAATAAATGCTTAATTGGAGATGGGTACTTTCTTAAGACACGAGGGTTAACTAAAGGTTTAACAGGATCTTCAATATGTCTAACTTCATCTGGTAAACAAGCCTTCCAAGTTCTAATTTTGGCAAAGGACATTTCTCTATCATTGTATCTAAATTCACAAATGAATAGTGGACCCTCGTAAATAACTCCTGGATCACCCTTTAGCCATCTAGTGAAATAAGCCACGTAACATGGACCCAAAATATCATCAACTGAATGGTCTCTATATTGACCGGTTTTAACAACCTCATTATCTAAAAATAAACGATCATAACGATGAACTGTCCATTCAGGTTTATAATACCAACAAGCATTCATTTTAGCTTGAGACCCCTCTTGCCAAATTCTAAAAATTTGACCAACAATGGGGTCATTACCATCATTTGGATTTCTAATAAGAATCCAATTGCCCACTTTATAAGTACGACCATTATGAACAACATATGGGAGGGGGGTTCTACCAGTTTGATGATTTGAAATATAATCACTGTCAGGTTTAGCCATTTCTAATTGATAAAGTTTTGAAATATTTGTTTCAAGTAAATCTAATTTATTATTCATGAAGTCATTTGATGTATAATACATACGATTATTATTAATTAATTTGAAAACATCAGCAATATATTGATCAACTGATGTATAATATCTTTGTTTTATAAGACCCTTAATATCTAACATTGAAATGGGGTCCTTAACAATTTTCAAATATTCAGGGTGATCTTGAGCATTTGGTAATTTATCCCAAAATGAAACAATTGTTTTCGGTCCAACTTTAATCTTTTTAAGACCTCTCATAATTGCTTTAATACGTTGTTCATGAGGTTTATCAACAATTGGCGGTCTCCCCCTCTTAACCCATTGTTCAAGAGTTTGTTTATTATTAATAACGTTCTTTTGTGGTGGTGGTACATAAACATTAGCTCTATTTTGTTCTTGAACTTGAGAAACATAAGTACTTGGATGGTAAGTTGGTATCCCCCCCTCTAAATCCACGTCATCATCATCAAGGGTCATTTGGCCAGCGCCACTAACATGATCGGGAATGACTGTGGTTGTTGCTGTCGCAGCTGTTGCTACAGGCATTGGAGTTGTTGCCTGAATAGGAGTTTGATTGTGAGTTGCGATTGGAGTGGAAATTGATGTAGATAGATCTAATTGTGATTCATTAACTCCCAGATTTAAATTGGTAGTGAGGTTTTGGTGTTGAAGTGTATCACCTGGTAAAGCTCCTAAATTAGGTATGACAGCATTACCCATGCCTAATCTTTTCAACTCGGGGACAACAGTATTAACAACATAATTGTTTAAAAGAACCCCCCATTGATGATAAACACTTGATTCATCATTAAAAAATCTAGCATTCCAAGCAATTTGAGCTAAATCATCTATAAATCCCTGACAATCTCTATATTTCTTTGATTTGATATTAGATTTGATTTTAGAATAGGACATTGGGTTCTTAATGATTTTGTAATAATCAATCATTGACCTTGGAGGGAGTGAATGGAAAGCCTCTGAAAAAGGTGTGTTTGTTTCATCAACCAAATTGTATGCCCCCTCTAAAAGGTTTGACAATTCTGGATTCAATTCACTAGGTTTCACCATGAGTAATTAAACAACTGAATTGTTTGTTTGTTTTTATGACAGTTGAAGAAAGTTGATGATTTTTTTTTTTTCGTGTGTGTTTGTGTGTGCCTTTCTCTCCTAAAATCAGATTGAAGATCAAATTCATTTTCATTTGTAGTTGAACAAAAGTTGCACAACTGGTATTCAACAATTTTATATTACATTACATTACATTATATTATACTACATTATAAATGGAAAACCCCTATTCAATTAATCAAAGGCTTCACAGATCCAATGCCCAATTGGATGACGTTTTAGAAATGGGTAGAGCAGCCTTTTTGGATATCCAACATCAAAACAGTGTACTTGATCAAGCCAAAGAGAGAGTTTCTAGTTCATTGACAAAGTTGGGTGTTTCTCAACAAACAGTAAACAAGATTGAACGAGTTCTTTGGGAAGACAAAATCATCTTTTGGGTAGGTGCCATTGTTACCATTGTTATCTTGTATCTCATTTTACAAATGTGGGGATAAGACCGGATGCAGGCCATGATTGGGGGTTAACCCCAATACATATAACTAAATCACAACCACATAAGATGAATTCATCAATTTCATCTAAATGAATTAAACTGAATGGTTCACCCTCCCAAATGACATTTGGTCTTAGAAGCCCCCCACATTGGGGGCATTTCCATGGAGGATTAGAAGGACCCCCCCTATATGAACACCCCCATTCTGTACATTTACCACTGTATATTTCACCAAATAAATTGATCACCCTTTTTAAATGCTTTGATTCTAAACCAAGTATATTGAAACTCACAGTGAGCATCCCCCCCTGTATTAAATGATGTTCTAATAGATCTAAAAATTTATAAAGTAGTTGTTGATGTCGATTAGGGGTAGTATTCATTAATTGTAGATGATGTTGCCAAACTAATTGGGGGTTTTTCAAAAAGAGGTCCCAATTAGCCCATTGACCATTTAACGATGGGGGGAACCCCCCCTCATTGCCTATCAGAACCAATACCCTTTTACTCTTCATTAACTTCCATTCTATCAGATTATCTATAACCATATCACTGCATAGAAATACCACCAAGTTAAAGATCAATCACACTAATTGCATCATAGATATTAAATTTTATTTGCTCTCTCCTCCAATCTTAAAATTCATTTAATATACAACGAAATACAAATACAAATGCAAATACAAATACATGGAATTAATATAATTAGCCTAAGCTAATGAAACATCTATTTTTAATATTATGACTCTAATCATTCCTCTTCTAAACCCGCCAATCCATTCAATCCAAATAAAAATCCTAATTCACGTCTACTTAATTGACCAATTTGCTTTCTAGCATTTGGATCAAGAGCATTTTCAACCATCTCCTCCTTTTGCCTTTGTAATTCCATAATTCTATCTTCAACACTACCTTTAATTAATAATCTATGGATGAAAACTTCCTTCATTTGGGAGATTCTATGAACTCTATCTTGAGCTTGCTTTTCAACATAAGGATTCCAAAATGGTTCTAAAATAATAACATGATTTGCACAAGTTAGTGTCAATCCAACATTACCAGCTTTTAAACTTAAAAGAAGTAATTTTTTATTATTACTTTGATAAAATTCTTTAATAACATCATTTTTAACTTGAATTGACATTGTACCATCATATTGAAGATAATTAATACCCTCATTTTTTAAACTTCGACCAATGATTTCAAAGAATCCAATAAATTGTGAAAATATAATAATTTTATCACCATTGTCCTTATTTAAAATTTCCTTAACTAATTCTAATGTTCTGTCAATTTTACCACTAATTTTCATTTCACCTTTTTCTTCATTTTGAATTAATTTATCAATTGTATTTTTTCTCCAATTTGTATCACTTGCTTGAGAAATTAAACCAAATTTCTTTTTAACTTCTTGCCATTGTAACCCCTCATCATGAAATACCTTATAAAGAACTAAATCAACTGACATTGAATCCAAATTTTCAACTTCACATTTAAGACATTTAGCAGATCTCATCCCATCCCATTCACTTAAACTAAATTGATCAAAATGATTTAAATGACAATCTTTACACATCATATGACCACATTTACTTAATAATAAACAATGTTCTTCATCAATGGGGTCATTACATTTAATACAAATAATTCCTTCATCTCTTTGATCTTCAATAAGTTTAATAACTCTATCATCATAGCCCTTTAAAGATTCCCAACTCCTTGTATAAATTTGTAATTTTTGTGATCTATCACCATCTTCACCCATTTTAACTAAATATTCATGATCACATGCTTGTCTCATTCTTAAAAGTAATGTTAAAATACTTGAATAAATTCTCTTTGTTTGTGAATTCATTAATTTACTTGCCTTTTCAGCAGATTGAGTTTCAAGTGTTTTATAAAATTGTCTTTCTTCATCATTCATTTCAACTTCTTCTTCAATAATATGTTTTTTTGGTAATGATAAAATTGGTTCACCATCAATTTCACTTTCCTTTGTCCTTCTTAATAAAATTGCACTAAGAATTGCATGAACTTTACGTGAAGCACTTTGAGATTTATTTCTTAATGGTTGTGAAATCCCAATTTTAAATTTTGACCAATCATTATAAGGTCTAACTTGTAAAAATCTTAATAATGGGAATAATTCATCAATATTATTTTGAATTGGTGTACCTGATAAACACCATTTATATTTAGATTGAAGTAATGAAACAGATATAGAATTTTGAGTTGTTTTATTCTTAATATTTTGTGCTTCATCTAAAATAATTCTCAGAAATTTTGAATCTGATGTGAAAAATGGTGATTTATAATTTGCATTAAGCATTGATTTACTAATATTTTTCCCAGCATCATAAAGTTCTCTTGCAAAATGTTTTTTATATTCTGATCCAAGTGTTGTATAAGAAACTAAAACTGCATCAAATTTAGATAAATCTTTAAATTGATTAATTTTATTAACACCATGAAATAAATAAGTATTGAAATTACATGTCTTTTTAATTTTCAATTTCATTTCTGATTGCCATTGTTGTAAAAGTGACACTGGTCCAACTATTAAATTTGTTTTAATACCAAAATAAGGATCATCTTTATTAATTTGATCTCCCTTGTCATCATTTCTATTAGCCAACATTAATGCCATTGATTGAACAGTTTTACCAAGACCCATATCATCAGCTAAAATACCCCCCCTGTTATTAGATTGTTCCATTTTCAATAACCATGATAACCCTATTCTTTGATGTTTCATTAAATTAACAACCAGATCATCAGGTGTATTTGCCATCCCTTCTTCACTAATTTCATTTGTTTTTAAAGTATTCATTAATTGCTCAATATCTTGAGCTTCATCTCTACCTAAAATCAATTGATGAGGATGATTTTGATCATAATGCGTCATCGTATGATCATAATTATTGATTTCAATACTATCATTATCATCAATAAGAATTGGTTCATATGGATTATTAAATTGTGGTAATGGTGCCCTTTTAAATGGTGGTAGAGGGGGGGGTTTAACTGTTAAATCTCTTAATAATCTATATTTGAGTGGATCTGCTTCATTACTTAATTTGTAAAGAGCATTAACTGAATCATTAATAAGACCTAATTCCCTTGTTGATTGAAGGTAATCTCTAATATTGAATGGGGGGGGTAAAGGAATATTTGTTGAATTTAATGATTCTATTCTAATTCTTTCTAAATGATGTACCCTATTATAAATTTCTCTTTTAAATCTAATTAATTCATCTAACATTAAACCAACTTCACCATATTTAACACTAAGAATTGATCTATTAGAACTTAAGAAATTGTATATTTGAGAATATCTTAGTAATAATTTCTTAATATGTTTATGAGCTTCCCTTTTTGTAGAAACTCCATTTAAAATATATTGAGATTGATTTAAAACAACACCCATTTTATCATAAAGAAATCTTAATTGTGATATTCTATGACAAACATCATACATGATATTTCTCATCATTAATCTATAATTAAAAGCACGTAATTCTAATGGTAATGATTGATCTTCGATTTCTTCTTGAATAGTAGTATAATCTCTCATTGGTGGTAGGGGTTCTAAACGTTTATCTAAATTATGGGGGACTTGAATTTGATATTTTGTTGGTAATGCTCTTAATGGGGGTAAGCGTTGAATCAAAGCATTCAGTTTTTGTTCTTGGATTGATCTTTGATTACTAATTAATCTATTTGCATCATTTTCTAATGATGATGTATTTAAAGCATGGTTGTTAAGAAGTTGTTGTTTATTTTCCAAGGCCCTTTTACGTTTCAAATCCAGATCTTGAAGCATCAATCTATCATGAGGCATTATTGTAGAAGTGAATGTAGAAACTGGGGGTTGATCGAATCTTGGATGTTCTTGTTGAGCTTTCAATTTAGGTTGTATATGACTTGGGATCTTTTGAGGGGGTTCCTCATTATCTTCATCTGATGAATTTGTTAAATCAATAACAATGTTCCGTGGTTGTTGATGTTGAGTTACAAGCTTTTGTTCATCAGTTGAAGATATATGTGGTCTCTTTAGTGACAAATTAGATGTTTCCATTAAGGAATCTGATATTACAAGAGGCAAGTGGATGAGAATTACGTCAGCAGCCTTTAATTCCTTTTCTTTTCTGCTCATCAACAACTTCAGGCCAGTGGTGGGAATTACTACGCTAGATTTGTCAGATATATTGAGATGCTTGCTGATCTTATCTTATCTTATCTATTATACCTTAAAAATTCCCTATAGATACACAAAAACAAACACACATACATACATATGTATGCATGTATTTACAAATCACCATTTTCCTCTTTGATCAATTGATCAACAATGGATCTCATTTTCAACAAAATGGGGTGCTTTGCATTGAAACCTAACCCCCTATTAACATCAGATTGGGCTTCGTTTAATAAGCCCATATTGGTGTTACCAATGGCTCTTCTTAAATGATTATCTGGGATTTGGGGGCCTAATAAGCATAATAAATCGGCATCTTGAAGTGCTAAATCGAACTTTCTAGCATTAGTGTAAGCATCACATCTACCGAGAATACAAATAACTACTTCAGGTAATGTTAATTGAAAGGATTCGAACTTCGATCTAGCAAGTGCTAAACCTAATGCAATTGTGAATTTATTAGCTGCTTCATCGAATTTTTGACTCTTCATTAACATTGAAGCTGATTGATGCATCTTTTGAACCATTTGACTTAATTGTTTGGAATAGTTGTCTTTATTTGGAGGGGGGGGTAAATCTTTATTACATGCCATGAGGTCCTTATATAATGTGTTTAATTGTGAAACTTCTAATGGGAGGTCCATTGCTTGTGCCAGGGGGTATTCTGGAGTGGAGTTCACACTCACGGTTTTATTATCGCCGTTATATTCAATCGGTAGAACGGTCATTGAACTAGATGCCAACAGAATGGAATATAATATGAAATAAGATGAAATAAAAATGGAAACAGCAAACCGCCACATTGGCTTTTATTTTTTGATTTTTTTTCCCTCTTCGTTGGCTTTGGCCCCCCAAAGAAGCTTGTTTGTTGTAGTGGAGAATGGCCAAATACTACTGTGAATACTGCCACAGCTACCTCACACAGGCCAGTCCACGAGTGGTGGGGGCCCATTTGAGGGGTCGGGCCCATTTACAAAACTACAACTCTTACTTTGCTGGTCTCAACACAGGTGCAAGTACGAGGTTTGCTTATAGAGAGGAGCCTCGAGTCAACAAACCGCCGTCGAGCTCCAGCAGTTTGCCACCACCGCCACCGCCATAGCCATAGCCATATCCACGTCGTACTACTATTTTATTTATTATATACCCCCTGCTGTTTATGTGTTTTAATCCTTCTCTGTAAACCAAAACGTTCTCCTTCCACTTTCTTTCCTCATAAAAAAATTTTAACGATGGATGAAAATTTTTTTTATTTATTTATTTTTTTGATTTTCTTGATTTTTTGGTCTCTCCCCCTTTTCCTCTTCTTCTTCCACTTGTTTTCATTAACTTTATTATTAAAGGATGTCTGCTCAACAACAAGCTCCCCCAACTTTTAAACTTGTTTTAGTCGGTGATGGTGGTACGGGTAAAACCACCTTTGTT
Organism: Saturnispora diversa; assembly: GCA_030560905.1. Lineage (NCBI taxonomy): Eukaryota > Fungi > Ascomycota > Pichiomycetes > Pichiales > Pichiaceae > Saturnispora > Saturnispora diversa. Next base: position 168,687 of record JAKTWH010000002.1, read on the forward strand.
AAGAGACATTTAACAGGTGAATTCGAAAAGAAATATATGGCAACAAGTGGTGTTGAAGTCCACCCAATGTCATTCTTCACCAATTACGGTGAAATCAAATTTGATGTCTGGGACACTGCAGGTCAAGAAAAGTTTGGTGGGTTAAGAGATGGTTATTATATTAATGGTCAATGTGGTATTATCATGTTTGATGTCACTTCTAGAATTACTTATAAAAATGTCCCAAATTGGTACAGAGATTTAGTTAGAGTTTGTGAAAACATCCCAATTGTTCTTTGTGGTAACAAGGTTGATGTTAAGGAAAGAAAGGTTAAAGCTAAAACCATCACTTTCCATAGAAAGAAGAATTTACAATACTTTGATATTTCAGCAAAGTCTAATTACAACTTTGAAAAGCCTTTCCTTTGGTTAGCTAGAAAGTTGGTTGGTAACCCTCAATTAGAATTTGTGGAATCTCCTGCTCTTGCTCCTCCTGAAGTTGTTGTTGATTCTGCTCTTATGGCCCAATACCAACAAGAAATGGATCAAGCTGCTGCTATGCCATTGCCTGATGAAGATGATGCTGATCTTTAAGCGTGACAAGTTCAATTTAATATATATATATAAATGATATTGTGTTGTTGTTGATGATGATGGTGGTGTGTTGTGTTGTGTTGTGTTGATGGGGATTTTTTAATGTTTGTTATTGTTTGTGTTGTTTAGTTTGATTTGATTTGGTTTGGTTTGGTTTGGTTTGGTTTGAATGGACCACTGTTGCCATAGCCTGTAACCTATTAGCTAACTAGCTAAAAGAAAACTAATACAAAGTTTAACTACTATTGCTACTATTTAAGTATGTACACCAAAATTTTAAAAAGAGGTTATTTCATCTTTTATTTTAATCATTCAATTTAAATTAAATGGTAAACAGGGGGTGTGGGGGGGCATTAAATACGCAGTTAATAATAACCGTACTAAATCCACCTTCGATTTAGCCAACGATTTGCTCAAGACATCCGAAACAACATACCTCAACAATTTGTTCATGTTAACTGAAGATGGGTGATCTTGATAACGTCAAATTTAATGTAGAGGTATCTGCTACTCGTTCCACTTTTGGTCTTGATACTACTAATGCCCAATCTTGGCAAAGGGCAAATCATGCCGTTGTTGAGGGTATTGTTAAAGGTGCACCTTTAACTGTATTGAAATGGGTTTAATACTGTCAATGACGACGGGCTTTCAATGTTGCAAAGGGAGATTCATGCCACTAAGTTCGTGTTCAAGGTGACTGATACTCTTGTCTAAATAACGCTGTATACCATCTTAGAATCAACACGTTTACGTTCACCTCAAGTTGAGCTAAACTGCATCTGATTCCCTCCCTTCCCCCCAATGAGCACCTGATTAGGCGTTGGCCTTTTGGTTACGCAGCCCCTGCGCTGGCCCCTCTCACACTTTTTTTTTTTTTCCCCTTGAAGAAATTAAACATTTCAATTGGCGACAACCACAATTGAATTATATTTAACCAAATGTTGAGACAATTCAGTACTGCTGCTCGTCGTTTAAATATTGTTTCAGATCTTTATGTTGCTGAATTAAAGGCTTTCAAGCCATCTGCCATTGCAACTGATGCTTCAGCTGCTACTAAGCCATGGAAGTTACCTCAACCAGCTAAGATTCCAGCTTTAGAAGCTGAAAACGGTCTTGATGCTTACTCCACCGCCAAGGTCGAAGTTGCTGCTCAATCCGGTGAAGTTCAAGATTACACTCCAGATTCTTGGTTCGTCTTCCCAGAAGAAGTTGAACCTGGTCATGGTCACCATTAAATTCTTTAAATATTTAAATATAATGGAAAAGGGGTATTTATTAATTCATTTTATTCATTTATTTATTTGTTTATGTAGCAATGGTATAGATTTATTTATTTATTCAATGATATATTTATGAAACAAAGATTCATTAAAGTTAAAGATGACATAAGGTAAAAGTACGATAAACCCCATTGTTTTTATTTAAATTTAACTTGAATTTAAACTTAAACTTAAACTTAAACACCAAGTGTATACTAAACCATTAGAATATTCGTTCCGTTCCTTTAATCCCTTGAAAAGCTTAACTTTAAATTCAGATTCAAATATATATAAAAAAATATAATGCTTTCTATCAATCTATCAATCCAACTTCAACTTCCTTCCCCCCCTCCCCTCCTTTCCTCTGCTTCAACTATTCTCATTATCATCATCAAGATTAACTTCAACCAAAAGATCCCCCCTCCCCCCACTCAATTCTTCAACTAATTTGTGTCTGGAATGAGCACCTGCATCTAAATGTAAATCCGGAAACCTCTTTTCAATATCCTCACCATCTTCAATAACAATATCACTAACATCACTACCGGTAACACCGCCTATACTACCGCCTGTCATTTTGAAGGAGGAGTTCGTGTTCGTATGCTCCTTTTTCAATGCAAATGGATCAAGGGGGTCATCATTGTCGTTTTCATTCGCAATTGCAGATTGAATTACTGGTATGGTATCCACTTGAATAACTGGAGGAGGGGTTGGAGTAGAATGGTAAATACTATGCTTAATATAATCACCATGACTATTACTGATGCTAATATTATTGCTATTGTTGTTATCATTCTTATCATCTGATGGTATTTCAAAGATTCCATCAATAATAATAGCTGATTGATCCACATCCTTGATAGATCCCGCTGCTGATTTAGAGGCCCTGTTGTACGCTGCACTAGTATCAATAGGGGTTGCCAATGCATGAACTTGTGTTTGTTCCACTGATATCGGTGCTGGTACCGATGTTGAAATAGAGGCTGCCTCTGACATTTGCACTGCTGGTGCTGGTGCTGCTGCTGCTGGTGCCGACGCTGAGCTTCGTGAAGATGTTGCTGTTGTTGTTCTCGTTGGCGTAACCATCGATATATTATCTGTACTCATATTGGTATTCACATTCATGCTGCTACTGTAATTCATTGGCACTTCTCCTATCACGGGCTTTAATTGTCTAAATGGTGCATAAATAGGAATTGGACTGGCAATAAACGGATCTAATTTATCAAATCGCTGCTCCCTTGGAGGAGAAACATAAGGCCCTAATCCATAAATATCATCAACTTCAATCTGTGTAGCTAATTTATTCAATTCTTGAATAACTTGATAAATATTTGGTCTATAGTGTGGATTCTCCTGTAACATTAAATTAATCAATTCCTTAATACCCCGACTATAAAAGGGGTGATTTGGGAATGAATAAACCGCATGTAAAACACCAAGTTCCCCCACTCCCTCAAATGGTGTTGTATAATAACACAATTTATACAAAAAAACACCCAAAGCCCAAACATCACATTTTTCATCAATGGGGTACCCTCTATATAAATCAATCATTTCAGGCGCTCTATATTGGGGGGTTGTTTGTCTCATTAAATCATTATGAAGTAATTGGAATTCTTGAGGAGTTTCGGCAACTCTTAATATTGGACACGTTGATCCAAAGTCACATAATTTAAATTGACCTCTCTTATCAATCAAAACATTTTCAATTTTAATATCTCTATGAATTAATTTCATTGAATGCATACCATAAACTGCTAGTGAAACATCACCCATGATTTTAATAATTTCAATTTCCGATAACTTAGATGAAAGTCTCTCATTCATAAAATCTAACAATGACTTTGTGCATAATTCCATTAAAACCAGAACTTCATAAAATCCATTATTCAATCTTTGTGCATTAGAATCAATATATTTAACAACTAATGGTGTGGCATGCAATCTTTGCATAACTTCAACCTCCCCCCTCAATTGATTAAGACCCTCCTTAGATTGAACTAAAACCCTCTTTAAACAGAGATCAAGTTCAACGGCACTACCCATTAATTTCACTGCATAAATTTGTGCAAACCCTCCGGATGACAGATACCTATCAATAACAACCGAATGTGACCCCACTGCCAAAATTGTCCCCTGTTTCAATTTCTCAGCTTGATTTTGATCAGTTGTATGAGCTTGAGATTGGGATTGATACTGAGACTGAGATTGAGATTGAGACTGAGATTGAGATTGAGGTCGGGATTGGGATTGAGCATGCGATTGAGATGGAACGTGTCCTTGAACTTGCGCTTGAGCCTGCTCTTGCACGTTAGCTTGTATTTGAGCTTTATTATGCGCTTGAACCTCCCTTTCCATAGTGTTTTATATGTAAAGAGTAAATGCAACTGATCTTGTTAATCATACAAATTCCTCAACAAAAACGGTGAGATGCAATGTGGCGCATTAATCTCATGCGCCATTTCATTTCATCAATAAGGGACTAATCCTCCCCCTTTTCTCCCCGTCCAACCTATTCGTTAACGGTTTATTGTCAGCTCACAATTGATAATTCTGAGTTAAAGTAAATTGACAAATATAAATTCATTTTGGTATAAAGCTCATCATATTTCAGCTTTTATCAAATTAATAATACAAACACTTACCTACTTACATGCGGGACTGATTCAATCATTCCAATGCTAACACCAATACTGATTCCTTTTCCTTTTAAATACATTGACATCCACATCCAGTTGGACATTCTCTCTCCCCAATCTCATCAAACCATTCAACACTACATTTAGCATGCAAACAATGCTGACATTTCAAACAAGTAACAACTCTATCTCCACCATCGATTTCACATAATGCACAAATCACTTTACCCCTTCTACCCCCCTTACCATTTTTATTAGCTGAATTCAATCTTAATTCCACTAAATGATCATTATTAACAATCTTACTATTCTTTAATATTTTGACTCTATTAATTGGTAATCCCCACTCAAATAACATATCACCATATTGAGATTTACAATCTTTATAATTTATATTCAAAAATGATGATATCATTGCTAACATTTGAATATCCCCCCTTTTCTCAAAATGTGATAGCATATCCTTGATTAATGAGCCATCCGCACCAAGGGGATGATGAGGGGGCCAGTTTAATGTTGATGAAAGTATTTCCCAAGCTTGTGCTAATTCCTTATAACCATTATTATAAGCAATCAATGAATTATAATGAGCCAATTGAACTCCATCACCTAAAATTTTATACTCCTGAGCCAGCTCCGTTTTACATGGGATCAAATCTTGAAAATTGATTGTTTTAATAACATTCTTAATATTATTGGTATTAATATAAGAATTCATTTGGGGGATTCTTGATCCATACATTTTATCATAAAGTGCTAATCCATCATTAAATTCATCAAATTCATAATCATTAAATTCATCATCCATACCCTCTTCTTCAAGATCTTCTTCTCTTAAATCATTATTCCTTTCTAATTGAGTAACAAGACTGAACCCCGTTTGCCCAAATTTAATTGTTTGATTTTGTCCGCCCTCTTTTGGAAGAAAGAAACACACCAAATGTCCACTACTACTCCAAATTGCACCACATCCCTTAGGCACGGGAGTTGAATCAAACAATGGTCTATTCAAATCAATTTCAACATCAAAGTCGCTACCAATATCACTACCTCCATCTCCATCATCTTCTCTGTTGTTAAGATCCTTATAATCGATATCCTCGTTAAACTCAATTGGCTTCTCTTCTCTCATGCTTTCTTCTTCTTCTTCTTCTTCTTCCTCCTCCTCCTCCTCTTCAACTACATCTCCCAAAAGAAATCTCATTAAAGATTCTAAACAACATCTACCTTTAAATCGATTAGTGATTTCTAAAAGACCCTTCGTCATTTCTTGTTTCTTATCTGCTGTCAATTCATGAGTGTCCTCAATTTTAAATTTAGGTGAGGCCCCCTCTTGAGGGTATGATTGGGGGAAATCAAGTGCCAATCTTATAAATATTAGCTTATCTAATGATTCACTCCATGGACCATTTAAACTAATAATTAAATGACCGCTTGAGACTGAAATCCTTTCAAATCTCAGTTTAGGGAATTTCCTCCCCACTAAACTCACCTCTTCGCCTAAATTCATTGCTTCATCATCAAATCCCCCAGTGTTCCCCCATTTAACACCTGAGATCCAATTTAAATGATTGATCGCATCATCATCACCCCTATTATGGTACCTTCTTTTAATTCCACCAAGTGTAGTAGTTATTATATCATTTCTAAAAGTTCTGTAGGGGATGCTTTCAAATGGTTTACTAATTGGTATTTGGCCTCTATTGAAATTACATTTTTTGTAAATGTCATCATCGATTGGCCAAAGACGTAAATCACAATCACTTGACCACGTAACCAATTGGAATTCTCGATCATCGACACCCATAAATGGACCATTCCTAAATCTCCATAAAAAGTCTCTAACATGACCTCTATGTCCACTAAATGTGACTTGAGGGTCCAACTTTTCAACCCCTGTCTTATTAATATAATTGAAAAGGTAAATAGAATCTTCTCCTCCTCTTTGAGGCATCACACCACACGTGCCCTCGCCAAAGGGGGTACCCCTTGCTCTAGCAACTGGCCAACCACAATCCACTGTAAATGGATCTCCTGTATCTAAATCATTTAAAGGCCAAAATTTGATTGTCCCGTCATTTGAACAAGATATTAAATGACTCTCTGTCCAATTAAGACCATTAATTCTACCCTTGTGAGCAGTAATTCTTTTCAATGGCAAGGCCCCCTTCCTTATATCCCAAACTAGAATTTCATTATCATGAGCAGAAGCTAATAAATTAGCATCTAATGAATGCCATTTGACTTGATTAGCACTGGATCTCCAATGAGTCCAACCATTAACCTTTTGACCAGATCGAAGATCCCATTGAAGAACACAAGAATCAACCCCACATGTTGCAAGGTAATTGGCATTCAATGGTGAAAAGTGAATATCAGTGATTGCTCTTTGATGTCCATGAAGGGTCAATTCAGGAACCCCCATATCTAAATTCCAAACAAGGGCTCTTTGATTCGATGTTGATACAACCCATTGTAATCTTTCTGCATGAGGACACCATTGGACATCAGCAACTTGCCATTTAGTATCATGAGGGAGCCATCTGGGGGCAGCAAATGGGTCGTCTAAATCAATAATTAGTAACCCCCCATGACCAGCTAAAACTGCATCTCTTGAATTGGGGGAAAGAGACATCACTGGCAAATCCCCCCTATTAATATGAAGCGATAAAGTGTCTCCAAATGTTGGAGAGTCCATTACTTAGATTTGATTCTATTATCAACACTTTACAGGTGAAGAGCGTGGTTTTTTTTTTTCAAGGCCCCCATTTCATATACTGAAAAAGGAAGGATTAATGCCTGATGATAATGGGGATGTAGTTCAGGAACCAAATATCTGGTATGGAAATAAGACCAAAAGGGATTTTATAATTAGTGGTCCTCCTTCTGCTTCTGCTGACCTTGAACGGGGCAGAGGATCTATTTACATTTGTTTGAATTTTGCAAGAGGCCAATGTCAAGATCCAACATGTTTATATCGACATCAACTCCCCAATGGGGAATTTGAGGGGGAGGTTAAAGATTGCTTTGGTAGAGAAAAGTATGCTGATTACAGAGATGATATGATGGGTGTTGGTCAGTTGGGTGTTATAAATAAAACGTTGTGGGTTGCACCCCTAGAAGATGAATTCATTGCTTATAAATTAATGAACGGATACGGAGGGGTAGAAAGCATTGTTGTGAAGAAGGGAATGGGGTTTATCACGTTCCAATTAGAGGCCGTGGCGCAATTTGTTAAGGAAGCAATGGACGGTGGTAAAATTAAGGAGGATGGTGAAATATTAAAGGTTCGATGGGCCAAGGGTCAAGATAAGAGAGATAATGGAGATCAGATAGACTTGAAGGGTCTTGCTAAAAAGTTATTAAATAAATTAGAAGAAGCTGAAGGTAATAAAAGAAAGAGAGATCAAGAAGATGATGATCAGGATGAGGATGAGGATGAGGATGAAGACCCAAACCAAAATCACACCCAGGATGAACAAAAGACACCAATTGGACATTTCATTAATAGGGAAACCATTGCATTAGTGCAAGAGAAAAGGGCTTTGGGTAATGTTGTGGGTAAGAGTAAGGATAATAATGGGGTTAAGGATAGTTTACAGTTAATACAGGGATATTCGTCAAGTTCTGATGGCGATGATGATAGTACTTGATCAGATTGATCACCAATATGGCTTTTATTTAACATCGTACACAACTAATAAACGTTGTTTGTATTTTCAACTACTATTAGTAACAAACTTGATTGCTCTCCCCCTCCTTCCAGCTCTGCCTGTTCTCCCCACTCTGTGAGTATAATCCTCTTCACTTTTAGCGTCGTGATAATTAACAACTAACTGAACGTCTAAATCCACCCCCCTACCGGCGACATCTGTAGCAATCAACACATTACATCTTTCCTTAAAAGTATTTAATGCATCCTCTCTAGCACGCTGTGGTTTCCCCCCATGTAAGGTGACTGAATCAATTCCAACCTTATCTAATTCTCTTTGTAAGTAATCACACGATTGTTGATAATTGACAAATACAATACATTTACCGCCAATTTCACGATCCAGTTTCTTTAATTCCCCAATTAATATCTTCATTTTTTCAGTATCGTTGTCATTATGAATTTTAATAACAGACTCTTCCACTGTATTAACCACTTTATTAATGACTCCAACTTCCACAACAAGGGGGTCTCCATTCAAATACAAGTTTGTTAATTCTTTAACTTTAGAGGACATTGTAGCACTAAACATCCAAGTTCTTTTATGTTCTGGTAACTTTTGTATTATATATTGTAATTGTGGTTGAAACCCCATATTCACCATTTGATCAGCTTCATCGACAACTAATACATCCACATGATTTAATTTTAAACCCCCCATTTCAATAACATCCTTTAATCTACCTGGGGTACCCACAATCACTTCAACTTCATCCAAGTCTTCGTAACTTCTACCCCCGATAACACATGCCGTTTTAACTTTATCACTCAAATTTCTCAATTGAGTTTCTATCTGAATAGCCAATTCTCTTGTTGGAGTCACAACCAATACAGATACTATTGCATCACCCCCCTTATCATTATTCAAAACATTGTTTAATAGTGGTAAACAAAATCCTAATGTTTTACCACTACCAGTAGGTGCCAATCCTAATATATCACCACCATTTGGGTTTGTTGCCAAGGGGATCACCCCCCTTTGAATACCTGTGGGGGTAAACCCCCAACTCTTGACTCTTTCTAATAACCCCCCATTTAAATTAGACTCATCCCATCGTCTTAATGGTTTCAATTCTAATGGTTTATTAGTTTTAATATCATAATCCTCCATGGCTATTCTCCAATCTCTATCATTCATGTCCTTTAATGGCTTTTTGGACCAATGAATACTGGCCTGTAGCTTATCCATGGTATGAAATTCAATAGGTTTGATGTCGTCTTCGTTCTCTTCTTCATTCTCCTCTTCATCATCAATATCGACATTCATGGTCCTTGGTGGTGGACGAATGACGGCTCCCTTTGATCTTATTTGGGAAAATTGAAGTGAGGAGGGTCTTGAAACAGTCCTGGTGTTCCCCCTTTCATTCTTAGGTTTAAATTTGACCCTTTTCAAAGTCTTCATAAATCCAGTTGGAAATGATCAAATGACAAACTTTGGGGGTTTTTACTGACATTTGAAAGAAGCCCCCCTAAAAGATCTTCCCGGAACAGTGTATCTTGGGGGTCTATCATAACAACAAGAGTCTTTCCGCTTAAACTGGTTTGAATTTGTAATGTATATTTACCTGTTTTAACTGTTTTAATTGGAGAAACCCCAATTAATGGGGGGGAATTATCAAATGCCATTGTCAATTGGGCCAGTGAAGTGACCATACCAAATAAAAGGTCGCATTCTGGGCCCCTTGACGATAACAATTCGCCCTTCTTGTCAAATATCCAATACCCCAAAACCATTCAGCCAAAAACTGTCTCTTTAATCCTTGCCTATTTGGGGGGGGGGAGATCTGTAATTTTGATTCTGATTCTGAGTCTGATTTTGATTTTTTTTTTTTCCTTTCAAACTTTTTTTTTTCACTTGCATTATAAGCAAATCTATCATTGACAGTATCAAGATGAAGAGGGGTGATAATTCTGATACCAAAAATGACAATAATTCATTTAAAAGACCCAAAAATAGATTTGGAAGAACTGAAAAGAGAGAAATTTCAAGATTTAATAAAAGAGATACTTATAATCAAAAGAAGGAACATCATCAGAATCAAATAAATGATTCAATAAAGAAGGATGATGATACTAGTGGTAATGATAGTGATAGCGATAGTGGAAATGATGGAGAGGGAGTTGGTACTATTGCTAGTAAAAGATCTCAAATGGGGGAATCCAATTTGGCTTACTCTGCTTTAGTTACATTATTGAATAATAAAAGAGATGTTGAACAACAACAAGATGAGGAGGAAGAAGATGATGAGGAGGTAAATGGCAATGGTAATGAATATGGAGAGGACGGTAATGATGAAGACAATGAAGATGAAAATGAAGAGGTTGATTTATTAGCTGAATATGGAGATGAAGCTCATGAAGAGGAAGGTGAAGAGGAAGAACTCGATGAAGATGAAGATGATGGAAATTCACTTAATAAAGATCCATTTAGTATGCATTTCAATCAAGAAGAGCAAATTGAAAAGATAGTGAGTGAATATCAGTCTAAAAATCCAAGTTTAAAACTTGAATCAACTGCTTCTTTAGCTCATGCTGAATTAAAATATCAACGTTTGCATTATGGTCATTCCCAATTATCGAAACTTATTCCAGACAGTGATTCTGCTAGCACATTAAAGGAAAAATTAAAGAAATTCAACATCAGGCCAAAACTCCATCCACAATTCCAAGCATTAGATAATGAGGATCACTATTTTAATGATATTGATTTATCACTTATTGACTCCCTTTTCCAATATGAAACAACACTTTATCAATATTATACTCATTCTGATTTGAAATCTACTTATCAAGATATTTACACATTGCACATTTTGAATCACATTATGAAGACATCACATTTAATTTTATCTAATAATGAAAAGAAATCAAAGGTTTCGAAATTAATTGAAAGTGGACAATTGAATGCCAATGATGAACCAGAATTTAGAGATCAAGGTTATTATAGACCAAAGGTACTTTTACTGTTACCAACTAGAAATATTGCATGGCAAGTTGTTAATAAATTGATTAAGAATTCAGGTGTTTTAAATGTTGAAAACAAAAAGAAATTCCAAACACAATTTTATTCTGATTATAAAGTGAATGAAAATACAAAGAATTCAAAACCTTTAGACTTTTGTGAATTATTTGATGGCAATTCAAATGATTTTTTCACTTTAGGTATTAAATGGTCAAGAAATACAATGAAATTATATTGTAAATTAGAACATAGTGATATTATAGTGGCTTCTCCTTTAGGTCTTAAAATGCTTTTAGATAAGCATAATTCTGATTTTTTAACATCAATTGAAGTTTGTGTTATTGATAAAGCAGAGGCATTATTAATGCAAAATTGGGATCATTTACATTCAATTTTAAATAAATTAAATTTACCACCAAAGAACTTTGATGGATTAGAAGTTGACTTTTCAAGAATTAGAATGTGGTCAATTAATGATCAAGCTCAATATTTAACACAATTTTTATGTTTTACAAAGTATCTCACACCTGAATTAATGTCACTAATTAAAAGAAGTAGAAATTTACAAAATGGATCAACATTATTCAAATCAATTGGTGATGAAAGTGGGTTAACTTCATTGAAAAAGTCATTTATTAAGAGGGGGTTGATTAATAAATCGATCAATTTAAAGCAATCATATTTAAGATTTAATATCGATTCAATTATGAATGAACCAGATAAGAGGTTCCAATTTTTCAAATCTGTTATTTTACCTCAAATCTTGAATAAAACATCATATCAATTTGGTACACTTGTTTATATTCCCTCATATATTGATTATTTAAGAGTCATTGATTATCTTGAAAATGAAACAAGAGTATCATTTGTTGCTATTGATGAATATTCATCTCGTTCAAAATTAGATCGGAATAGATCCTTATTTATGAATAAATCCCCACATGCTAGATTGATGATTTATACAGAAAGACTTCATTTCTTTAAGAGATTAGATATTAAGGGTGTTAGAAATATAATATTTTATCAACTACCAACTGACCCCGAATTTTATCAACAAGTTATTGAATTTTTGGGTAATGAAAAGGATAGAGTTGATAAGAATCAAAGGTTAAACCAATTGAAGGGAGATGATGATCTTGATTTTAGTGATGAAGGTATGGATTTAAACCTTTGTATGATTAAAGTTATGTTTGATAAGTTAGATATGATGAAATTAGAAAAGGTTGTTGGATCAATGAATACAAAGGATTTAATAAGGGGGGTTGAAGAAAATTATGAACTTTATTAATTAGATTAGATTTGATTTGATTTGATTTGATTTAATTTAAGGAATAATCATTTCATTCTTCTTGTTCTTTTATATAGTAAAAAAAAATATACACAAATCAAAAGCAAACTTTAAAAATCAATGTTGATTTCATATTTATAAAAGTTGTCTTATAGCAATTGATAAACAACATAAACTCACATAGGGTGATAATCTTTCCCCCAATCTAGCACACTTCCAAAACACTCCTAAAACTCCAGCTTGATTCCTATCTAACACGCTAGGCCACATTGAATGAATATAAGAACAAGTACAAATAAGGAGTATTAATACCTGTAAAAGAGAAGTGAAATTAAACAAAGCACTCTAATTGATATTCCAAATATTAGTAACCTCATCATAAATGGGAAATAAAACAAATACATACCATATTCTTGTGAATGAGAATGCAAAATGCCAATCACACCTTGAAGAGGCAAGACGAGGAGGTGGGAAAAAATAAATAAAGGACAAGAAGATGAGAAAAAAAAAGAGCGTGCATAGCTTTTGATTTGATTTGTACTGAGTTTCATTCCAACATTGAATTTCATTAATTCGATAAAGAGACAAGCCTTAAGATGGATATTTTTGAATTAGATGATGATATAGAAGATGAAGAATTATATGACAAATTTGTCCCAACATCAAGAGACCTCGTTGAGGAATTTAACGAATTAAAAGTTGAAAAGAGTGGTCAATATACAATTAAAGATATAGATGGACGAATAAGGTTTACTAAATCAATCATTGGTATTTATACCCCCCCAGAGAATTTTTCTCTAGTTTCACAGGGTATTTATAGATCATCATTTCCCCGAATTGAAAACTTTGAATATTTAAAGACATTGAAACTTAAATCAATATTATGTTTAATACCAGAGGAATACCCCTCAGAGAATGCTGAATTCAATAATCAAGAGGGTATTAAATTTTTCCAAATTGGACTTTCAGGTAATAAGGAACCATTTGTCAAAATTAAACCACGATTGGTTCGTGAAGCTTTAGATATTTTAAACAATCCTGAAAATCGACCTATTTTAGTTCATTGTAATAGGGGGAAACATCGTACAGGTTGTGTTATTGGATGTCTTCGTAAACAACAATTATGGTCCCATATAATGATCTTTGATGAATATAGAAAGTTTGCTGCTCCCAAGGAGAGACCTTTAGATTTACAATTTATTGAAATGTTTAATGACATTAATGGTGATATGGATAATTTAGTTTGATAAGAGGGGAGGGATGGTAAATTATATCAGAATAAGATAAAATCAAATAGAATAGAATGAAATAGATTAAGATAGAATAAAAATTCAACTATATAACTTTACGGCCTGTCCAGTATAAAGTACACTATTAATTGTTGATAAACCTAGAAGTAATTTGGGCCCCACTTTCAAATTCCATATAGCCCTTTTATAATTTGATAAAGTGTAAAGTGTTGACCAAACAGCAATGACCGTTGATCCATCATTGATATCATTATCATAGCACATGAATCCACCTAGTCCAACAAATGCTGAAAAGACTGCAACTTGCCAATTTGCTGGATAGGGGCTAAATTTAGGTGCAGTATTTGGAATTGATGGTTTTAAAAAGGGGGTTGTTGCTAAACCTAATGAAAATGCCCATGCTGGATAAGGGGATTTACTATATTTATTTGCAATATCCATCTTCACAAAAACCGACACACAATTAAACAAGTAAGAAGGATAAGACAGGTTACTTAGACACAAAAAAAAAAAATTTAGAGGGGCAGATAAACTGACAGATATCTACTAATAAAGGTGATGATGAACGGATGGACAGATAGATAAAGAAACGAAAAGGAATATATTTCAATACATTATAATAATAATAATAATAATGAAAATAAAAGATGTTATAGTAAAAAGAGAAAGATATCACTTAAAAGACTAATATACAATAATAAAGAAAGAAAAAAAAGAACTTAAACCCAGTATTAAAACCATTAAATACCCCACTGAAATTAGGATCTTTCACCTCTCAATCTTCTGGCCAATTGGATGTCCTTCTTTTGAATGGTAACTCTCTTAGCGTGAATAGCACACAAGTTAGTATCTTCGAAAAGAGAAACCAAGTAAGCTTCAACGGATTCTTGCAAAGCACCAATAGCAGAAGATTGGAATCTCAAATCGGTCTTGAAATCTTGAGCAATTTCTCTAACAAGTCTTTGGAAAGGCAACTTTCTAATTAACAATTCAGTAGACTTTTGGAATCTTCTAATTTCTCTAAGAGCAACAGTACCTGGCTTATATCTGTGAGGCTTCTTAACACCACCGGATGGGGCGGACTTTCTAGCAGCCTTAGAAGCTAATTGCTTTCTTGGTGCCTTACCACCAGTAGACTTTCTTGCTGTTTGCTTGGTTCTAGCCATTGTTTATCTATGTAAAATGTGATGATTTAAAATCTAAATGGTTAAAGTGAGGGGGGCAATGGGGATCAAGTGTTTATATACGAAATATGAGATGGTTAGTTTATTTTTTACCTTTCCCGCGAGTAAATATTGGTCCGGCCCAGTGTTTACTTACCCCCGAAGTAAATATTGGTCCTGGTCTGTTTTTTATGTCGCTCCATAGTAAAAAAAATTAGCGTGTCTCACCGTGTGTGAGCCCCTCCCATTCCAATATTATTTAAACGCACCATATCCCCCCTCCTCAACTCGATATGCTTTTTAATTCTGTATCCATTAGTGGTTTTATTTTTAATACTTACTAAATTAAATTAAAAAATGTCCGGTAGAGGTAAAGGTGGTAAAGGTTTAGGTAAAGGTGGTGCTAAGAGACACAGAAAGATTCTCAGAGATAACATTCAAGGTATTACTAAGCCTGCTATTAGAAGATTAGCTAGAAGAGGTGGTGTTAAGAGAATTTCTGCTCTTATTTACGAAGAAGTTAGAGCTGTTCTTAAGTCCTTCTTGGAAAATGTCATCAGAGATGCTGTTACTTATACTGAACACGCTAAGAGAAAGACTGTCACTTCTTTGGATGTTGTTTACGCCTTGAAGAGACAAGGTAGAACCCTTTACGGTTTCGGTGGTTAAATTAACTCATAGTTTATTTAAATCGTTTATTTGGTTGTATATTAGGTTTCTTTAAATTTGGATTAAAGCAAAAAAAAAATTATTAATTAAACTTGAAGTAAAAGTAAACTAATTGACAATGAACAACTTATTGGTAGTATCATCTTTATATCACTATTATCTGAGCTCTTGATAAAAACAAACAAACAAACAAACACAGCTTTTTTTTTTTTCTGATTCGCTGCGTGTCTTCTGATTTTCCTGATTTGGGAATTGACGCAAAAATAATGCTCAGGTTGCTCTTTTCTTACTAATATAAAATAAATAAAATTAATCAGTATCAATCAATAGGACAATCAATGTACTATTTAAATTTAAGCACCTAAGGATTGCTTCAAAGTCTTAGAAACAGCAGCAATGAATTCTTCAGTGGTGACGTAACTAGATCTGTCAGTTTCACCTCTAGCTAAAGCCAAATCCTTAGTCATAACACCACCCAAAACGGTGTCAATAACGGCCTTTTCTAAATCTTCAGCAAACTTAACAACAGCTGGAGTACCATCCAATTCACCTCTCTTGATTAAACCTCTAGTCCAAGCAAAGATAGAAGCAATAGAGTTAGTAGAAGTTTCCTTACCTTGTTGATGTTGTCTGTAAT
Source organism: Saturnispora diversa (assembly GCA_030560905.1). NCBI lineage: Eukaryota > Fungi > Ascomycota > Pichiomycetes > Pichiales > Pichiaceae > Saturnispora > Saturnispora diversa. The sequence continues at coordinate 184,842 of JAKTWH010000002.1, forward strand.
GTCTGGTAACGGTACCGTGAGCAGCTTCAGATTCAAAGGTCTTACCATCAGCAGAAACCAAAACAGATGTCATTAACCCAAGAGAACCAAAACCTTGAGCAACAATATCAGATTCAACATCACCATCGTAATTCTTCATAGCAATAATATATCCACCCTTTGACTTAACCATTTGAGCAACCATATCATCGATTAAACGGTGTTCGTACCAGATGCCTAAAGCTTCAAACTTTTCCTTATATTTAGCATTGTAAATTGATTCAAAGGTATCCTTAAATAAACCATCATATTTCTTCAAGATAGTGTTCTTAGTAGACATGTATAATGGCATCTTTCTGCTCAAAGCTAATTCAAATGAAGCAGTAGCAAATCCAATAATGGATTCTTCAGTGTTGTACATAGCTAAAGCAACACCCTTACCTTCATAGTTGTAAACAGGAACTTCAATTGGAGCAGAACCATCCTTTGGAGTCATAACCAACTTCAATTCACCACCACATTCTGGGGTAACAATATTTTGACACTTGTATTGATCACCAAATGCGTGTCTACCAATAACAATTGGCTTTTCCCAGTGAGAAATGATTCTTGGAACATTATCAATAATAATTGGTTCTCTGAAAACTGTACCACCAAGAATATTTCTAATAGTACCATTTGGAGACAACCACATCTTCTTTAAACCAAATTCTTCAACTCTAGCTTCATCTGGAGTGATAGTAGCACACTTAACAGCAACACCGTACTTCTTAGTTGCATTAGCAGAATCAATAGTAACTTGATCATCAGTTTCGTCTCTGTATTCAATACCCAAGTCATAATATTCTAAATTGATATCCAAAAATGGCAAAATCAATTGATCCTTAATTAACTTCCAAATAATTCTGGTCATTTCATCACCGTCCATTTCAACGACGGGGGTCTTAACAACAATCTTTTCAAATGCCATTCTTGTCCTACTTAATCAATTATTTGAATATTATGAGTAATAAATAGGGTGCTAGAAAAATGGATGAAATTTGTTGCGAACTTCAAACTGGGAGAAGAGCAGCAAAAGATGGAATCCCGATTTCGGAGCGCCGGTCACGTGATATGACTTTTCAATATTTGTAATTGACACCTTTATAACTAACTCAATTGATTGATCGTTTTAAGTTATACTTATCCCGATGGTTTAATTTATCATAAACTTGACTATACCTTACATAATTCTTTATTGAATTTTCAAGTATGACGGAACCCATGTTGTGGAAATCTATTTAGGTAAATATCTCCTCAACTAATTATCGGCAATACCTCATTTTAACATATCTACAATTACCAAGTTAATAGCTGTTTTACAATAATGTTTTTCTATTTATTATTGTTTTTTAATATATTTAATATTGATTAAAATTAAAATTTATAAAACATTCAGTTATCAAAAAAGGGAAAAAATTTTGGCTCAGCTTTTGCAAAAGTTATAAAAACTTTAAAAATAATGGGAATTTATTAACTCAGTTAAGCCAATAAATTTATTTGAATTTTTTAAAGCTAAATGTTCTTAAAAAGAGCGTTTTATTGTTAATATAAGAGCCTTTTTTGGGGTAAATCATATATTTGTTCTCGGAGTACGAAATTCACAATATCGCACACCGGCTGCCTTTTTTTTTTTTTTTTTGAAATGATGGGTTGTCTAATTGGCTGAATTCTCCTTTACACGCTACGGAAATGTGCGGAAATGCTTGCTCTGGTTTTGATCCCTAGGTATTAATACTAACACGTGAAATACATCAACTGGGGATTGATTTCTTTTTTAATTGCAGTAAGGGAATCACGGCCTTTGATTCGGCAACTTTTGTAAGAAGGCGGAAAAAAAAATTACCCTTTTAGGAATCTCACTACATGTAGCTCATCTAAGCTCAGCAGGTCTTTAAACAATATCTTATATTTTGAAAAAAAGAATCTTTTATGTATATTTATAAAGTCAAAGATAGTGAAAAAAAAAGCACCATTATTGGTATTTTATACTTACAAAGCAGCAGTTAAATTAATGTGAACGGCTTTAACTTGTTGGAAGGCCTTTAACCCCTCTTCACCAAGTTCCCTACCAATACCACTCAATTTGTAACCACCAAAAGGCATTCTGAAATCTGCGGCAAATGTGAAATTCACAAACACTTGACCACTTTGAACCTTTCTAATATAGTTTTGAGATTTATTAATATCCTTTGTGAAAAGATAAGCGGCTAACCCATAATCACAATCATTACTTAATTTAATTGCTTCTTCTTCAGTTGAAAATTTAGAAACAACAACAACAGGACCAAAGATTTCTTCTTGAACAACCTTCATGTTTTGATTACAATTAGCAAGAATAGTTGGTTCAATATAATAACCCTTAGGATTTGTATGACTTGGAATTTTACCACCAGTGATTAAATCAGCACCCTCTTCAATACCTGATTGAATGTATGCCAATATCCTTTCTTGTTGTTGTTTAGAAACAGTTGGTCCAACTGTAACACCCTCAGTCCATTGATCACCCTGTTTATAAGCTGTTTCAACATGTTCCTTATATTTAATCAAAAATTCATCATAAATATTTTCTTGAACATAAATTCTTGAAGATGCAGTACAAATTTCACCCTTATTGAAAAAGATACCAAATGCAGCCCATTTAACAGCTTGCTCCAAATCTGCATCATCATAAATAACTAATGGAGATTTACCACCACATTCTAAAGTACAAACTTTTAAATTTTCAGCAGCAGACTTTTGAATCATTTTACCGACATTTGTTGAACCTGTAAAGGAAACCTTTTGAACCTTAGAATGTTTAGCAAGAGTATCACCAGCAACGGCACCTAACCCACATGTAACATTGACAACACCAGCAGGTAATTCAGCTTCCAAAAACAATTCACACATTTTCAATGCTGATAACGGAGTTAATTCACTTGTTTTAATAACACAGGTATTACCAGCTGCTAAAGCAGGTGCCAATTTCCATGCAAATGTAGACATTGGGAAATTCCATGCAATAATGAAAGCACAAACACCTAATGGTTCATGAATTGTATAAGTGAATTTAGAAGTTTCAGTTTCAACTGTTGAACCATTTTGAGCTGTAATTGCCTTACCGGCATAGTATCTGAAAACATCAGCACAATGTAAAACATCATAAATGGCATTAGTGGCCTTTGGTTTACCAGATTCAATAGCTTCTAAATCAGCAAGATGATCAGAATGTTTAACAATTAAATCAGCAATCTTGAAAAGGTATTCTGATCTTTGTTTACCAGAAAGAACAGACCATTTTTGAGTGAAGGCTTCTTGAGCAACATCGACTGCCTGATTGATTTGTTCAACAGATGCCAATGAAACAGGACAAATAACTTCACCTGAACCTGGATCCAAAACATCAATTTTATCTTTGGAATCAATGAATTCGTTATTAATGAACAACCCCGTTTGTTGATCTCTTTTGTTCCCATTTGGAATTAAAATGTTTTGAACAGACATTTTTCTTTTCTTTTCTTTTGAATGGACGTTAAGCCAATTGATCAAAAAACGGAGGAGAAATCCTTTATCTTTTATAGTGGGGGAGGGCCCAACGGTCCCCAATTAGGAAACTCGAGCCACAGATGAGATTTTCTGGCGCCCTTGAACTTTGGGTCTTTTTTTCTTTCCCCATACAAAAAAAATAAAAATAAAACCACACATGTAATTTTAAATCAATTTAGACACATTTGTACATTTTGTTACAAATTAGGTGACATGGATTTAGTGACCCCCCCTTCACCCTTAGCTCATGGGAATAACAGTGGCACAAGACTCCCCTCTGGTGGAATACCTAGGGAATTGGAACAAGAATTGGATCTAGATATTGATATGGATAGCGAAACGCCTATTCCATTAAGAAAAGACTTGAAACAAAATGATGTTGATATTGATAGTGAAGAAGAGAATGGGGGACCCACCATTGTTGATTTTAATGATAATGATAAACCTCCAATGACACCACTTAACCCCTTTGGATCAAATAATTTGATGGAATCATCATCATCATATCCATTACTATTCAAGATGTCAAATTCATATAAAAGGGAATTAAATGATGTTCAAGAACAACGATTAATTAATTATTTAGATGGAAATTTAATGGAAATTCAACGATTATTTGTTAAATATTTATCAAAGGATGAAGACGATGCCCCCTCTTGGGGTCGATTGGCTCATTTAATAGATGATTTAATAGAATTCATTTGGTTTAGTATCACTGGTATTAATGGTGGTATTAATGGGAACTATCATTGGAATGTTTATAATTATGAATTGATAACTAATGAAATCAAAACGCCACAAAAGGGTGAATTGGAATTATCACGAAATTTGAAATCTAATGGTTGTATATCATTTTTAATTACTATAATGGGAGAAATTATTACTTATATTGTTAAGTATTCCCTATCGAATTATAGTGATTGGTTAATTACATTAAGATTATTGGGGAAAATAGATGATATGATTAGTGTTTTTATTGATTATCATACACTAATAACGGTAACAGAAAAGGTTAGAATTAATTCATTAATTTCAAGAACTAAAATAGTTATTGTTCAATTATTTGAAAGATTTTCAAAACAAATCCAACGATCATTTGGTGAAGAAGAAGATCTAAGTATTGAACGTGAACAATTAGATAATTTTCAAATATTTATGGGAGAAATTTATGAGGGATTAATTGATCGAACATCTATTTAATTTCAAAAGCTAAAAAACAAAAAAAAGTAACCTATCTATTTAATCTATATACCTAATTAAAACCCATCAATTAATTTATCAAATGTAATTTGTGTATTATTATTAAAATCTAATGACCATGACTCCTCTATATCGTTAACTAATCTTTCAACAAATGGCATTTTCAAATCATATGAAATAAGGTAAAGTTCCTTACTAATGAATTCTCTTTGATCTAATGTTTGTGAAGCACAAGCTGTGATAAATAGGGGGAAAATGAACATAAATTTCGGAATACTTGATCCATTCACTGATAAATATATTTCATAACTATTAATAAATTGATCTAAATAAAATCCAATAATTGGACTATCACTTTCAACTTTATTATCATTAGCTTTTAAATAAAGAATTTGTAATGACATATAAGCCAATTTTGCAAATTCAATCATAGAGAAGAGCGTATTATTATCATCATCATTATCATTATTACTTTTATTTTCAGATTCCTTATTGTTTTCATTTATTGATGACTTTAATCCTAAATCTCCTAGGGTATCATGGGGGGTATTATCTAATTGAATTTCAGTGGTTTGAATTGTAGTCCAAATAAGAGATATACTAGTTTTAAGTTCTTCAATATTTGATTTATTTAATAATTTCATTTTAATTAACCATGTTAACTTTGTTAAACTTTCAAATATATTGAAAATTGAAGTTTCCATAATTTGATATAATAATTCATTATTATTATTATTAATTCCCTTATGAGATTCAATAACATTAATGAAATCTTCATTAAAATTCTCAAATGTTGTAAATGGTGATGGAATTTCCTGTGTTGGTTTAAAATAAATTAACATTGAATAACTAAACATGAATTCATAAAATAATGTTTTGTTTAAATCATCAATATTGTATGTTTTAATACATGCTCTTGTACAAAGTGATAATTTGTTTTCTGCATAAGTGATCATTCTAATAGCAAGTGATTCCCATGTTTCTCCATCACCTGAAGCTGTTATAATTGCATTAGCTTTATTATAATGTCTTTCAGCAGATTCAACTTTACCCATTAATAAGGATCCATTAGCAAATAATATTTCCCTGAATGATTCCTCTAATGGTAATTTAGGTAATGAAGTTTGTGGCACATATGATAATAAATCATTATAAAGATCATTCTCCCTTGATGTCTTTATTGAAATGACACTTTCAAAATTTTTAGAAACCTTTTCATGTTTATAGTTAGGTATTTCAAAAACGGTACAATGTTCAATAGGCACTTCATTATTATCAATTAACTGATCATTATTGTTATTAATAGTGTGATTATTATTATTATTATTCGCATTTAAGGGAATTTCAATCAACATATTATTGGTATTATTATTATTGATATTGATATTAGCAGTGGTATTGGTCATGTTATTGATATTTTGTAATATTGGTTTCCTATGTTCTGGCCAAATACATTGTAAGTAATTTCTTTCACAACCTGAACAAATGGGGCCTATTTCATTACATTTCTTCTTCCTTTTCCTACATGTTAAACAACCATTTTTAGATCTTGTTTTTGGTGGTCCAGTGTGTAACTTTCTAGCACGTTTCTGGGGGTCTTTAATGTCTGATTTGGTCATTTGGCAGGCGTTATTTATATAACGGGTACAAAAAAGAAGGCAAGTTGAAGCGGAGGCTTCTCAGCCCATTGAGGAGCAAAAAAAAAATTTTAAGCATTCTCCTTTGCAAGGATGGAGCTGGAACCGAAAAGAGACAGGTAGTGCTCAGTGATTTTCATCAGTGGTTTATTATGATATCATTACAAATAATTGTGAATAGCTGTAAAAGAAACACCAGCAACGGTTGCGGTTGCAATGGGTGCGAGTTGGCTCCCAGGGGGCAAGAAGGGGATCTTAGCGGATATAAGAGCTGGATGGCATTTAGGCGAGGAACTTCCTAATTAGGAAGGAGGTGCGTGATAAGCGCCTATCCCAAATAGGAAGTTGTAACGGCTAATAGATAACCATTCCATCTATAAGAGATGGATCATCGGTTGAAATAAACTTTCCCCAGTGCTGATCACTTGTTTCTCTTTAAAAAATTTTCAACAAGAAAAGAAAAGAAAAAATATATATTATGTTAGATATCGGTGCTACTTCAATGGAACATCTGTATAAATTTACTGATGATGTTTCCAATCCTGAATTATTTGAAACTTGGAAACCAAAGATTAAAGCTTATTTAGAGGTCTTGGATAAGGCACAACCAACGGAACTTCGTCCTCCAAGTGAAGATATTCCGTCCACTTTAGATGAAGAGATTTTCAATGCAGTTGAATATATCACCACTTCTAAAAATCTTTCTGATGAAGAAAAGGCTATTACTGAAATGACTGCTACTGAATTGGCTAAAAAGATTGCTAGTTTGGAATTAACTTCAACTGAAGTTTTAAAGGCATTTGCTCATAGAGCAGTTGTTTTAAATCAATTCACTAACTTTGCAATGGAATTTTTCATTGATGAAGGTTTACAAAGAGCTAAGGAGCTTGATGATTATATTAAAGTTAATGGTAAACCAATTGGTCCACTTCATGGTGTCCCAATTTCATTAAAGGAAATGATCAATTATGGTGGTAAAATCACCAACGGTGGTTGGGTTGGCTGGTTAGAAAACGTTGCACCAGAAGATGGTGCTAGTATTAAAACACTACGTCAATTAGGTGCAGTTTTCTATGTTAGAACTAACCAACCACAGTCTTTAATGCATTTAGATTCCAATAATAATATCACCGGTAGAACTAGAAATCCATTCAATTCCTTGTTAACTGCAGGTGGTTCATCTGGTGGTGAGGGTTCATGTGTTGGTGGTAAGGGCTCACCATTAGGTGTTGGTACTGATATTGGTGGATCAATTAGAGCACCTGCTGCATTTGGTGGTTGTTTTGGGTTAAGACCAACTTCAAGAAGAATTTCAATTGCGGGTGGTGTTTCAAGTGGTAAAGGTCAAGAATCTGTTGTTGCAGTTACTGGTCCATTGGCAAATTCTGCTGAAGATATTGAATTATTTATGAAATCTTATATTAATGATGGTAAACCATGGGATGTTGATCAATGGTGTATCCCTGTTTTATGGAGAGATGTTCCAAAACCAAATCCAAAGGATATTACAGTTGCCATTTTAAGTGATGATGGTATTGTTAAGCCACATCCACCAATTTTAAGAGGGTTAAAAGTTGTTTCTGATAAATTGAAGGCTGCTGGTGTTAATGTTATTGAATTTGATCCAATTGATATCGAAGAAGCTTATGATGTTGTTCATCATATGTATAATTGTGATGGTAATTATGCTCAAAAGGAAATGATTAGACCAAGTGGTGAACCATTATTGCCATTAACTAAATGGGCTTATTCATTTGGTAAGGGTGATGAAAAGTTAACAGTTACAGAAAATAGAGAATTGAATTTTAGAAGAGATCAATTAAGAGCTAAATATAATGATTATTTTGTCAAACAAAAAGTTGATTTCATTATTTCTCCAACTTATGTTGGTGTTGCACCTGTTTGTATTGAAGATGGTAAGGCTGGTCCATTTTACTGGGGATATACATCATTATTTAATATTTTAGATTTACCAACTTTAGTTTGTCCAACTGGGTTGAGTCAAGATCCAAAGATTGATGTTAAAGAAGAATCATTTAAACCAAGAAATGAAATTGAAAAGATTGAACATGATAAATATATTCCTGAATTATTTAAGGATGCTCCAATTTGTTTCCAATTAAGTGGTAGAAGATACTTTGATGAAGAAGTTGTTGCATTTGCCAAGGTTATTGAAGATGTCTTGAAAGCTTAAGAAATTTCAAGTAGCTTATATATATACTCAGGGATTCTTGTTTTTGTTTTTGTTTTAAAGATTTGTTTTATATTCATAATAATATTATACAGATACACATATAGAGATTAGTTTATTAATTAATTAATTTATTTATTTATTCCAAAACTGGTAAAAATTGACCCACAATTAACATTGGAATATCAAATGCATCTCTTTTAATAGTCCAAACACAACAACATTTAAGATAATCATCATCTTTAGCCTTTCTTAAATTACAATCAGTCAAATAAGTGGCATTTAAATCACCAAACGCTAAATCACTAAATGAACGAAAATATTTAATGGTACTTTCATCATCCATCAATTCAACAATAAATGTTCTCTTACTTAATAAACTCATTTTTGAATATCCTGTCATAACACAAAAGGCATTAGTTAATGCCACTATTTCACCTGTACGTCTCCAAATAATGGTTGGTGATGGACTCATTGATATTAAATGTTCATATTCTAACAGAGTTCTTTGAAATGATCTCTCTGTAAAAATCAAATCATTTTCATAAAGTGATTTAGTTGCACTAATAAAACTGGGACGATACTTTGCCATACATTTAGCTATTTCTAACAATTGTAATTTATTAAATCTTCTTTTTAAATATGCAATAAGTGCATGATATGCTTGGGGGTATTGATAAGATTTCACTATACTTGTTAAATAAATATCATCGGGATGTTTAATTACATGTCTCATAATTAATGGTGAAGTATAATTATCATTTTGTTCAACATCATTAGGTATTTCACTTGCTGTATTAGGCATTTGGGAATGATTTGGATTGAAAACAAATGAATTTGGTGTTGAGTTATTTGGATATGATGAAATCATTGTCCCCTCTTCTAAATTAATCTCAATAAATGGTCTTAAATCTTCATCTTCATTATTAATCATAATTGATGTATTGGAAAAATTTAATCCATCCATTTCTGAATTCATTTGATTTGCATAACCTGCATTGAAACTTTGTCCACCGCTTCTACCACTAGAAGAGATGGTATTTTCTCTTTTAAAGTATCCTGTATTAGGAGTTGTTGAATTAGATTTAAATAATTCATTTAAATGTGAATATTCACTACTACTCACCTCATTTGAATTTTGATTATACCTCTGAGGGGTTGAACTTTTGGATTTGGATTTATTTTGTATTATTCGGTGAGGGGAATGAGCAGGTGAATTATCATAGCTTTTACTCTTTTGCATTGATGTATTAGCTTTAAATTCAAGAGGTGCTTCTGGATCATCACTTTGTGGTGATTCCTCCTTTTTAGATAATTCTGAATTTGAAATAGATGGATTTAAAATATTAAGTAAACTTGTGGATGACACATTTTTAACAATAGATGGTCTTGACGTTGATATATTAGGAGAGGCAGCTATTGAATTATCCGGTTTATTAATACCTAGGAACAATTGTGTTGGTGATTTTGTTGCTATTATAGGTGGAGTAGTTGAATTTGTGGGGTTTACCGAATTTGATTCAGATATCATTGATCGAGATGGTATACCTGACACTGGAGAAGCAGCCATTCCTGCTGATTTAAGATCCCAAAAGGAGGAATTGAGTTTGATATCTGAGAATGATGGTATTGCTACAAATTGTGGACGCTGTTGTTGCTTGCCATTTTTATTCTGATTATCATTCTGATCCTGCATATTATTCTTATCCTGCTGATTTGGTTGCTGTTGCTGTTGATGTTGCTGCTGATTTAGTTCAGAAGGAGATCGAGGTGGTTGAGGAAATGATGAATCCTTTGGCGTGTTTAAGAAACTTGGCAAACTAGACAAATTGGGAAGATTCAAAGAGGACAATCCTGTATTGTTTAAATTTGAGAAAGAATCCACTGATTTGATATCTGTAGCTTTAGAATGAATGCCAGTAGCCTGATTCAGACTTAAAAGACCATGTTGATGTTCATTTAATGGAGACTTTGGTCTAATTAGAGGTGTTGTTGTTATTGTAATATTGGAATCTTTGGTAGCTTTTTTAGTGATAAGGGGCTGGTCTAGTTGCTTGATCTTATTAGGAGGTAGTGGACCCTTTCTAGGTCTTCCTCTAGGTTTTGGTACATGTCCACTTGATTTACTTTTAGCAACGGGGATATCCACTTTCTTTTTCTTTCTAATGGCATCTTTACATGTATCAGCAAAACCTCTCTTTATACAATTTTTGCATGGTCTGCTGTCATCACATTGCAGGTGCTTTTGAGAACAAAAAGTACATGCAACACGTGTTGGCCTCCTTTGATTTTTAATCTCTGGTGGCAATTTCTTTGTCATATAAACCCAGTTATCAAATGTATCAAAGACGGCAATACAAAAAAAAAAACGGGGGCAGCAATTTTAAAACTGGAGGAAAACGAAAAAATGAATAAAATGGGGAAGTTAGATCCCCGGGGTGCTCAGATGCTCATATGGACCGATGTATATAATTTTGATATTGGTATTTCACTTTTTAGTTTTAAAATCTTAAATTATTTAATATAAAGAAAAGACAGTTAACTAAAAAAATGGTGTAAGGGGGGAGGCATTTAAGCGGACTTCAAGACTTCCAAGAATTGCTTCTTTTCAGCAGTCTTAGAAGCTGGAGCCTTAGCAGAACCCAACTTCTTTTCAGCAAAGGCCTTAGCGTATGGGTTCAATCTCAACATAACACCCTTGTTCTTCAATGGGTTCTTCTTTTGACCAGAAGTCTTCTTTTGAACAGATTCACCAGCTGGTCTAACAACAGCCTTGATTTCTTCAGATTGAATAATTCTGGTAACATCAGTGTTAGAGATAATGTTAGCTGGCAAAGCAGTGTAAACGGAATCCAAAGCAGCGAAAGCGGATTCAGTCCAGATGATGAATCTACCCAAGTGAGCACCTGGAGCTAATTGCAAAAGACCAAGGTGCTTAACATCAGCGGTTTCAACACCAGGAATGTTTCTGAAAGCCTTAACCAAACCGTTATCTTGAGCGTAGACAACCAATGGACCTCTTCTTTGGGTGAATCTTCTACCTCTCATCTTACCCTTACCAGCTCTCAAAGTCTTAGACTTGATGACCTTGATGACATCCTTGTGAGCACCAACAGCCTTCAAAGCAGCAACAGCGTCCTTAGCCTTAGAAACAGATTGCAAGTCATCAGAAACAACCAATGGGATTTCAGCAACTTGGTCAACTCTGTGACCTCTAGCAAGAACCAAAGATGGGACAGCAGAGGCAGCAATGGCAGAAGCAGTAGCGTACTTCTTTTCATTGTGGTTGACCTTGACGTGCCATCTTCTCCAGATCTTAGTTGGAGCGAACATTCTACCACCTCTACACATGTTACCAAAGGCAGCTTGACCGGATCTGTGGGTACCACCACCACCAACTCTTGGAATTCTGGCAACAGCTCTACCAGTACCCCAGGATTCAGCAGAAGTTTGGTGACCAGCCTTAGCGGAAACAGCGTAAGCTTGTCTCTTGTTCTTGTTAATCTTGGTGAAGACAGAGTGAACAATATCTGGTCTAATTGGAGCCTTGAAGACAGCTGGCAATGGCAAAGAGGTGGAAGTAGATGCACCGTTAACGGCAACAACAGAAACTTGTGGTCTAGCAGACATCTTTGTAGTGTTTGTTAGTGATGAAGAAGAAAGAAGTTTTTTCTGGTAACTGAAATGAAAAGTGAAAAATTTTTCCCGCTTTGAGTGTGTGAAAAATAAATCAAAGGCCGGGTAACCTAAAAAACTTACATAATCCATACCATTGATTACATAAGCTGATTACGACATTGGGTTTTGTTGTAGTAGTCGTGGTGCTGAGCATTTCAAATTTGCAGCCACCCGGAGTATAAAAGGGGTAAAGATCCTCCCCCCACCCCACAGATTTTAACAATTATAATCACGAGGTTGCCTTTAAACACAAATGACAAAGCAGATCCCACCAAGTGTTAAGGGCTTAGTGGATATAGACCCATGGCTTGAACCATTTACGGAGGAATTGGCTTATAGAAGATCTATTGCTGACAAGTGGTTATCAACATTCGATAAGAATGAGGGTGGTATTCTCAAATTTGCCGACTCCTATAAGAAGATGGGGCTTCATGTTTTACCAGATAATTCAATTGAATATTTAGAATATGCACCTAATGGAATATCTGCTTGTTTAATTGGTGATTTTAATAATTGGGAACATGACAGGCACGTGATGACCAAAATTGATAATGGATTCTTCAAAATAATTATCCCCCCAAATCAAGATGGTAAACCAGCAATTGATCACAATTCAAGAGTCAAAATTTATTTAACATCACCATCAGGTGAAAAAATTGCTAGGTTACCACCTTATATTCATAGAGCAACACAACCTCCAAGGGAATATAATAATTCTACTTATGAGGCTAGATTTTGGAATCCACCTGAAAAGTATCAATTCAAAAATAAGAGACCCCTCCTGCCAAATTCTCTTAAAATTTATGAAGCTCATGTGGGGATATCTACACCAGAACCCAAAGTTGGTACATATAAGGAATTTACAAAAAATGTTTTGCCAATTATAAAGGATTTAGGTTATAATACTATTCAATTAATGTCAATTATGGAACATGCATATTATGCATCCTTTGGTTACCAAGTCACTAGTTTCTTTGCAATTTCTTCTAGATTCGGTACACCAGAGGATTTAATGGAGCTTATTGATACAGCTCATGGTCTTGGAGTTAGAGTTCTTCTTGATGTTGTTCATTCTCATGCTTCGAAGAATGTTGAAGATGGTCTCAATATGTTTGATGGTACCGATTATTGTTACTTTCATGGTGGTGCTAAGGGTAATCATGATCAATGGGATTCTAGATTATTTAATTATGGGAATTATGAAACTCTTAGATTCCTGTTATCTAATCTCAATTACTTTTTACAAGAATTTAAATTTGACGGGTTCAGATTTGATGGTGTTACATCAATGCTTTATATTCATCATGGTATTGGAGCTGGATTCTCTGGTGATTATAATGAATATTTATCTCCCTTTGGTCCAGTAGATAAGGAGGCTTTATCTTATCTTATGTTAGCTAATGATCTTTGTGAGGCTTATGGTAGAGCTAATGATTGCTCAATTACAACTATTGCAGAGGACGTTAGTGGTTATCCAACACTTTGTCGTCCACGTTATGAAGGTGGTGTTGGATTTGATTATCGTTTGGCAATGTCGATTCCTGATATGTGGATCAAATTTCTTAAGCATGAAAATGATGATGATTGGGATATGGGCAAAATATCTCACACTTTATCAAATAGAAGATATAAGGAACCATGTGTTGCTTATTGTGAATCTCATGATCAAGCTCTTGTTGGTGATAAAACATTGGCATTTTGGTTGATGGATGCAGAAATGTATACAAACATGTCTGTTTTGTCCCCATTGACTCCTGTTATTGATAGGGGGATTCAATTACATAAAATGATTAGATTGATCACTCAATCACTTGGTGGAGAAGCTTATCTTAACTTTGAAGGTAATGAATTTGGTCATCCTGAGTGGCTAGATTTCCCAAGACAAGGGAATGGTGAATCTTATCATTATGCTAGAAGACAATTCAATTTGATTCATGATGATTTATTAAGATATAAATACCTTTATGCATTTGATAAGGCGATGAATGAGACTGAGGGAATTTATACTTGGCTCAATTGTGATCCAGCTTATGTTTCTCTTAAACATGAGGGTGATAAGGTTATTGTATTTGAAAGGAACAACAAACTGTTTATCTTTAATTTTCATCCATCAAATTCTTATACGGATTACAGAGTTGGGGTGGAAAAGTCAGGTGTTTATAAAATTATTTTAAATACTGATAGGGCAGAATATGGTGGTCATGATAGAATTGATGAATCTGTAAGCAGATTTTTCACTCAGGATCTAGAATGGAATAATAGGAAAAATTATTTACAAGTGTATTTACCAGCAAGAACTGCATTAATTTTGGCTGAAGAGGGGGAAATCAATTCAAAAGTTTAATATGTACTTAAATGCATTCATTCATACATAACTGATTATTTTATAAAGAGAACCATATGGTATTTTTTGTTTTTTTGTCTTCATTTTTTATTTATTATATGCCTCTGAATTACCAAAGTTGCACTGCTTTTTTAAAATTAAATCTAATCCCATATCCAGAAACTTTGGTTGTAAAGTACTAATCTTACCCTTGAGTTCTAAAAATTTTGATTTAACTTTAATAACATCCTCAACCTTAGTATGTTCGAAAAGATGTGATAGAGCTTCAATATTATTGGAAAAGGTCCATTGTGCCGTTTCCATTAATGATTTACCCGTACAGGGTAAAAGGAAAAATAAAAATGCATAAGACCACATTAAATTAATTCGGGCCATTAATAAGACATCAATACATTCTCTGTAAAACATAGTATCAATATAAGACACTCCTAATTTCTTTTGTAACAGTAAAATTCTAGCCTCAAATTTCTCAACTAATGCTTTATCCTTTTCATATGATGTTCTTTGATTATCAAATCTCCCAAAATAAAATAAGTACTTTTCAAGTAACTTTTTTGATTCATTAACCTTTTCCTTTGTATCGTCATCATCTCCCTTATATTGATCACAATTATAATTATCTCTATGCCTTATCCAATCCCCCATGCAAACCCAACAAAATTCATATTTACAACTTCGACATGTCATATGATTACATCCACCATTCTTTTCAATGGCATTAGCACATTTAGGACAATGTTTAGTATTAGTTGATATCCAATTTAATGTTTCACTATCATCTTTACATTTCTTTTTCCATGATTCCACAAATTTGCATGGACAGGGAGCATGATCCATTTCTCCATTACATGAATAACAAAATCGATGTTTATAATTACATTGCACAATTGGGATAATCATTTTCGCTTTCATTTCTTCTACATTAACAATTTCATCAGATTCAAATCCTAAACATCTAATCATACCATCACAATCCGGTGCTGAACATCCCTTAATATTTTTGGAATTTGTTTGAACATATAATTTGGTTATATTGAAAAGGTATTTGGATAATAATGTCTTATTTATTTTCAATTCTCTTTCATTCCTTTCCTTTTGCAGCATTTCCAGTTGATAATTGAAAACAATATTTTCATCTTCAAGATCTTGATTTTCTCTTTCCCTTTCGTAGTCATATGAATCATCCGATTCCGGCTCTCTTTGATATCTATTCATTACTTCCTCTTCCGTTAAAAAATCAGAATATTTTTGACCATCTTCAATATTCTTTAATGGAGTTTGCTCTTCATTATAAATGTGATCACTTAAAACTTTCAATTCACTTATAGTGATATAATTCGGACACACTGGATCTGAAAAGGGGCATTTAATTAATGCCTTTCCATCTGAATTCTGTTGTATTATGTACCTTTTGTAACAATCTGTACAAAATTTATGCTCACATCCAATTAGTTGAAATACAGTCATTGGCTCATCATCATCCGGCCCACAGTAACAAACTCCACAAGCAAAATTAGGATCAGTTTCCACCTTTAAGAGATTTAATTGCTCCACTTGGTTTTCTGAAAATGGATAATTAAGACAAATTCCATTATTTTTCAAGAATTTATCTCTGTCACTATTCATAAATGTATCCATCAATTTGTGATCATTCCAATCATATTTCAATAAGAGTATGAGACATCTCTCCCATCCTAAATGCAACATTCCATCTAAATTCTTTGATTTGTCCTCCAATTCCTGTCGTATTTCCTCATAGTTCACGGTAGTATATTTCATTCGATCAATCAATTGACCGCTTGCTGTGGTTTTGTTAGGATGCGTATAACTAACTCCCAGGTCCAATTCTCCATCTATCGAGTTGGAACTCATCAGGTCAACATCTTCGTCACTATCAAATTCATCGTATAAATATTGAGACTCGTCAGATTCATCATACTCGGACATTTCAACACAGAACGCAATAAGGATGGATTATCAAATAGTGTAAAAAAAAATAGGAGCCAAATTTTAACTAAGATGGCAAAACGGTTATATTAAAGCCTTCTCTCTACTGAGATGGTGTGTTAGTCAAAGGTCAGGTATCTCGGTTTATTTGCCTATCTCTGTATAAATTCCCCTATTAATGGACATATTCCTTGGAAATGCAACTCTTTTCCTGTTTGAGGCTGCGATTAGTCGTTATAAATTTACGATTATTAGACTTGGCTCTTTTGATATGCGATGATAATATCAATAATGACTCAATCAACATTTCACCGCTCATGCCAAATTTTAGTATACGTATTACTGGTAAATAGACCAAATCAAATCAAATCAAACCAAATTTATCTATACAATATAATAATAGATGAGATTCTCCGGTGCACTATAACATTAGTCGTGATGCTATTGATACAAACGATGTATTTGATTAACCACCACCTTTTTATCGGCCCTCCAAATCGATTTCACATGAGATCAAAAGTATTAGTCATTTCCAATCTGCAAATTATTTAATATAAAAGTGGAGACGAGCACAACACACCTTTCTTATCTTTGATTTCATAGTATCGAAGCTAATTCCCACTCTCGGTAGCCCCATTTGAACCATCATGACCTCTAAATTAAAAACAATTCCATTTAAGCAAGTTGACGTTTTTACAAACAAACCATTCAAGGGGAACCCTCTTGCCGTTATAATGGATGCAAGTTCATTATCAACAGAGGAAATGCAGCAAATTGCAAATTGGACAAATTTATCAGAAACAACCTTTGTTGTACCAACTGAAAACGCTCAAGCTGATTATAACGTTCGTATCTTTACACCAAATAGCGAATTACCGTTTGCCGGCCATCCAACAGTGGGGACTGCCTTTGCCTTACTTGAAGCGGGACTAATTTCACCTAAAAATGGGAAAATTGTTCAAGAATGTAAGGTTGGATTAATTGACTTGGATATTAAAATTGATGATCAAGGTGAATATTCTATTTCATTTGAATTACCTAAACCGGTGATGACTCCTGTTGATGAAAATAAAATACAAAAGCTTGAAGGTATTTTAGGTTGCCTCATTGATCGCCAATTCACCCCAATTATTATTGATGTTGGACCACGTTGGTTAGTTGTTAAAACTAAAGATGCTGAAGCTGTTTTGGCAACAAAACCAAACTTTTCAAATTTAGAAGCTCATGATAAAGAAATGGATATTACTGGTGTTTGCCTCTATGGTTATTGGTCTGATAAGCATATTGAAGTTCGTTCATTTGCTCCATCTTGTGGGGTCAACGAAGATCCAGTGTGTGGAAGTGGAAACGGTAGTGTCACCTCATTTATTCGTCACTATAGCGATTCCAAATCTGGAACACTTCAGTCTTCTCAAGGGAGTATCCTTGGTAGAGATGGTCAATTGAAGCTAGAATTTTCAGAAGATAAAGTTTTAGTAGGTGGTAATGTTGTTACCTGCATTGATGGTATTGTTAGAGTTTAAATATGATAGTTTAATACATGTATTATTACACTTAACTTACATCGAATTAGTTTATAAGGAACCAAAACACCTTGATTCTATAAAGTTTCATAACAAAGTAATTACAATACAGAAATTCATAAACATCATTTATAAATTCGGATCACTCCATTTCTGTCCCCAGAGAGCACCATTTCAAAAGGGTAAAATAGCTTAGCTAGAACATTGACCTTATCATTAACAACCCCCCGTTTCAGTTGTGAAATTTCCTTGCTCATTGAATTTGATGAGGTCTTATTTTCAACGTATCGTTCAGTAACAAATGACAACGTAGAACTCACAGCAGATTCAGAATACACAGGCTGCCTTTTGCTATCTTCCATGGGATTCACTACACATTTGCTCATTTCCACATTTTGCAAATCCCACTCAATAATTCGTGTATCATAACATGAACTAATCAGTTTACCATCGACCGTCAAAGTTAATGAACTAGAGCTCTTATCAATGGGTTCATTATTAATCCATAAATCATATATTTTATTACTCAATTCATAATCAACATCCTCAACCACGTAACTTTCAATGGGGCTGTCCATTTGAACATCCTCTGAGCAAAGAACCAATCTAGGTATCATTCTACCAACATCCCAAATAATCACATCTGATTGACCCGTGCCTCCAACAAAGGCTACAATCTGATTTTTAATACCATATAACTCAAAATCACCTCCTAGATTTTCAAGTTTTGTAATTGGAAAGGAAGAAGTTTTAAATTTAACAGATTTAATACAAAGACCAGCTTCAATATCCCATAAATCTAAAACACCCTTAGTAGTACCAACTATCATCCAATTCTGTTTCTCATCTAAAGCCAATGATAACGGAACACCATGCATAACATCATTCTGCAACGATTGGACTTCAGCCATCATTCTTACATCAAATATTATAATCCTACCGGATGATGTAATAACAAACAAATATGGTTTATCCTTTAATATTGAAAATTGTAACTTCGTTGCAAACATTTCAGATTTCTTTAATTTAGTTGTTCTAATCAATGAAATCGAAGTCTCCTTGAACCTTTCTGTCCTCTTTTTATTTAATGAATCCACAAAATTAACTCTAAAGATCTTGACTGATCCGTCAATTGTACATACCCCAAAACAAGATCTTTCTGGTATAAATGCAATATCTTTAACGCTAGATCCTAAATTAACACTTAGAAAAGAATTCCCTGAAACATCTAATTCCAACCTAACACTTTCCCATATTTTAATAAAACCCTCATCATCACCTGTTATGAAATATCGATGATCAGGTGAAATCGCAATACAAGTGATTGATCCCGTGTGTTCACGTAAATCTCCAATTGATTTCCCCTGCCCAATATGGGGTTCTTTATGTGCTAAGGTCACTGATTTCACCCTAGGACCAAATTCTGTGTAGATATCCAAATCAGGAGCAAACGAGATACTATCCAAAAATTTCAAAATAAAAGGATTTTGACCAGGATATGAGTAATGGACCTTAGTAATTAGATTCTTTTGATTTAATGTTTCATCATAAATATTAGTATCCCCCAAGCCTTCAAAAGGAGGGGGGTACCTCCTTATCATTCCAGAACCCGAAAACACTGATGATGTTTCACCCATTGCAATAGCCTTGATCTCACCAATCAATGGCTTTGTTTGTTTCAAATTAGGAAGTAATAATGCAGGTGAAGTATTATTTGCTGCCACTTCATCAATTGGTTTTGTGTTACCTAAAAGTGGGGGGCTTTTATGTTCAATTTTCTTAATATTTGAACTACCCAGGGCAGTAGCAGGTTCCTCTTCAAACTCATATTTGACATCAACAAAAACGGATCTTGCCAACAAATTCAATTTCTGATCCCAAAATGTTGTATATTTGGTAGTTCCTGTCTCTAATCTAACCACTCTAAATATATAAGATCTTAATGTAGCCAATTTCCAAAGCTCAGCTTCTTCCAATCCATGAGAAATTAAATTGTCAATTTGCTTTTTGTCCTCCTTATTTAAAGGAACTTCAGAATTTAAAACTACATCATTAACGGCAGCCAATAAACTAGATTTATTCATTGTATTAGCCCCCCTTTGCTTTTTCAAAAAAGTCAACTTGGTATTACCAAATGAATCCATTCTTCTCCCATTTTCTCTGGTACTAACTCTTTGCCAAAATAATGTTTGCTCCTTTGTCAATGACCACATTTTTGCAATATTAAAAATCCCTCGAGATAATGGTTTGTGAAGAGTTAAATAGAGATTTTCCCAAGTGAAATCATTGATTTCATGTTGAAAATAAGGTCTAATCAAGGGGTACATCATACAATACAATTCTGCTAAGCTTAATCGATTCCCAATGGATAGAATTAAATTAATTATAGATTCTCTCATTTGTTCATTTGGATGTAATGTCAATTTAATGGTGAGATCAATCAAATCCCAATAAAATTCTTTTCTAATCATTCCAAGATCAACAAATTTCTTCAATGTGCTCAACAATTCAATTACTATCAACTCATCGGGATCAAAAAGTGCCTGGAATAATAACGGCAAAATATATTGTTCAATACTAGTGGGTCCCACAAAGATGGAAAGCGGTAAAATACATTGAATAAATCCCAATTTTAATTGAGATTGTCTATCATTTAAATAAGTGATCAAATGACTTAATATAACATCATTAATTTTATCCTTATTAAAAAAGGAACACAAGGGAACAATATTATTCATTAAGGAAATTTTAACATGAGAATCATTATCTGTTAAGATTTGTCTAGTTAATTGCTCAAATTGGTCTTCAAGATCATCATAATCAAAATCAAAAAACGCTGATTTATTTAAGGTTAAGCTACTATCCATATCAGGATCGTGAAATGTACTCAGATTTTTTTTCAATAACTTAGATAATTGGTAAAATCTCTTTGCAGTTGATGCTAAATAAGGTAAACAACAAGCAAATACCATTCTAATAAATGAACCATTAGAATATGCTTCTAATTTATTATCCGATATAGTAGATGCGCTTGTTTCTAAATATATCTTTGATATATTTGCAGTACTATTCTCCCTTGAAAAATCCGTATATGATCTTTTTAAAAGTAAATGAATTTTGGGAAGCAAATACTCGGGAAATAAATAAACATTAATTGGTGTAATTGTATCAACTATGAGCAAAAGTTGAGTAACTGACTTAAGAGCAACAGTTTGTAAATCTTCATTAGGGTCATCTAACATGTTGGCTAAGTATGGCAAACATCTATCCAATTTTGCTTCATCTGGTAGCTGTTCAGCAAATGCTAAGATTAAATCACATGCCTTAGAACGATAAGCTGAATGTGTAGTGTTTCTCACATTGTACATGATAATAGAAAGAAAAATAAGAGAAGAGCAATCATTGTTGGATGTTTCCGTAAATATCTTTGATGTATTTTGTGGAATATGTCGTTTCATGCCAGGTAAATTTAATTCTATTGGTATAATTGAATCATTATTTTCATTAGGATCTCTTTGAGAATCAAATTTCATTATAGTTCCCTTGAATCCTAAATATAATGCAATTTTATCAAAATCTGACCATATCTTATCAATTCTTAAATTACAAAGATGGAATTTATCATTTAATTTTTGATTTTTCAAATTTTGATCTATGTTCAATGATTTAATATACGAATGAAGGAATGTGTAAAAGTGATCAGGAAAAATCATCTTTCTAAAATTAATAAGACATTGCTTTGCTGATAATCTTTGTTTGGGATCAACATTAATCATGCTTTGAATTAATTTCTTAATGTGTATATCATCAATTGCATCCAAATTTGGCGTATATTCACCCTTTCTATACTTGAACATTTGTGGTAATGAAAAACAAGGAATACCATCGGTGTATAATTCCGCAATGACACACCCAAGAGAAAATATATCCATTTCAGGTTTCAATTGATGATTTGTTTTCACACTCAACTGATCCAATTCTTGTTTATTTTTAAATCTCTCTGGAGCAATATAACATGAATGCCTATTACTGATATCAAAATAAAATGAAAATTGTGATTGGTTATAGTCAGGAAGGTAAATTGGTTTTAAATGTGCAAAATCTGTTAAAAGAACCCAAGACCAACTTGTCAAAAGTACATTTTCTGATTTTATATCACCATGACAAATGTCTTTTTCATGAATTTTGGCTAATGCATGAAGTAATTGATAAACAATCCACTTTTTCTCAATTGATTCCAAAAATGGCCTTACTGATAATCTTTCATACAAATTGTATCTAACAAAGTCTCTAATTAGATAAGATGCCCTATCAGAATCTATAATTTCAGTGAAGGCTAGGACATTGGGCACATCTTCTAACTTTTTCCTTAATTCTTCATATGCTTTCAGCGGAGCACTCAAATCTATTTGGTGGTTAGTAGGCTTAATCAACAATTTTACAACTACTGATCCTGATGTCGATAAACATTTAATCGTCTTTGAAAATCGAGAGGAGCCTAACGGTTTAGAATATTGTAAATGTGGAATAAAATCTATATATGCTGAAACAGCAATGGTTTGCGCCGTTGGTAAAAGTAATGACAAGTCATTCATATTATTTTCACGCTTGTTGCAAGGTATAAGTTCTCTCCTATGTTTTACTTTATAAATGACGCCCTTATAAGAAAGAAGGCTCCGCGAGAAATTTCCCCTTTTGGTGAAACTGAGCAATATGCTTTTTTTGCCTTTGTATTATATCTAGCTTTAGTAAAGGGTGCTGAAGGTTTACCCTTACCTACATTGCTATTTGTTTAATTTACACTATTTATTGATATTATCCTTATATTTATTTTTTTTTAAAACAACATGCACAGAATTCCAGTGGATGGAGTAATAAAAACTTACAAGAAATGCCTTCCAGGAGAATTAGATCTTAGTCAAAGGAAGGAAGCTAATCATTCGCCCAGGGAGCCAAAAATTATGGCTGCTTACAAAAGAGCTGAGTTTTTGATTGATTCTAGATATGAATTGAGAAGTTTATTAGGTCAAGGATCTTATGGCACGGTTTGTTCTGCTATTGATCTTAACTCTAAAAAGAAATCTCCAATAGCAATTAAAAAGGTGAGTAAGATATTTACAAAAGAAGTATTGCTGAGAAGAGCTCTTAGAGAGTTGAAACTTATGGCGCTTTTTAAAGGTCATAAAAATATCATAAACTTGATTGATTTAGATTTAGTATGTCAAGAACCGTATGATGGACTCTATTGTTTTCAAGAACTTCTGGAACATGATTTATCGAACATCATTATTGGATCTGCACAGCTTTCCAATTTAACAATTCAATCATTCATTTATCAAATCTGCTGTGGTGTTAAATATATTCATTCTGCAGATGTCATTCATCGTGATTTGAAGCCCAATAATATTCTTGTCACATCTCAGGGGACGTTAAAAATATGTGATTTTGGTCTTGCAAGAGGTATTAATGAGCAATGGATGGATCATAAAAGAAGCAGACAAATTACTTCGTATGTAGCAACTAGATGGTACAGAGCACCTGAATTAATTTTAACTAGAAAACTCTATGGTAAAGAAGTTGATATGTGGTCAGTTGGTTGCATTATTGGGGAGTTATATGGGAGAAAACCCCTGTTCATTGGTGAGGATTCTACTAAGCAAATTTTGGAAATTTGCAAGGTTCTTGGACTTCCTGATAAGGAGCTCATTTATTGTTATGGTAGTAACACTGCCTTTTCGTTTTTTCATGAGCAGCCTGCATTTGTTAAAAAAGACTGGGGGAACTTGTATCCTCTAATGCCCTTAAATTGCCAATCTTTAATTGATGGCTTATTATGCTGGGACGCAGAGATAAGGTTAACAGTGGAACAGGTTTTAGAATACCCATTTTTGGCATCTATTAAAAACCCCGACGAAGAGGTTTCATGTCGAGAAGTTTTCAATTTCGAGTTTGAACAAAAGTATCAAACAATGTATGAACTGAAAATGTTGTTACTGGAAGAAGTCAAAAATTTTAGAGCTCAGAAGGAGATGATTCAAACTACAAAGGAAATGAATGTGTGAATTATATAATACATGAAAATTTATAAAGAAAATGCCGGAAAAGTGAATTTATCAAAAGAGATAGATGATATGTGGGTATAAGTATAATATAACTAAACGTATTCAAAAGATGAGTAATTTATTGACTCTATTGGTTGTAAAGTTAACCTTTGAAATTTATCGGAGTGTCTATGATAGTACATACCATGAATACTACCATCTATTTGACTAAAACAGATGTAATAAAAACCTGCAAAAGAAGCACCTCTAATATCTGTAACATGAGGATTATCACAAAGGAACAACTCCTTCCATCGGAAGTATAAATGTTGATAGTTTAATGCATTTTCATAATAGGGATGGTTGTCAGGCTGGTTTACATTTATGTTTAATTTTCTCCAAGAATCAAATCTAGCCCAATGTTGTATATCATTATTCCAAGTTGAACCCCAAAGTTCATTTTTTGTTTTAAAAGAATACATAGGGCCAATCATCTCACCACTGAAAAAAGTTGATATTTCGGGGTGAAGCTCAGTTAATCCGTATATAGTAAGTGAACCAGATATAGAGCATTTACTCAAATCAACATCTGACAAGGTAATTTCCACCTTGTATTGATTTGAGCCGGAAAATTGAAATCCGCTATATCTCATGCCTGGTCTAAGGTATGAAGTTGTTTCTGGCTGGCTATCAAGTGTTCTAATTGGTTGAAGCGCAGATACATCCTGCTTAATCTCATAATTTTCGTTTTCTTTAAGGTTACCCTCCTGCTCACACTTTGAACGCTTCATACCGCCCACAACTAATAATTGTAAAGAAACAAAAAGTTAAATCAAAAATGTGTCATAAAATCATTTCTTTTTTTTTTTTGTTATCATAGTAGAGCTTGCGTGCGGAGATGTGCGGCTTTATTATTGGCGCTCTGTTAAAGACGAACAACAACAGGAAACAACTGTTCCAGTTACAAACAGCAATTAATTGTAAGGTAAAAATGGGTTAGAAGTGATTTAACAACTTTAGCAGTCATTATAAGACCAATATGTACTAGGAAGCGTTAATAAGTGGTTTTGCTCATTAGTATCAATTACACAACATGCTTAATGACAAAATTTCAAATTTAATTTCCAATAAGTAGTTTTTTCTGATTTCAATGAAATTAGTTACAAGAATTAATAATCAATACTTAATGAGTTATTACGAGGTTTCGGTTTTAAGAAAATTCTAGATGCAAAATGAAATTTTTCAGCGGAGAAAACCCACCCTTTTTCAAATAGATAACACACCGTTTTTTATTGCATTCATTTATTTAAATGACAACTGAAGTGGATATTACCCAGCTCATTGACTCTGAACCACCTAGTTCTAAATCACAAGCTTTTAAGGACATTTTTGCAGGAACTATGGGTGGTGTGGCACAAGTTCTAGTTGGTCAGCCGTTTGATACCACAAAGGTTAGACTGCAGTCCAGTCCAGACCCCCAAATGACTCCAATGAAGGTGATCAAGAACTTATTAAGGGACGAGGGCCCTCTTGCCTTTTATAAGGGGACTTTATTGCCATTGGTAGGTATTGGTGCTTGTGTTAGTGTTCAATTCAGTGTTAATGAATACATGAAGAGAGTCTTTGATGAAATTAATGGTGGAGGTGGAGCAAGTAAAATGACTTCAACACAATTTTTTTATGCTGGTGCAGCTGGTGGGTTATCAATCTCTGCTTTGGCTTCCCCAATTGAACATGTTAGAATTAGATTACAAATTCAAACCAAAGAAGCTAAATTTAGTGGTCCATTACCTGTTTTAAAGGAATTGTATTCAGTTGGTGGATTGAAAACCATTTATAGGGGAATTTTACCAACTCTCTTCAGAGAGGGTGTTGGTTCAGGTGTTTATTTCATGACATTTGAGGCACTTGTTAAGTCAAATATGCAAAAGAGGGGTATTTCAAGAAGGGAAGTTGAACCTTGGAGATTATGTTGTTATGGTGGTATTGCTGGTTACGCTATGTGGGCTACCATTTATCCTGCAGATGTTGTTAAGAGTAAGCTTCAAACTGATAATTATTTCAATTGGAAGTATAATGGTGTTAGAGATGTAGTTAAGGATATTATGAAAACAAGAGGTATCAAAGGATTCTTTGTTGGATTTGGTCCAACTATTTTGAGAGCAGCACCTGCTAATGCTGCTACATTTGTTGCATTTGAACAGACAATGAGATTAATTAATTAATAGGTAGAAAAAAGTTTATGTATAATAATGATTTTTAATCATCATCTTCTAATCTTCTGAGTAAATAATCGACTTCAACCTTTTTAGTTAATGGGATGACCCAATCTCTATAGATCCCCACAACAACTTCAGGCTCCACCTTTGGCTTTGTAGATTCTTTTAATGTTGGATCAGTACCATAGGCTTTAGCCTTTTCCATTAATCTCTCTAAGATCAATTCTTCAACCTTAGCATTAGTGATCTCTCTCATAATACCTTCCACATCTTTATCCTTAATCAATTGAGTGTATTTCTTCCTTTCAGCTCTAAATTTTGCTTCCGCAACAAACATACCAAAATGAATACGTCTAGACAGAGACTGTAGAACTGCTATATCGGCTAATGCAGTTGACCCTAAGTTTTCCAAATCTTCACCCTCTGGTGCAACACGAGTAACCATTTCTCTAATATAGACATTCTTGATCTCATTGTTGACGTTGATATCACGGTAATAATTTGCAAGGACCTTTGGGTAATCAACGGGAGGAAGAAATGATTTTAATATTGCTTTTGGATAAAATGGGAATTGATCTGGTGATTGAAAACGACGAACTTGAGATTGAATTCGTTCATGTTCACTAAAAAGCCAATCAAGGAAACTACCATCATATGATGGGATTTCAAGATCTGGATGGGGGTTATAAACGATAGGAGATTGTGCAAGATCAGATCTTTCAATTAAATTGAAGATTATTGTATCCTCCATTCTCACAAGAGCAGTTCTGATGTTTAACAAATTGTAAACAGTTTCTGGTTTTGAAAAGTTCATATTATAGATAAGGAAAGCACTTCAATTTAGAAAGGAAAAAGTGATTCATAGCTTTTCTTTTGTGGAGAATAAAACAGGAAAAGGCGCTCATGTGCTCATGAAAACCTGCTAAAATTTAAATCGAAATATTTACATAAAAAAAGTATCTTAAACAAGAAAAAAAAAGAATAAAATAGAAAAGAAGAATTTATTCCTTAGTTGGATCAACGCCAAAACCATTGACGTTTCTAAACATCTTCATACCGTTCTTACCATCAACAAATTGACATTCTCTACCAGATGACCAAAGAGTCTTCCACATGTTTTCATCAGAGTAAGCATAATTGTCACCCATAACTTCCTTAATAGCCTTAGATGCCTTTCTAGCATTGTAGAATGGAATTCTAGAACAATAGTGATGCAAAACATGAGTTTCAATAATGTCATGGAAGAAGAACCAACCAGTAAAACCAAATTCTCTGTCAATAGTAGCAGCAGCACCTCTAGCAAAGTTCCATTCATGGTCTTCATAGTGTGGCAAAGAGACGTCTGTGTGTTGCAAGAAGGTGATAAAAACAAGCCAATGATTGGTTAAAATGTAAGGTAAAAACCAATGAGTGAAACAGGCAAACCAACCAAAGTAGTTGATCCAATTGTAAAGAACGTATAATTGAGTGAGCATACCAATATCAGATAAAACAATAAACCAGTAATCTCTCTTTTCAAAGATAGGAGATTTTGGATTGAAATGTGAAGCATAGAATTGCTTGTACCAATTACCACTCCCTTCTAATTCCTCATGTGGTTGACCGGTGACGTCAGTCAAGAGATACCAAATCCAACCACCGAGTTGTTGAACAAGAAGCTCCTTAAGAGTGACAATAGGTGCATCAGCAGCAATTTCAGAAAGGCTAATAGCGTGATGTCTTTGCATAAATTCCTCTTTAGTTGGAGGGACAAAAACCATATCTCTAGTCAAATGACCAGTGGCCTTATGATGTTTACCATGTGAGTACTTCCAGGAAAAGTATGGGACCAATAAGTAAGAGTGTAAAACCCAACCAACGGTATCATTAACCCAACCATAGTCAGAGAAAGCTTGATGACCACATTCATGTGCCAAGACCCAAAGACCAGTGTATGGTAAAGATTGGATAGCAGCATAGACTAACCAACCAAAAGCTCTAAGCCAAGCATTTGGTAATTGAGGAATGGTGTATTGTGCAATGAAGCCAAATGCCACAATCACAACAATGTCCCTAAAGACATAGTAAAAGGAGGAAGTTAATCTTCTTTCATAACAATCCTTTGGAATTGCTGACAAGATATCCTTAATAGAAAAATCAGGAGCAGTGAAGGTATTCCCACGAGTATCCTTCCCTTGAAGATTAGAAGTAAGCTTCTTTTGAGTGGCCGTTGTTGTGCTAGACATCTGATCAGCCGATTTCAATAAAAAGAAAGTGAATTGAATCGAAAGGGTTCCCAAACAAAAAAAAGAAATGAGCTTTTTTGTGGTGTTCCCAACATTTTTTTTCTTTTTTTGGCCCAGACCAATTTGTCCGAATAGATACAATCGCAGATCCCTGACGGATGAGCGCATTAAACACAAGAAAAAATGACCCTATTGAACACAGAAAAAATAGCAGTATTAAAATGATATAAAATCCGGTTAAATATCTCGACTAGAAGTCCATGAGCAATTTTGCCCAATAAGGAAAATTACATAAGCACGCTCAGCGTTAGAGAATATATAAATAGACATTGATTTGGATAATTGCAAACATTAAAATTTTCAAATAAGTATTTAGGATAAATGGATAAATGGGGAACTTAGTAAAGATTTATTGACTTCATTTTTTATATTATTTCCAAACATTTTTGCAAGTATGAAAAAAAAGGTGAGTCACATTTTTATCATATCGGATTAGATTTCCTGATTAAAAGTGAACCCCCTCCATTCAAGGATACTGATCTTTAAAGGAAAATTCAGCTCTTTAATATTACAATAGCTCCATAAAAAGTGGGGCATTAGCGGCCCATTTAACGGAGGTTTTCCGTTGTCGCATATCTACGGGCACCCGGAGATTTGGAGATTTGTACTGAACTTTTTTCTTCTCCTCCTTACGATCTTAACTCCCTTTCATTCACTGTTTATTCATACAAATCATGTCAGAGAAGATTGAAAAGAAGCCAATTACAGTGTCCAATTTACTTCTCGGTGCTGGGTTAAACCTTGTGGAAGTTTCCACCTTGGGTCAACCTTTAGAAGTCACAAAGACTACTATGGCAGCTCATAGAGATTTCAGTATTGTTCAAGCTGTTTCTCATATTTGGAAAAGAGGTGGTGTTTCTGGGTTTTATCAAGGTTTGATTCCTTGGGCTTGGATTGAAGCTTCTACAAAGGGTGCTGTCCTTTTGGCAGTGATGACTGAAGCAGAATATAGATTTCGTGTTTTGGGTGCTTCTCCATTTGTTTCAGGTATTGGTGGTGGTATCTTTGGTGGTCTATCTCAAGCTTATTTGACTATGGGGTTCTGTACTTGTATGAAAACTGTTGAAATTACTAGATCAAAGGATGCTGCCTCTGGTAAGGCTGTTCAATCTACTTTTAGTGTTTTCAAGGAAATCTTCCAAAAGGAAGGGTTTAGAGGTATCAATAAGGGTGTTAATGCCGTTGCTATGAGACAAATGACCAATTGGGGGTCTAGATTCGGTTTAGCTAGATTAGCTGAAGATATCATTAGAGATTATAGAGGTAAGAAGAAAGATGAAAAGTTATCAGCTGTTGAAAAGGTTGCATCATCTGTCATTGGTGGTGGTTTATCTGCATGGAATCAACCATTCGAAGTTGCAAGAGTGGAAATGCAATCTAAAGTTCAGGATCCAAACAGACCAAAGAATTTAAGTGTTGTTGGTACCTTGAAATACATTTATTCTCAAAACGGTATCAAGGGTCTTTACAAGGGTGTTACACCAAGAATTGGTTTAGGTATTTGGCAAACCGTCTTTATGGTTTCATTTGGTGATTACGCTAAGGAATACATTGCAAACTATGGGAAGAAATAGATAACTTTCCTAAATTTTATTTTAACCTTTTCTACAATTTTATTAGAAAGATATTTGAAAAAATTATATAATTTAATAACCTACTAATTACTTACGTCTCTTTTCTGTCCCCCATTTATCATATGAGTATAAACCAATGAATGTTAAGATTAATCCAACCCATTGCTTTCGTGATAATTGTGTATGATTTCCCTCGATAATTATTGAAAAGGCAATAATAATAATTCTTTTTAGAATATTAGCAATACTATAATTAATTGGACTCACCATTCCTAAAATCTGAAATGCAACAAGAGATTGAATAAAATGTGAAATGGAATAAATTAAAACCCATTGAATGGTTTGTGATTTCATTGTCAATACACTCAATGTATTAAACAATTGAAAATATTTCACCTCTGAAACTAAATAAATAGGGAATGTTAAAACAAATCCAACAATTGAACAATAAAATAAAACAGTTAATTTATCCAATTTTCTTTGCGGACTTATATAACCAAATTGATTATTATTTATTTCACTTGGAATTTTATTTAATTCTAATTGTGAAGGATTTCTTGAATTTGGTGCTGTATTTATTGGTGAATTGAAACTGGAGACTGATTCTGAATTTCCTAAATAAAAACTTGGTCTAGCTCCATCATGATTAGATGCCAATTGTGGCATCGACACAGGTAAAATTGGTGTTGAAATAGCAGATTCTGTTCTAGTAATTCTCCAATTGAATTTTCTTAAGAATTCATTAGCTCTAAGCTCCTCATCATCTTCTACTTTAACTTTATCATTATCATCCCATGTCAAAATTCTTTTAGCAAATATATTCTGCGACACAAAAATCAACATTGATGCAAATGCAAATAAACAACCTGTATGAAAAACTGAATCTTCAACATGTTTTGATGTATTCTTTGAACATGATAACATCACACCAACAATCAATGGCACTAATGTAATGTATGTTTTATATGAAAAGACTTTATTGAAAACTACCTTATAGATCAACACTGTTGTCATAGGTGATAATGCTTTAATTGTATGAACCAGTGACACTGGTATGATACTGGTGGCGTTATGAGATGCAATTTGACCTAAAAACTGAAACATCCCCATTGGGACAGTTGTTTTAAAAATCAATTTTGATGGCTTTAGAAAAGATTCATAAATGGAATAGTGATTTTGACCTAAATCTGTTGGGAAGGTTCCAGGAGGAAACTTGTTGATAATTGAACGACCAGCGAGTTCTAAATGATTAAATAAATATATAGTTGATAAGCAAAATACTGCGTTCATAACAAATTGAATTTCGGTTAGTGAAACTGGGTGTTTGAATTCTATCAGGATATTCTTTGTTGATGAAGATGAAATCACACTCGTTGTATACCAAATGAAACATAAAATCACTAATTTAACATTGATATTTACACCAAACCAATGTTTTTGCCCCCCCTCCTTAGCAATATGTCTCGGCAACATCAAGTTTAATTGGACCCTTGATCGATTGAATTAAACCAATTCAGGGAAAAAAAAAACATCGGAATGGAAAAACAACAAAAAAAATAACATTGCTGAGCATCCTAAACCCTTAAATGCATCACGTGACTTACACGTGACGTTCCCCAGTTTGTGTTTTTTTTTTATCTGAAATAATTATACCCGAGTTGCTGTCCCCGATAAACCTTCATTTATTGATTAACAGCAATTTAATTCAATGTTGAGAGGTAGAGAAGGTATTACCACTTTCCAATTTATACGGTATTTTAAACCATTCAAGACCGAGAAGTTTATTCGTGAATATGCCAGTGTTTCCAAACCCCACACTAACCCCGATAACGATCATGATCCAGAATTGTTGAAACTGTTACATTGTTATCCCTCAAGTAAACATCCCTCACCATATGAAGTGCTGAATATAAATCCAAGAAATTCTTTCAAAAAAGGGGAATTAAAGCAACAATTCTTCAAATTAGCAAAAATTTACCATCCAGATTCATCCAATGGTCATGGTATGCCACTATCTAATTCTTATTTCAGTTCTAATCAAGAAACATTAACAGGAGAAATTAAAGAAGAAAGGTTTAAAAAGGTTTTGGCAGCTTATAATCTTTTAAGGAACCCATTATCAAAAAAGAATTATGATCAATACCATATTGGCTGGGAAGACAATTCTAACTTTAAATCCAATCCTAATATGTACGATCCACAAAATATGGCATATGAGGACTTTGTGAAAAGGTCTAGATCATATACTACAAATAAAACAGGAACTTGGGAAGATCATTATAAACATGGATATGAATCGGCATATGGATTCCCCGGTGATAAGTATTGGCAGGCATCAGAATCCGGTGATTTTAAAGAAGAGTTTGAAAAGAATAAGAAGACCATTCTATTATCCACCACATTATTTGTCAGTGTTTATTTTGCACTTCAATTATCTCATTTATACCTTTATGATGATTTCATTGGTGGGAAGCATAATGAATCACTTACCGCATCTATAAAGATGCACGATAAATCTGAAATCGACCTATTTGATGCTTATACGAATTATGGGTTAGGTGAAACTAAAGAGGATAGAATCAATAGATTTCTTTGGTGGAGGAAGCTTACAATGTTGATGAGTATTGGTGAAATTACAGACATTCTAAACCATTTCAAAAATAGAGGTATTATTCATAAGGATGAAGTTACAAATACCCATCGTATTATGGAGTACAGTGACCAACATGAAGTGTTATCTTCTAGTGTTGGAAATGAACAAGATGATTAATGCTCTTGCGTGATCCAGCAATTGACAGCTGACTGTTTATCATTTGTGCCTAATTCGGTAATCATATTGGAGCTATTTATACCTAATTCGGTATTATAATAGCTTGCATCGAAGAACTTGTGTTGTCATTTATTCCCAAATAGGAAATACTTGATTTTGACGTGAAAATGAATTAAATGAACTTCTTGAACCCCAAATAAACTGAAAACCCCCCAAAAATAGATTAGTTAATATTCCCAAAGCATTTCGTTTGTATTTGAATAAATTCTGAGTATGTTTCAAGACAAAATTATTTATAATTCAACGTAAACTATGATAAACCAGCCATTTCGGGGGCGGAGAGGGTGTGATAAAAAAAAAATCTGATCTGCCCAGCGTTCTATCCTAATCTTTCTCTTCTCTTTAAGACTAAGTCTCCTGTACTGTTTATTAGTCGTTAAAGAAATTGATTCACTTCTTGAAATTTTGTTCTCAATTAAGTCCACTGATTCATTCTCTTTCTATTACAGGCTCCATTCATTTATAAGCCAAAAAACTTTCATCAACTGATTACGTGCAAATCAAATATGTCATCTGTACTTAATACTCCCTTCCATGGGACTACCAATACAAGATATGGAAGATCTCATTCAGATTCAATGGCCAACTCATTTGTTGATCAAACCCCAAGAACTCTCGCTCCAGTGGACCCGATTGTTAGAAAGCGGAAATTAGATCTTGATAATGATTACTCTCACTTGGCAACGCCAATGAAGGCTAATTTCCCACATTTAGATTTATTAATAACCCCCCCAGGTGATTCTTATTACAAGAGGTCCAAAACTGTACCATCTTCTCCGATAAGCCAGTCATATCTTGCGACTCCAAATACTCCAATTTCAAAATTGAGTTTCAATGGTAATTTATCAACTCCACCAAGCTCTGCTAAAGGATCACCTGAATTGAACAAACGAAAATTACACAAGCCACATGTTGCATCTACTGTGAATTCCTTTCCAGGATATTCAAATTTTTTTGGTGATACATGTTACTCATTCAATCTCAGTTCGAGCTCTTTAAATAGGAGCAACGAAAGTAATGTGAGAGCATCCAATTGGAGAGATGCTTGCCAAGATAAAATTAAACATGAATTTAATAAGCAGTATAAGAAGTTCCAACAATTGAGTGTTGAATTCAATCAAAAAGCATTAGAAAGATATAAATCTAAATCAAACCCTCCACCACTTTTTGAACCTAGAATGTTCCCATATATTAATAAGCTTCATGATTTTGTTGGTAATCAATATGAAAATCATCAATCACTGGTCAATTATCCGTTTACAATGAATGAACAACAGCAACAAGATAATTTTGAAAGAGACTATGAGGTATTATTGCATAATCCTGATTTAAATATAGGGGGCCCTCCAAGGTATATTCCATTGATTGAAGCAACCCCAAATATTACCTTACCACCTATTAGTGAAATTTTCAAGGTTTCCGCAATGGATAAGGCAGGGGTGCATCCATTAGGACTAACTAATAGCGAAATGAATTGTTATAATGATCTTTCAAAGTACTCCGTGACATTAGGTGGTGATTCTAAACAATATTATTCAAACCATTTTCCGACAAGGTCTAAGAAGAAACCAATTCAACGTCACTTGGGTCATGATATGTTCCCTGAAGATAATTATGTTCAATATGATAATTCAATCGATTATTCACAGCAACCAGCTCTGAATGTTAAACCAATAGCTAATCCGTCCTTTATTCATGATCATATGGTCTTGCCTTTAGATGTGGCCAGGAAGCCAACACTAAAGATTACAAAGACACGTAAGGTGTCTAATAGTTCCAAAATAGGCAAGAAGCCAAATTCAAGAAAATCTTCTACTTCTCAAAGAGGTCGTCAACAAAATAAAAGAAGAAGCTCTAGTAAGTCAAGATCATTATCACCATCAAAGCCAAGAACCAGGTCATCATCAAGATCTCAATTTCAAGAGGATATGACTGTTGAATTTCAATCATCAACGTCAACTACTACCTCTCCAAAATCCAAAATATACCAGGATTCATTAAGTAATGAATCTATCTCCACCATGGACACAGAACCACTTGTGTCACCATCGAAGGCATCTGTTTCAGAAGAAACTTTATTAGGCATTTATAGCCAACAAAATATTATTAATGACCATCAACATCATCATTCTCATAGCACAAAGAAGTGTCTTTCATGTGGGTCATCTAACTCACCCTGTTGGAGACCATCATGGAACCCAGAATTAGGTCAATTATGTAACTCATGTGGGTTAAGATATAGAAAGACTAAAGCGAGATGTATGAACAGTGAATGTTTAAGAATTCCTGCAAAATCTGAATGGAGCCTCATGCAAAGAAGAGGTAAATCCATTATGGTCATTAAAAACGAAATGGGAGAAGAACTGGAAACACATTGTTATAAATGTTTACAATGTGATCATGGGATGGAAGTTAAAATTTGAAATTGGATTTTAAATCAAAAAAAATATATATATCATATTATAATCTGTGTTTTGGATAATTAGGGAATGCCAAACACATCATCATTGTGGTCTCCACAAATACCGCCGCCATCATTTACTTGTGTTTTTGTTTTCGTTATTTTGCCTTATTTTATTAATTTAAATTTATACTCTGTGTTTAATGTGTATTTAATCCAGGATTACGTAAGAAAGTGTTAACCGCGGTGCAAAGAGATCCCTTCCCTTTTGGGAAACTTCCTGTTGTAAGACAAGGGAGAGCGGCTCAGCAACCGCTGCCAAGCCTGTAAGGGTCCCTCAAAGGTCCTTAAAGCACCCATACATGTATCTAAGACCATAAAGGAGGTAGATGAACTTAATAAAAGTGGAATGACGTAAAGTCTAGATTTCTTTATTATTTTTATCCAGAGGGAAAAAAACTTTTCACTGCCACCAAGGAGCCATCTCTCATTATGTCCTTAAAACAATCTCAATTTATTAGATACTTTAGATTCCCCATGACATCTGCTCAACTTGGCAATGTACCACAAAGTTATCCACTTACCCCCAATGGATCTTGTTCTAGTTTTACTAAGAAAATAACAGTCTTAGGCTCTATTAAATCCAAAATCAAGGAATTAACTCCTCTTTTAACAACAAGAGAGGTTGCTCCATTTTATATTTGTGATTTGAATAAACTTGATAATCAACTTTCTCTTTGGAAAAGTGTTTTACCAGAAATTGAACCATTATATGCTGTTAAATGTAATCCTTCATTAGGGTTCGTTAAGGCATTAATTAACAGGGGGATTGGATTTGATTGTGCCAGCGTGGGTGAAATTGAAACCGTTGTAGGTCAGGGATGCAGAAACATTATTTACGCCAATCCCATTAAATCAATGGGTCAATTAAATAGAGCTACTCAATTAGGTGTGGGGATGACTACGGTTGACTCACTTGAGGAGGTAGAAAAGGTGTCGAATATTAGTCCGAAAATGAGTGTCTTAGTTAGAATATCAACAGATGATTCTACATCTACTTGTCCCTTGAGCGTTAAATTTGGAGCCAACGTTAAAGAGGCATGTACAATTATAGATAAATGCATTCAAAGAGGTGTGGAAATTAGTGGAGTGGCTTTCCACGTCGGCTCAGGATTCAAAGATTCATCTACCTTGAAAAAAGCTGTTGATGATTCTAGATTGATTTGGGACTATGCGGCATCTAAAAATATCCAATTTACCACTTTGGATGTTGGTGGTGGGTTCAGTTTCACCGAAGAGGAATTTATTCCCGCTGGTAAGGTGTTAAGAAATGAACTTTGGAAATTATATGGTAATGAGCTAGAACGGGGACAAATCAAGGTGATTGCAGAATTGGGTAGATTCCTTGCAGGTTCTTGTTTCTCATTAGTTGTGAACGTTAATGGTGTTAGAAAAATGCATGGTAAAACTAGAGTGTATGTTAATGATGGTCTTTATGGTAATATGAACTGCATTTTATACGATCATCAAGTGGTGGAACCAAAACTATTGACTAGTAACGGTAAATGGGTTTACAATGATCAAGGCGTTAATAATGGAATTGAATATTCCATTTGGGGGCCAACTTGTGACGGATTGGATTGTATTGTCAAATCTTGTCACCTTCCTCATGAAATTAATATGGGCGATTGGATGATGATTGAACATGCAGGTGCTTATACAAGCACAGCTGCAACCCCATTCAATGGATTCACTAATGAATTTGAGTGTATCTATATTAATGATTCTTAGATAAGTTTCTTTATATATTTTATATGATGGTATTCAATCGTTATTATTCTAGCTGTTTTTTTAACCTTGGAACATATTTCCTCTTTGGCCTTGCACCTATTCCCATATCATTTAGATAATTATTTGGACTATTCAAATCTTCAGCAGATTGAGATCTAAATCTCTTAACACCACTAACGTCAGAACCGCCAATTAATGTAACATTCATCCCACCATGAGATAACGATGGTGCATTGAATTGGAAATCTTCATCATCAGCCTGACCCTCACTTGTCAAGACAGTATCCAAACAAACATTATCCCCCATTAAATCTTCATCATAATCCACAGCTTCTGATGCATTTTGTAATAACTGGGCTAAATCTCGACCTCTACCAATCACATCATTGACATATTGTAAAGCAATCAAGGGGGTTTGATTGGCCCATGTAGTATATATTCCTGAAACCAGTGGTTGAGGTGGAAATCGCTGTAATGGGTACATCACTAACTTTATAGTATGTGCATCAGGATATGGCGGTTTAACAAGAATATGAATCTTTGTTAGGTTATCTCTAATAGAATGTTGAATAATTTGTGCATATGGGATAGATAAAATAAGTCCATCATTCAACCCCACACTCTTTGTCATAACTGAGGTTGTTGGTAAATGTATTAAAATGTTTTCAGCCAGGAAATATACAATAGCAGGTATATCTAAGGAAAATGTATTATTTAATGGCATAGGAGTTTTGATGATGTTCATTGATGATATTGAATTGAAGGGGAATGACAGATCTAATTCAGAATTAGGGGCCTGTAATTTAAATGGGGCATTTATTGTGCTTGAAGGGACATGAAAGGTACAATTTGGTATTTCCACCCTCCATGTATTTGACGCATAAGCCAGTAAGTATCTATCTTCAGTGGAAATCATTTGCGGTGATAAATTTGCATGAATGGACAGTAAATCCGTATTTTCTACTGTAGGAAAGTCATCAACTATTCTTATCATTGAAGCAACTATTCTGGCAATTGGGATGGGAGGAGGAGGATCAATAATGAAGGGAAAACTGAATGCTTACATAAGCTACGCCAGATCTGATGAAAAAAAAAAAAGAATCGGGCGACTTAGGAAAAAATGTTGAAAAGTTAGAAGCTACTCTCTAGTCTTTGTGTGAAAAATAGGAGTAGAAGAGGCAAAATGCAGAGTTCAAGGGGACGACTACGAAGTATAAAGTTACATGTGGGGATTAATAGAAATAAGGGAGACTTTAACTGGGGCACAATTGCATTTAAACGGTTTAATTCTACTTCAGAGATTGCACAGGGTAAATGGATAATATCGTTGTTACAACCATCAAGGAAAATTCAGTCAAATTTAAACAACCTGGTAAAGGAAAATTATGTCGATATTTATAACAATGTCAATAAGTTAAATCCTAAGTCTATAATACCCCCCTCATTATTGAAATTAGCCAATTATAAACCATATTTCCACTCTATACCTGCTTTGGGACCATTGGTGGAGGGTGGTTATATGAAGGAAGCAATGGATCTTATTTTAAAACAGTATAAAGAAGGGAAATACTTACAATTTAATGAATTAGAGAGATTAGTGATTTATGTTGCTCCATATCCATGGTATGCATACGAAATTGTTTGTTTATATAAGAACAGAGTCGATTGGAATAACGCTAATGAACAGTTATTACCATTGATATTAAAATTGGCATTTTTCCATTTGGATTTTAAGTTCTTTAATGAAATCTTTGAACGTTACAGTAAATCAAGAAATTTTAATATTCCAACAAATCTATTGATCTTAGCACTACAGGTGTATTTAAAAATGGGAAATGTTCAAGTTGCAGTTCAGATGTTTAATCAATATGTTTTATCTGATCCTGAGCCTAATCAGAAACTTTTAACAGTATTCCTTTCCAATTTGTACAATGTGACTAACAATCCATCACTGTGTTTCACTTCATATCAATTGTGGGTATCACACGGATACCCCATAACACTTACTATGGATTCATTTATATATAATATTATATTAGAATACGGAACAGATTCACAGAAATCATGGTTGGAGAATTCCTTAATAGAAAGGAGGAGGTTTGATAGCGTGGCCATTCAATTTGGTGCCAAAGTTTCTTTGAAATATGGTAAGAGTAGGAAACTATATTTTAACATGTTAGAAAATGAGGATTTATTGAATGAATTAAAAATGAGATCATTAGATGAAGACTCATATTCATCATTATTGCATACATTACTTTTTTTACATTTACGACATCAAAATTATCCATATGTTTATTCTACCATTAATGAATTTCAAAGTAGATCAGAGTTTAATACTGCAGTTTTTTCAATTATAGGACATTTAGAAAAGATTGAAAGACCTGATTTAATATTTGAATTTTTAGCTCATATTAGATCACAATGCCAATACAAGTTTGATTTCAGACACTTTATACCCTATTGGCGTAGCGCTATCAACAAATATATTCATTCAGGAGATAGAATTCATACAAAATTTACAAAGGCTATTAAATCAAGCAAATATAATTCTTTAAATTTTTTGTTAAAGGTTTGCAAGGTTCGTCAAATGAATAAATCAAGTATTGCTGATTGTCGTTGGTACCCTAAATTTCAGTTAAATGATATTGATGCGGACGCTTCCTATATGACTGCAAAACCGTTTGCCAAAAACATTCAAGCTCAGATGTACAATGGTATATTGCCAAATATTGATTTACTTTGGAAAAGTATTTTATTAAGTGATAATGATGAAGATTTATCTCAACTTAGTGAAATTGTTAAAAAGATGAATGAGTTTGGTGTTAAAAGTTCCAAAATTGATAGAGAATTATTTTGGAAGGATAGAAAATCAGGTCAATGGATGCCAGCAGATGAATTTATACATAATCAACTTCGAAGATTAGAAACTAAAATGCAAAATGCTCCTTCAAATATTAGCGATGATTTAATAGCTTTATTTCATATTGCCGTTAAATTTAATAGAGTTAAAGAGGGGACTCGCATTTTAAATACAATGAAGAAATATGAAGGTGAACTATATTTCAATATAAACAATTCCAATTTGATATTTATTTCAATGTACATCAAGTGGTGTTTTTTGAGAAGACAATTTACTGATTTGGTTTTGGTTTTAGAATGGTTAAAGATATCTGATATTTCACTAGATGGGTTCTTTGTTGATGGGTTAAGAAAATCTTGTGAAATAAATGTACAAAAGATGATAGCATCATTTGAAAATGAATATGGAATTGGGGAAGGTAGAGAATTAGATGAAGTAAAACATGAAGAATATCTGAATGAGAAAAAGAGATTAACTGAAGTTATGCCCACTGTTTTGAATTATTATGATAAAATAACTATGGAGTTACATAAAAAGGTGAGAGATGATAGGGCTAAAGCATTGGAAGCATGTGGTAAGAATTTTAAATTAATCATCAAGTGGATGGACGAGGATGTAGAGAATTTGCTCCTTGCCGTCCAAGAATTTAAAAGACCTTGAAAGGGTTTAATCTTTGTAAATATTATATCTATAAATAGCATCATTAATAAAATTATGTATTATATTGAGTTAAAGGAAATCCTGCCATTAGTTTCCTTATTTATTCTTGTGCTAGCGTTTGTGTTTCTTACTCTTTGACTTTTTGTGTTTTTTTGACAATGAAATCTTTTGATCACTATATCCATCATCATCATCCTCTTGATCAACATCATCTTCTTCTCTTTCTCCACCCTTCTCTTCATCATCATCCACTATAGTTTTTCGTTGACGTTTACTAGTTGTGACTACGTCATCATCAGATTCGTCAGAGAAATGATGGGAAATTGACTTTCTTGCATTCTTTAAAGTAGTAATTAACCCCTCATCACTTGAATCATCATCATCATCAATCATAATAACATCTGAATTTCGCCTCTTTGAAACATTTCGTGCCCTTTCTAGTAAATTATCATCGGAATTATCACTACCTAAATCAACAATGCTATTAGATTCAAGCAAGTCTTCGTCACCCGATGCTAAATTATCTCCAGACAAATAAGTATCTTCTCCATCATTATAACTATTGCTATCGCTATCACTACCACTATCATCATTTTCATTTTCATCATCATCATCATCCACAACAAAACCGTTATCACTTTCATATTGGTCTAACCATGGTTTTCTTGATAATCTTTTATCATGGCTTTCCCAATGAGACTCACTAGAAAGTCTTTTGATCTTAACAGGTTCTCCAGGAACCGGTCTTTCACCATCAGAATCTAACAAAATTGTATCACCGTTCACATTTCTTGACTCATATACAGTTTTGGGAGTTCTTCTCCTATTGAAGGATAAATCTTCATCATCCCCCCAATCTATGTCGCCTTCAGAATATGAGTTGTTCCCGTTGTCATTTTCATCATCATCATCACCATCTTCTTGAGCTTCATCATCATGGAGATAATTTGATCTTCTTCTACCTGTAAATGCATTATCATAATCCTCATCCTCATCTGAAAGATATTGTGATTCATCTTGAGTATTAACAATACCCCTTTCGTCTTCCCAACCGTCATCTTCTTCTTGACTGTCTATATCATCGCCATCTGTACGATCTTGCCAACCAACCATAGTTCTCCCACAATTTTCACATTGACCATCCACCAATTCCCAATGACAAGCAGAACATCGAGGAACACCATCATCATTGTCGACTAATGATCTACCGAACTTAGATTCTAATTTCTTTAACCAAACAAATCCATTTCTTTCATCATGTTCATAATCTAATTGTCTATCCTTTATAGACTCATAACCATTTGGTGTTACATCAAGTAAGGATTGTATAATTTTCTTTAATGTATGATTACTCACTGGGGACATTGATTCAAGACCCTCTCTACATAATGGACATGATGGATTGTTTTGACACCATGATTTAATACAAGTGTAGCAAAAGGAATGGCCACAAATGGGGAGAATGAATGGATTCCAAGCAAGTTCCTGACACACAGGACACAAAGCAGTATTATAAATGGATTCACTTAGCTTTGTGAGTGCATTAACATCTAAATTCCCAAATTCGAACCCCATCGTCAATGCCTAGACCAAATAAAGGTATATTGGAAAAGTCTTTACAACAATAACTTATGTTGTGGCCTCGCCAAATTGCCATTTTTTTCCCGGTTTTTTTCCAATGACGTCGACTTTTTTTTCATTTTTAATTTTCGCTCTGTTTTTCTTTTTTTTTTTTTTTGTTTACGTTTTTTTTTTTGGAAGTTTCCATTTTACAATTTTGGGGGGCCTTTTTTTCCGTTTTGAGAACACGGACCGGCTGAATTGAGCGCTTTTTTCAAATTTTATAACCTTTAAGTAAAGCTAGTGAAAAGGGGGAAAATGGAAATAATAGCGGAATTGTAAAAATAATCTAGTTAAATTACACCTATACTTTCACCCCCATTATTGGGCCAGATAATTCAATAAACGTTTTGCGTGCACGTTGTCCGGAGTGGCAGAAGGTCGCGCTAAAAAGTTTGGTGGAAATACTTAAAAGCGCAGTTTTTCCCCCAACGAGTATGAGAACTTTTTGGATACCTTTGAAACTTGTCTAACTTTTCTAACCATTATGTCTGAACCAGTGGCTGAAAAGGCTCCAGAAGTTCCTGAAAAGGCTCAATCTTTAGCTGAAGAAGATGACGACGAAGACATTGACCAATTGGTGATGGAATTACAATCTCATCATGGTGTCGACGATGATGAAGAAGATGATGAAGAAGATGACCACGAAGCTGGTGTTTTCAAGGAAGTCCCAGAAGATTACCTTAAAACTGATCCTCAATCTGGTTTGACTTCTGCTGAAGTTGCTAAGAGATTAAAGAAGTTTGGTCACAATCAAATGGCTGAAGAAAAGGAAAACTTGGTCCTTAAGTTCTGTATGTTCTTTATTGGTCCAATTCAATTCGTTATGGAAGCCGCTGCTCTTTTGGCTCTTGGTTTGGAAGATTGGGTTGATTTTGGTGTTATTTGTGGTTTGCTTATGCTTAACGCCAGTGTTGGTTTCATTCAAGAATTCCAAGCTGGTTCTATTGTTGATGAATTAAAGAAGACTCTTGCTAACGCTGCCGTTGCAATTAGAGATGGTCAAAAGGTTGACATTTTGGCTACTGATGTTGTCCCAGGTGATATCCTTTTCATTGAAGATGGTACTGTTATCCCAGCTGATGGTAAGTTGGTCTCTGAAGAATGTTTCGTTCAAATTGATCAATCTGCCATTACTGGTGAATCCCTTGCTGTTGATAAGAGAAACAATGACCCAACTTTTGCTTCTTCCACTGTTAAGAGAGGTGAAGCTTTGATGTTGGTTACTGCTACTGGTGACAACACCTTCGTTGGTAGAGCTGCTGCTCTTGTTAACAAGGCTTCTGGTGGTCAAGGTCACTTTACTGAAGTTTTGAACGGTATTGGTACTCTTCTTTTGGTTTTCGTTATTCTTACTTTGTTACTTGTTTGGGTTGCTTGTTTCTACAGAACTGATCCAATTGTTAGAATCTTGAGATTTACTCTTGCTATTACCATTGTTGGTGTCCCAGTTGGTTTACCAGCTGTTGTTACCACCACTATGGCTGTTGGTGCTGCTTACCTTGCTAAGAAGCAAGCTATTGTCCAAAAGTTGTCTGCTATTGAATCCCTTGCTGGTGTTGAAATTCTCTGTTCCGATAAGACTGGTACCTTGACCAAGAACAAATTGTCCTTGCATGAACCATACACCGTTGCTGGTGTTGATGCTGATGACTTGATGTTGACTGCTTGTTTGGCTGCTTCTAGAAAGAAGAAGGGTCTTGATGCTATTGACAAGGCTTTCTTGAAATCTCTTTACAACTACCCTAAGGCTAGAGCTGCTATGAAGGAATACAAGACTTTGGAATTCCAACCATTTGATCCTGTTTCCAAGAAGGTTACCGCTATTGTTGAATCCCCAGAAGGTGAAAAGATCATCTGTGTTAAGGGTGCTCCATTATTCGTTTTGAAGACTGTTTCCGAAGACCATCCTATTCCAGAAGATGTCCTCGAAGCTTATGAAAACAAGGTTGAAGAATTCGCTACTAGAGGTTTCAGATCCTTGGGTGTTGCTAGAAAGAGAGGTGAAGGTCACTGGGAAATCTTGGGTATTATGCCATGTATGGATCCTCCAAGAGATGATACTGCTCAAACTGTTGCTGAAGCCAGAAGACTTGGTTTAAGAGTTAAGATGTTAACTGGTGATGCCGTTGGTATTGCTAAGGAAACCTGTAGACAATTGGGTCTTGGTGATCAAATCTTTGACGCTGAAAGACTTGGCCTTGGTGGTGGTGGTGACATGGCCGGTTCTGAATTGTTTGATTTCGTTGAAAACGCTGATGGTTTTGCTGAAGTTTTCCCACAACACAAGTATAATGTTGTTGAAATTCTTCAATCTAGAGGTTATTTGGTCGCTATGACTGGTGATGGTGTCAATGATGCCCCATCTTTAAAGAAGGCTGA
The DNA here is from genome assembly GCA_030560905.1 of Saturnispora diversa. NCBI lineage: Eukaryota > Fungi > Ascomycota > Pichiomycetes > Pichiales > Pichiaceae > Saturnispora > Saturnispora diversa. The sequence continues at coordinate 229,574 of JAKTWH010000002.1, forward strand.
TACCGGTATTGCCGTCGAAGGTGCTTCCGATGCTGCTAGATCTGCTGCTGATATTGTTTTCCTTGCTCCTGGTTTGTCTGCTATTATTGATGCTTTGAAGTGTTCTAGACAAATTTTCCACAGAATGTACTCTTACGTTGTTTACAGAATTGCTTTGTCTTTACACTTGGAATTGTTCTTGGGTCTCTGGATTGCTATCTTGGATGAATCCTTAGACATTGATTTGGTTGTTTTCATTGCTATTTTTGCTGATGTTGCTACTCTTGCTATTGCTTACGATAATGCTCCATACGCTCCAAAGCCTGTCAAGTGGAACTTGCCAAGATTATGGGCTATGTCTATTGTTTTAGGTATCATCTTAGCTATTGGTACTTGGATTACTTTGACTACTATGTTATTGCCAAAGGGTGGTATTATTCAAAACTTTGGTTCTATTGATGGTGTCTTGTTCTTGCAAATTTCCTTGACTGAAAACTGGTTGATTTTCATCACTAGAGCTGCTGGTCCTTTCTGGTCTTCCATCCCATCTTGGCAATTATCAGGTGCTGTGCTTATCGTTGATATCATTGCTACCTGTTTCACTTTGTTCGGCTGGTGGTCTCAAAACTGGAACGACATTGTTACTGTCGTTAGAGTCTGGATCTGGTCTTTTGGTGTCTTCTGTGTCTTGGGTGGTGCTTACTACATGATGTCTGAATCCGAAGCCTTTGACGATTTCGTTAACGGCAGAAAGAAGAAGGAATCTAACTCCAGATCTTTCGAAGATTTCGTTGCTTCTATGAAGAGAGTTTCTACTCAACACGAAAAGTCCACTTAAATTTAATTTTTAATTTATCATTTGTGAACGTTATATTTTGTGTTTTATAATATTTGGAATATAATTCTTAATACCAATATAATATTTAATTCTAATCAAATATTAATATAAACATGCCAACATAAAGTACAACAATTCATTCAACTCATTTGTCAAACCTTTGATGAAATTCCTCTCTTTCCCTCCTCAATCTCTTTGTGTATTCGTTAAATTTAATTCTATCCCTAACATCCTCAACATTATTAAAACTTTCACTAAATATTTTATCAACAGTTCTTCGGGCTGTGTTCATCTCATCAATGGTATCCAGCATCTCGTAATCAAAGACTCCAAATGCTTGCTTTTGAACATCTGAACAAGCAACAAAGAAATCAGCCAAAGCTGTACAATCATCACTTTGTAAACGACCAACTGATTGTAACCTATCCCATGTACTCTGCTTGGCAAGACATTTGTAAAATTGTGATTGTATTTCACTACAATTAATCAAAACACTTTCCCTAATATCATTTTGCCGGCGATATGTTTCAACATCTAATGATATATAAGCTTTTGGTTTTTCAATGGGTTGATGAGGCAAATCAATAAATGGAACTTCTTGTTGATTCCCACTTCCCATATTATTTTCAATCACATTGATATTCCTCTTCTCATGTTTTCTTTTAATTTCCTCCTCTACACTTGGTAAGGAATGTTGTTCACTTTGTCTACGTAAAAGATCCTTAAATTCACGATCACTTAATTTTGATTCCTTCTTTTCAAGGTAATCGGCTAAATCAGACGGAATTTTTGATTCACCGGTTTCACTACTTAATGGAGAAGTGGCTGATTGAGTTTTATCTGACTTGGATGTCCAAAAGAACCCCATGCTGTAAATAATGGGAAATAAATCAATTAAAGATGGGGAAAAAATATATTATATATTTTTCTACTACAATGAATTTTTCATTTTATTACTTGATATTATTATATATAAAATTACCCTTATATTACCCTAATATTTTGGCTATATTCAACTTAATCATTTCTGATCTCTTTTCATTCAATTTCAACCTGACCTCTTCTTTCAATCCAAACCAACTTAATGGGTCCAAATCAGGCAGTTTGTTAACCCATTCTGTTACCTCTTGTTGATCATAATATTTCATTGGGACTTTAACCCCCTCAACTAATTGTAACCCGTCAAACAATTCTGGCACAAATATAGTATCAGATATTTCTTTGATTTTTAATTTATCCTCTGTGTAATCAATCTTACCCGCAACTAAAATATTACTGATCATCTGTTTGATGGAATCAAATGGAACCATTCCTTCAAAATATTCTCCCTTATTGTTTGTGCTTAATAATTTTCTGGCAAATCTTAAACCTATTAATAAATCAGTTTCGTTTATGTCATACTTATGCTCAAAAATTATCGATGAAAAGTTGAACCTCTCAATAATTAATGAGTAAAACCAAATGATAATCAAATTCACCATTTTCAGCTCTTTTGGTTTTAAATTTTGAAGAATATTGAATTCAAAATTGTGATTTATTAAATGGGTCTCAAGACTTGCCTTCATTCCACTTTGAGTTTCAAATACAATCTGATGACATGATTCAATGATTAATGACGGAATGTTGGTTTCCATTTTAGTAGTCAAAAACATCTTGAAATTCTTTGAGCTTGCCATTTCCTTCAAATCAGCAATTAACTTGGATATAGATGCAACAAATTCTGTTGACATGTCAATATTCTCAATAATTATCCAACCATTATTTTTATAACTATTCAAAATGTTTGTTTTAGCTGTTTGAGCACCCTCAATTTGACCAAGTGAGTATTTGTCAATAGAAACAGCTTTTGTTTTACTAATTTGCTGAATCATAATGGATGGATCAAATCCTTCAGGAGATCTCATCAAAATAAATTGATGGGAGTCCACCGCTTGTTCCAAAGTACAATGAACAAATTTCAATTCATTAGGATCAATGGAATACTTTTCAGCAATTCTTGATAATAGCTCCCTTATCATTTCAACATCATTCACCATCAGATTGGTAGAAAGATTGAAATAAATTTTTTCAATAAAACCTTTTTGAAGATCCTCAATTGTATTTCCCCTTGAACATTGTAATAAGTCAATAAATATCGATTTGATACATTGATTTCCAAATTTGTACATTTTATTGACTTTCCAAAGTGAAGTGACAATATTGGAAATATCTACGTACAATTGACCCAGTGATTTGAATTCTGAAATTACAAATTGGAATGTTTCAATAATCTTTTCCACTTCTAAAGTTTTCAAAGCAGTTTCATCAGATTCTACCTTTAAAAGTTCCAGCTGATTTGCTAATTCATGATTATCTAGAATATTGTCCTTTCCTCTATTAATTGTATCCAATAAATCAGTCTCATAACTTCTGAGTCTCTCCTTATATTGATCTCTTGCTTTCATTAATTCCAATCTCTGTGCTTCAACATCTGGCCTTTCGCTCTTCAAAGTAAGGTTTAATGCCTCATTTAATAATGTTTCATTGGTAAACGCAAAATTCAATATTTTCATTCTACTCTTCAAATATGGCATGATTTGAATGGTCTCATCCTTAGTATGCACAAACAATTTGAAATTGGGGGAGTAGTCAATTTCCTTATCGCCAATTTTCACCAATTTACGACCCCCTCCAATAAGTATTATGTCATTAGCAATAAGCCTATTGAGAATAGGATCATAATGCTCACCATCTGTTATTAATATTGTTCCACCAAATTTAACACAATTTTCTAACTGCTTAATATAACCAGGGTCTAAGAAACTAGTAATCACCATAGATTTCTCTGACTTTTGCAAAAATAAAATCATTTGACCAGTTGGATCAATTAACAAAGGATACTTTGTGTGATATTTGGACTTTAGAATCGCAGTATTTTGAATAAATTGCTCATCATTTGGCAGGGTATTATCTTGCCAACTTAAAACTTCACCTGGATTTGTCAGCTTCGTCACAATATCATATTTCGGATCATATTTTATTTGACAATCACTCAAAGCTTTCTTCAGAAGCTTAATAAATTCATTTCTCTTTAATTCAGTCAAATGATCACAATATATGGTGAAAACTGCTGTTAATATTATGTCACCGATAAAGTACCTCTCTTCCTCGTTATACTCATCAATGTTGGAAGTCCATCTGGATCTTTCAGTTTTCAAACTTTCAAGCAAGTTAGTACTTCTGGAAACCTTTTCTTCAACAGTTTCCATCTCCATTTTAATTGATTCAATTTCTCTAATTTTTTGACTATATGTTTCCTTATATGTTTGAATTTCCCCCTGTAGGTCCTTAATCATACCATTAATGGCCTTAAGCTTATTTTTACTGTCAATTAGCTCGATTTCCAATCTTTTCAACTCTTTTCTCAATGGATCTACTTTTGAAACAATCGAAGCATATCTGAGCTGAGCCTTCACCCACATTAGCAATGGTCCAAGGGCTTTAGATGCCCTATTCGCTGCATCGTAATTATAGTTTGGTTGACTCAAATAATGAGACTCCATGTATTCAATCATTTTCGAGGTTAACTGAGTTTCGTTATCATAAGTAACAATATTAGTAATAAAGTCGTCCTGCCTGACAACTTGTTGCACATCAACCCAATTTTGAACAGTATAACCAAGAAGAATACAAACAGATTCCAAAACCATTTTGATGGTATCTGGTGGATTTCTCATTGACCTCATTTCTGTTAGATGTTCCTTTTTGATGTTTTGAACACCCTGTTGGGCTTCAAAAATCAATGGCTCAACTTCTTGAAGCTCCTTCATAACTGAGTCACGTTTAAGCTTGATTTTTTCCTCCTGTCTTGTAAAGAGCTTTTGCATTTCAATAGACATATCCTGCTTTCTTTCAGATTCGTTTTGATCCATAATCATTTTGTCCAAAACTAAACGTGCATCTTTCTCCTTTTCTGCTAAGGTTAGCTTCTTTTCATTTAAAACGTTACTTAATTTTTTGACTTTCAAATAGGCTTCCCTCATCTTATCTAATCCATTGTTTGTATGGTTCCTTTTTTTTTGTAAATAAGTCTCCTTATCTACAAACATATTCACAAAGGCATTGACCATATCAACAAACTTCACAGGAACGGCAAAAAGATCAAGATCAATTGCTGAAGCAATCTTTGTAACATTCACCAAATATGCAATAATGGAATTTCTAAACTCTCCAACTTGATTATTAGATTTGAATTTCTCAATTGGGAGGGGTTTTAACAATTGGGAAGAAACTTCTATTAAAGTTTCCTGACTCCAATCACCCATCCAATTAATAACACATCGATTAAACAATGCATTGGATTGAATGAAAAATGGTGAATCTTCCTTATAGGGATCACTCATAGTAAATACTACATGAAAGTTGTTTGCAATTTGAGAAGTAAACCAATCATATAATTCTTCGTCAGACTCTAAAATTAATCCTTCTCCCCTTGAAGTTTTTGAGCAGGCACTCATTAAGGCAGTGTAATCTTCCCCTTGAAACAATCCTGGGATTTCTGCATTCGCCAACAAGGTATTCATCCTTTCAAGGAAAGATGCCTCTAAAATAGTAGATTCATCAATGATAAAACACACTTTTTCATTCTCAACACCAGATTTCCATAATAAAGATCGTAATGTGTCATCAAAATCACTGAGCTTGTAACCTTTAAAAACATTTAGTGGATATGATTTGATACCATTCATCCAGGCAACAAATTTGACAAGGGTAGTTTTACCGCTACCACTTTGTCCAATCAGCATCAAATGCCCCTGGTTACTCTTCAAAACTCTGTCAATACGTAGAGAATGATCAAGTAAATCCTCAAACAAAATTGAGTTAGTGTTTTGTTCCTCTTCACAGAAAGTTTCAAGTTTTTGCTTAATAAATTTTCGCAAGTCATCTTTATCAATAGGTTCATAATCATATGACAGCCATTCGGAAAAGAGAATTGGTGTCGCCAATGCCTTTTCTTCGTTAATATAAGGAAAATGTTTCTCCGCAACTTTCTTTAAAATTTCAAAAACTATATTTCTATCTTCCACTGAAGAAAGCTTATCAGAAAATAATCTCAACGCCTCATGTGCCCATAACCTAACTAAACCTTCAAGAGTCAATGTACTCAAGGATCTTAAACCATGAAAAAGACCACGAACCCATCTGGTTAACTCTCTAGGAGAACATATATAATGAGTTCTACTTGTTTCATTGAATGTCTCCTTGTAATGAAAATACACATCAATCATAGCATCTGTTAATGCATCTGCATAGCCAAAAAGATCAGGAACACATCTCAAAATGGCAACCACAAAAATTGTATAAATCTGTTTTAATGATTGCCTGCTAGGATAATCAACCATAATGATATTGCAATGATTTTGAAATCGCATTGACAGCTTTTGCCTAGTAGAGCCATCTGGTGGATTGCAAGCACCAATAAACTGAACATTTTTCAAATTGACCCATTCTTTTTTCTGTGGATGCCAGAACCCTTTATGAATAATCAAACTGCGCAAAAATGAAATAACCACTTGTGTTCCATAATTGTCATATTTTGGTAAATTCACTTCATCACAAAAAACAACAATCCATTTTCCGGTAACTGTCGGTGTCATTGATAGCCCTGAAGATGTCATTCTATAAACACAGTTGTGTTCAAGTGTTTTAATTATTGAATCTGGCGTCGTCTCCTTCGAAAAGTTTAAGCAGACTAATGAAAAGTCACTTGATTTCCGTAATGATGATAAAAGTAGCATTGTCTTACCAGCACCAGGGGGGCCACATAAAATGGTAGGCTCATGTTGATTCAAAAGCCTGAAAATGATGTTTTCATAGGAGGTAGTATCAATTGTTGGTATCACGAGGTCCGGTTTAATAACCATATGAGGGTCAATTCGACTACTAGAACCAGTTTTAAAAAGACTAGACCATTTTGAGTCCAAACATTCTACGTTGCTGTATATTAGAGAGCATTCCAGAGAATCCAAATATTTGATCAACTGAGGAATTTGTTTCAAATCGGTCTCAAAGCTCAATCTGTCTAAATGCGAGAGCCCCCCCGAAAATGACCAAAACAGAGACAAAACTATAGACTTACCAAAAAAGTCAGAAAAATCATCATGTGCTGTGTAGCTATTTTCAAGAACATATGCCATCAAATTACCCAATGCGTCTGAGAGCAACAAAAAAAACATCTTCCATTTAGAGATAATTGATCTGTTTAATACATCATTATATTTTAACGATATATTTCTTATCTCTGAGATCACGCTTCTGCCAATTACTGAATCTAAGACACCTTTAAAGCGTTTTTTATAATCATCCACTGTAATACTTTGTGATGACAGTTGCTGATTATAAAACTCTTCGTCTGAAATTCTAGTTTTCCAGGCATGTGCCATTTCCTTTTCATAATAATCGTACTCATCAAATAGATTATCACCAAACCAAATAATACCACACCTACTAATGGTGGCTGGTGTAGCATATGAAAGAGTATCAACCTCAAATACAATTTTAATATTCTCCGGAATTTGAAGTCTTTCACCATTTGGTAATGTTAATATCTTGTTGTCATCCAATACACTGTTAAGATTTTCAACCCAGTTAGGGTCGATGTCACCATCAAAAACAATCCACACGTTCTTTTTGTCTTCGCCTCTAGTAGCTTCAATAACAGTTCTAATGATTCCTGTAAAGATACCATCTGTCCATTCCCTCGTAGCGTAATCAATAGTTCCAAATAGAACCTCTTTGCTAATAACTTTTGGATCAATAGTATAAATCAGATTTTCTTTGTTCATCAGCTTACTCAAAGCAGTGATGAATCCATGAAAAGTGGCCGTTTTACCCGAGCCAGTGTTACCAACTAAGATAAAACCTGTACTGAGTTTTTGAATTTCGTAAACTTGATGAGCTTTTTGTAACCAAGCTAAGGAAGGCTGTAACCCTAATTCAGTGGCCACTTGTTTTAAAGAGCTAGTCATATCGGCTTCAAGTGTCAATTCGGTGAATTGTGAAGATAAAAGCTGAACCCCAGAATTGAACACAGCATAATCATCAGGAATCAGTTTTGGTAGAATAATATTGTAAAAACTTTGAATAACAATTTGTATTTCATCAATGTTTTCGGTGGGCAAATTTTTGATCAAATCTCTCTTCAGCTTACCACATGTAATTAACACTGATTTTATAGAACGAAGGCCAAAATCATAGTGAATTTGTTTTGAACACTTAGAAGCTAAAAGTTCATAAAACTGAATAATCTTCTGTGATAATTCTCGACCATTATGAAATCCTTGGGTACTAAAAATCACTTCGGCAACAATTCTGCTATCAGCTTGATTCATATTGAACGTCAAATATTTGTTCTTTAAATTGTCTGGAAGTGTTGATCTTCCATCATAGTGGGGGTTATTTGTAATAAAAATACCTGTAGCTTTTGATATTGTGATTGATTTGCCAAGAAGCTTAATAGGCTCAGATCTTTTATTCCCTAAAGAAATCTCTATTTTTTCAATTTGAGTAGAAATCGCAGATAGTATAGTTTCTTCTAGACGATTGAATTCATCAAAACAGCACCATGCCCCAACACATGAAATTCCAACAAGAATTCGACTAACTGATTCATAATCAAATGATTCATCACAACAAAAAACAAAAACCATTCTACCAAGGTTATAGCCTAATGCCTTGACGGATTCTGTCTTCCCTGTTCCCGCAGGCCCACGCATCATTGCTCCCAAATTCTGATCCAGAGCCTCTGTCATGGCAATAAACGAAGATCTAATCAAAGGAGTATAAGCAAGCTTCTTCTGAACACCTAAATATTCATAGCCATAACGCAACTGGGAATTTCCTTGTTTGACGATAACCTTTTCCGGTTGGTCCGACATTGTGTCCATATAGTACTTTTGTTCGAAAAACCATGCTTGCGAATTAACAGAAACACTAGGGGTTGCAATCAAATTGAAGACTATATCTCTGTAGTGAATTAGTTCAACAATAAAATTTTCAGTTTTCAACCTTGTTTTGATATCAAAATCATTGAATAAGGCGCTTGCTAAAAACTCTAGACTTTCAGTAATAAAGCCCTTCAAAAAGTTAAATGAGTTTTCAGTAATTGCAGTTTCGATATGATGAGTCATAAAGAGTTGCAAGGCTAGACAGACAATTTGATTTGTATTATCCTCTATGAATTCCAACAACTTTTGAGATTCGAAACCATTACTGAAAAGCATATGAAATTCCTTGGAACCTGTCAAAACTAAACTAGAGAGAGTTGAAGTAATCTCTGCCTCAAAGTTGACAAACAATTCACGTAAGGTAATGCTTTTAATTAAAGAAACTGGATTAGCAAATTTTACGACCTCTAACTCAGCTGAAATGACACCCTCAATTAACAGTGCTTCTTCGTCATAAACAATATTTTCTACCCCAACAAACATCTTTTTAATATGCTTCGATATGACACTTAAGGACCTCGAATTACCAATCAATTCTAGTAAATCATCATTGCCAATAAAGTAAAATCTTGGAAACTCACTTCTCTGATTTTCTAAATACACTGATAGTGCAATCTTTACTTTGGTCAAAGTTTCTAAGATCCTTTTCAACATCATTTCAACATCAGGAATATTCAAAATATCAATCACGTTATTATTCTTGATAACAGATTTCATTATGGATTTAAATTCAGAGCTCATATTTTCAAAACGAGTAACCTCAAGAGGCATAACACTTTTAATATTCTCATTTTCATTGAAAGCACCATATAAATAAACCCATTGCTTTTGACAATCAACCCAAATGTTTAGCACGACGTGCACTTTTTCCAGCTTGGTCTCTAAAACACTAATTCTTTTAGAGAATCTGTCAAAATGTGGGGACAGTTTGATTGATGATAAAGTATTTAAGTCTTCTGTAATTAAAAGAAATAGCTGATCCCATCCTGCAATAATGCTATGTTTGTTATCAAACAAATGAATATTAAAGCTAAGTTGATCCCATCTCTCATTAACTGAACTTATTGAATCATCAATCATTTTTTCTCCTTGTGCCTTTTGAAGAATGCTCTTTACATACTTTTCATGATGCGCCAGTTTTAAATTCAATATGTCACCAGCTGTCAGTGGATGAGGCAACTCTGCACCACCTAAAAACAAAAATATTTCTTTCCAATGGTGTAATTTTAGTGAATCATTTTTTAAGTTATTCAATACTGGCATTGATCGAATAGCCTCTTTAATATACGAGTTAATTTTTTGAAATGCAGGATAATCTTTGATTTTAGCGGACACTGATTTTGAGCTCAGTAAAACATCCTCCATTTGAGATTTTAAAGCATTCAATGAGATATTTTGCCATTCCATAGCGTTGATGAAGTTGATTGAATTTGTCAAAGTGCTAATGGAGCCCCAAACATCTTTCAATTCTCCCAATTCCTTGGAAATATCGCCAATGAATATTTCTTCAGGAGCTAATGTTAAATCCAGTAAGGCATATACATTTATTAGATGATTAACCCTAGTTGATAAATCTGAGAACAATTTTTCAAATGCTTTAATGGATTGAACTGCATCAGCAATATCCGTATTGTTGGACAAATTCTTTTTGTGCCATCTTGAACGAACTCTTTCGATAATACCAATTGTATTGATTTTGTCATCATGAGCAATCGAAATTAGAATTTCAAGGTTATTTCTAACATATTCCTTTTTGGAGTCAATCAAAGTTTGAATAGAGTCAAGCTCATTTTGCACTTGGTCAAAAAAAATCCAATTCGTAGGGAATTTAACTTTAGAATAAAGTAAAATTCCATGCCCAGTTTTCGCATTCTTTATTTCAGAAGACAAATCTTCAATAATATTCAACGTAGATTTGAAGGTGGACAGAAAACAAATCGCAGTGCCAGGAATAGAAAGGTTGACAGTAGTTGCAGCAAGTTGGTTTTTAAACTTTTGTAGTTCTTGAACGATGTGTTGCGTTTTTTTGTGAAGAACGACGGCAAACCTTTGATTTATACTTTTTTGCCAATTTTGATATTGTGAATAAATATGGGATTGAACCCCTGAATAATCAAGTAAAAGTAACCCAAAAGGTTTAGAAGTATCACTAGAATCAAACCTTTCTTTTAATATTTTAATTTTATCTATGAACTCTATCCATTTTGATAAATTATCATCCAAGAGAAGGCCGAGCTCGTCAATATCAAAATCCCAAATTGAATGGAGTGAGGCCCATTCTTGACAATATTCGTAAGCTTTACCAAATATCTCTTCAATTTTAAAAAGAATATGACAATATTCAGGAAGATCTGTTATTTCACAAGTAGAGAAAAGAGATTCATTTGAAAGTTCTAATGAACCACTAATTCTTTTTTGATCAATAAGAACTGAAGAATAAGCATTAAGAGTATCATAAAAAAACTGCTTTGATTTTTCAAGATAAGGCTCGACCACAATATCAGAACTTTGAATCATAATCTGATGTTTCTTAATTGCTAATGAAATTGGTAGTGAACTTGAATTCCACTGATCCTCAAATTCTAACAAAATTGATTTATATTTGTTGAAAATTATTTCTTTAATAATATGATTCAATAAACTAATGAATTCATCGGTGTTGGGATACAAACCGACCAGTAGCTGAACAATTTTCTGAATTTCTTCAAACCTTGACTTAATGACATCAGTTTTAAATTCACACACGACTAAACCTTCAAGATGATTAAATATTTCTACTCTAGTTAATTTCAATTTTTGAACTTGAGCCACGCAGCTGGAAGCCAGCGATGACAATTGATCAATCCTTTTAATAATGTCAATCTTTTCACCATCATCGTAGCCCAAATTGGAGCTATGTGCAGCTAATGTAATATCCTTCCAAGATAAGTTAAACATAAAAACAAAACCGTCAAGCAAGCTTTGCAGTAGTGGCTGAAGCAAAATTTCCATATGCCCTAGCATATCTGAATTTTGGGCACAATAATTGAAATTTTCTATTGCGTTCTTTAACGATAAGGCATGGGGAATGACTTTTTCCAGTTTGGATATATATTGCTGATTAATTTTTTCATAACTGTCAAATTGTAAGGATTTCATGCACTTGAACTCATTGATCAATGTTTCATCAATTTCATCCAAATTTACCCTCAATTCACTTCTACCATTGGTTTGATCACAAAATATAATTTTTTCCTTAGTAAAGGGGGTCAGTAACTTATTATTAACACCTTGAACCCAATTTTCAATAAGCCCATCTAAATCAAGCTCAGATATAATACGAGCAACCTTGGCTGAAAATCGTTTACCCTCTGGATAATTTGGCCACTCAGAAGACAGCAGGAGTTCCAGTCTTGAAACTGCTTTTGATAATGAAAGCATAATATGTCTCCCAAAGACAAGTTTGGCGGACGTTGAAGGAATATATCTTTCTTCAATTAGGAAAGTAAGATTTGTAGCATTTCTCAATTGTATTTCTATTTGATCAAGAGCCAATTCAACATTTGACAACAGTTTTCTATGAAATTTACCAAGTGATACTCTGATGTTGGGACGAGAAAATAAATATGAATAATCTTCCAGTAACTCAAACGGATCCATTTCATTTTGAATTAACGATTCCAAAATTGATTGCAAAGCATCTATCAAGGTTTTTTCTAGGGAATAAATGCCGTCTGCAAATCTTTTATCATACGTTTCAATGCCTTTTGCGGTAAAAAAAGAATCAATTTTAAAACTTTCAAAATCCAGCTGTAGAATTTCCAATTCATTGACAATACTTTTTCTTATCGTGGGTGACAAAATGTATTTATCATTCGTAAACAGAAATCTGGAAACAGAGTTAGCTATGTCATCAAATGAAATTTTTAAGTCAGATATTTTGATTAAGCCACTTTTAAGACTGGAAAATCCATCAAGTTTGAATGTGACAAATCCTTCCCCCCTCTTTCTTTGTTGCTCTCGAACCAAGTGAGTGAAACTTCTCAATTGTTCATCAAAGTTTGATAAAATTAACAGAAACTCTGCTTCAACGTTTTTAAACGATTCAAAATCCAGAGATAAATAATGCATATTTTCTAATAATTCAATGAGCTTTTTTTTAATCTCAAAAGTGAAAATCTGCATCAAATCCAAAGCTCTTGCTATCGGATAGGAATTTGTTTTGAGTTTTTTCATTTGTAAAAACAGGTTGGTAATGCCCGATTGTAAATCTTCCACATTAGATATTGACATTATTTCTCTGTATGGTAAGTTTTTCAAAAATTGAGAATTTTTGTTGGCTTTGGAAATTGATTCTTTGATGGAATTACCTGATAATAATGTAATTGCACTCTGAGACCTCTTGTTTATCTTTAAATAATTTATTATTTTCAGTATTTCATCGGTTTGAAGCTGATTATATATTGATGTCATGGCTTCCTCCTTGGTTGACCAAAAGTCAATTTCATCCAAAACAGATCCATCGTCAATATTATGCGAAAGATCCATTATGTCATTAATTTGTAACACCCATGAATTGACAATTGATTGAAGAGTGTTGAGTAGTTGGATATCAGTATCTGAGTTTAAATTATCTATTAATTCAAATATGTTCGATGGGACTAGGGAGATCAACTGGGGTGTGTTAATTGATTGTTGCATCCGTTGAAATGAAATAAGAATATCTTTAGTACATTGTTTGACCTTTCTAATAACGGCATCCGGCAAATCACCAATTGATCCTGATTGGATCAATATGTCAAAATAACAATCAATATTGAAACGTATTAATGACTTTAAAACCTCTATGTTTTCCAATGCACTTTTATTCACTGGAATAAGGGGTATGTTGATAACAATGATGTTGTCCTTGATTTCATCCCCCAATTCCAATGTTTGTTTCCTTTTAATCAAGGCCAAAATCGATTTGTACTTTTTTACAGATGAAGTAGATAAAGATTTTATCAATGAAGCTGTAAGTATGTCGCTGTTATTATTCAATTGATTTGGCAATTCTTCTATAGATCCATTGTCTTCTTTCTGTGCAACTATGAAAAACGGATCTTGACTTGGAATTTGCAAAAACTGATCCAGATTCATCTTTGTATCTTTTGAATCCAATAAAGAAGCACCCAAAAGCTCCTTTGAGGTTATTAATAAGAAATTCCATACCCTATCATGTATTAGTATGTTTTCATTCCCTTGGATCATGATATTTTATATATTTAAAGTCTGTTTATCTAAGCAAAAAATTATATTAGAAAAGTAAACATAAAATTACGTAGATGGCGCTTGATTTGTTTACCTGAATAAATTAAGCACAAATAACATATATTTTATCCTATAAGAAAAGAGGAAACTTTCTATTACACATTTCATTCAATCATTCAGATGTCCAATTGCTCTCTACATCGTAAAAAAATCCACTCATCAGGACGTGTTGGATACTTCCTTGTAGTTGGTGGATTTCCTTGACGTAATCTCTCAAAAAGTGATCAACAACAACGCCCAGGGGGTCAAATGCAGTACAATCAATACCACATTCAACACCTTCATGAATGTGTATAACTTCATGATCACCTGAATGGAAATCCCAATATCTAATGAGTTTAGGATAACATAATAAGAGCATGTCAGAATCATTCACCAGTCTCTCAGCAACTACTGCACCAACATTACCAAATAAAAAAGATGTAAACATATCCACAAATCTTCCCCCATAATCAGAAAAGTATTGATGGTTTTGAATGTAATCATCAAAAATATTGGTATAATCTTGACATTCCTTGCATTGACAAACGTTATTCCAAAGCAAATCCGACATTAATTGTTCATAGCATGCAACAGATTGCATAAAAGTAGGTGCAATTAATGTTTGCAACCCAGTGAGAAGTGGCAATGTATTTTTATACATTTCAATTCTATGTAAATAATTACCCTCAAAACCACCCACACAATTGAAATCTTTTGGATAACTGTGCCTTATTGATAGTTTTCTTATTTTTTCAGAATTTGATAAGGCTTTTATAAGGCATGTGGCTTCAAAGTCAAATTTTTCAGAATAATTATGGTCACGTTGAACTGTCTTTTGAACAATTGATAAAGAATTCAAAAGAAAGGGCTTCTTTCTGAGGAGATTTATTAAATTTTCAGAACATGTGCAAATTAAATCATCACAACCAAGAACAAGCTCTAAAGATTTCAATTTTGTGTAATCTAAATGATTTAAAATCAATTCAGCAAGTTTGCTACATTCCAAAGTGGCCTCGTTGCCACTATGATAATGAATTAACTTCAAATTTTCAAATGCAAATGGAAATGACCCTTCATTTTCAAGCAAATATTTAACAACCAATGCCTGAGCTAATTCGTCATTAAAAGCCAATGTTCTAAGATTAGAAAATAATGTGATCAGTCTCTTATTGTCCAACAAGTGTAAATCAAATGAAGCATTTTGAGATGCTATGTAAAGGTCTTCAACTTCCAAATTCAAACATTTGTTTAAAGATGATAAACTATGCAAATCCAATCTTTTTAAAGATGGTACGATGAATTCGTATGGTACGGTATTTAGGGAAACAAACTTTCTTATATTGGCACAATGACTCTTAAGATATATTAGCAATTCTGGTAACACAATGTCAGTTACCCTTTGAGCCATGCCATTTTCTGATTTAAACCCATAAATAGTGATTTCCTTTATCATATCACACAGGGCTGGATTAACTTCCAATGACTGAAGAAACACTTGCTGACGGGAGGTGAAAACTCTTTGATTTAACGTGTCAGTAGCAAGAGGTGTTTTCAAATAACCAATCACAGTGCATAATGAATCCCTATAGCTGGATTTACTTGGGCTCAATCCAGCTGGTGTGATCATAATCTTTTCGTATAAAATGGGTTGAACCTGAGAGTAAAATTGGAAATTGGTCAGCATCCAATTCACTTTATCATATTGTGGTAGGCATCTCGCAATCCGTTGTATTATTTCTTCTGGTAAATCGCTGATTTGCATAATGGTGCAATGATTCTGTCAAACCCAACAAAAGATCAGATCAGATCTGCATTTTATTCACCGTTTTCATGCGCCACACGCTTCTATATTCTAATTTTGAAAAAGTAATGCGCCAACTGTTGATAATAAACTTACCTTAAATAACAATGTATTATTCAAAAATATAAATACTTGTCAGAGTGATCCAGAGTGAAAAATAATATAACCTTTGCCTCTAAACCAAAAATCTAGAAAAAAATATTGGGAAATGGAGTTTTGCTTTTTTTTTTATTCTCTGGTCCAAAGGTCCGTCCATCATTCCCGGTCAACAAATAAGGTTTGGCTAAAGCAAAATGCTACTCGAGAAAAAATGAGCAACTGGTTTATTTGGCTTTGAATTTACAAGATTAAAGCCTAATCGGCCCAAAAATTTTAAGATTTCATCTTGCGATAATATAAACGGAGTAAAGCAGAAGGATTCTTTCATCAGTCAGGTTCCAAAATTCAAGTATAACTCGCTAATCCAAATTAATTATAGTCCTTTATTAGTACCGGTGACTAGATATTAATATCTCCTAATTCTATTATGTCTATCTTTTCATATTTATGCAGCATAGACTACTTGCTTATATTGTCATACTTAATTTTTGTACCCATCTCAGGGTTGACACTTACATCGCCATCATCTCTGATAGCTGATTCCACCTATGTTGTTTGAAAAAGTTACTCTGGTTTTTTGCCATGTTCAACCCATGCCCTTGAGAAGGAAAAAGAGTTTCCACCTGTTTCTCTTGAGCACGAGACTTTCATTCATCGATGTAATATGTTAGACATTCAAAAAATCTATCCATAGTGACGTTTGCCTTTGACACTTCATCGTTTTTGACACTTGGATTGTTTCCGTTTGTGTATCCATCTGTTCTGAAAAGCAAATACTGATCTTGTTGTCTTTTGTATTTCAGATTAGTGAACTCACTTGTCTTTTCCAAAAACTTTTTACGGCAACCAATATCCATAGCATTCAATATCAGTTTTACCATTCGAGTTTCGGTCATGTCATGATCATACTCGTGAAATTGGTGTGCTGTTTCAATCACCTTGAGATACCGTTGAAATTTATCAGGACGAATTTGTCTACCGATGCCTTGGGTTTTTAATATTTTAGTCAAATTGATGGAATTGTACACACTACCAACATAATAGTTCCGAAAACATTCCAGTAGCTGAAATCCATTTTCGAAATCATCAGTTGACAAGATGCATCTTTGATACGGCTCTCGTGGAATAGTATTATTTAAACTACCATAATTCACCAAAATTTTATAGATTATTTTGGATAGCAATGGTTCTTCTTTATGTAAGGATTTGTAGGCAGACGTGTTTTTTGGATACTTTTCCATTTTACCAGGAAATTGATTTTCCAATAGTTCGTGTAATACCATATAGAATTCATAAAAGTCAAAAGCTTTCAGTTGGTTCCCCAATTTGGGTAACTGCTTAGCAATAACATTGACAGTATTCGTTTTTTGATAATCGTTAAGCTCTTTTTGAATATTATCCAGTTTTTCTATAATGTTGTTGAAGTTGGAGATTGACTTTTCGTTTTCAAAGCCAGGTTTAATGTCGAAGTTTAAACTTGACACAGTTTCAATTAAAGTTTACATATCCCTTGTTTGATCCTTAGATCTTTCAGTCAACCCGACGATTGCCTGTGCAATGGTATTGGTTAAACTATGGAAACTTTTCCTTTGAGCTTCAATTTCAGATAATAAAGATTTAGTTGACTTATTTTTTGAATGGACATACTTGTTTAAACTATCACAGAGTGCCTCAATGTCAGTTATCGACATTTTTGTACTATAAATCTTCTGATGGTTTGGCAAAAAAAAACAGATGAATACAGTAGTTTCTGGAGGGTTTCTAAATTTTCATGCTAGGAATCCAAAGAACAATTCATCATCGCATCACTGCATTCTTTTTTCATCGTGAAGACCATGGCGCACTTTTGCTTACGGTGTCAGCTAATGGTTACCTAGAAGCTATTTTCCGTGTAATTAGTTCTCTCCTTCTATAGTTACACAAGGTGGCTATGAGATGATGTAACTGAATTTTTGATATCGACTCTCGTTAACGGTTGGACCTTGTTAGTCTCAAAGCTCCACAACATCTTTGTATGTGTCTCACTATATATGCACTATTTTGGAATATAAGAATAAAGCCTATTAATATAATATTTCAGCTATAACCAATTATGTGAAATTTGAAGTTAAATCAAAACCATGAAATAGCCCAACGCCAACTATTTCTACAAGTTACAATGTTAAAACTACATTTTTTCTTGCAGCTGATGTAAAACAAAAATAAAAAAGGAAATAAGGTACCAAAAATGTTATAAAGACAGAAATTGCATGAAGTAGAAATTCCATCCACCCCATCTTCATCCTCGAATCATTAAAATCATTCGCATTTGTATTTGTTAACTCCTCATATATTGGTGGCGACTTTTTACCATATCACGGATGTGAGGCTGATCATTCTTCAAATAACTGATTCCAGCCGGGGTGTTTCCGTTGTTTGAAACTGTCATCAAATAATAAGTTTCTAGTTGAACCGTTGAGTGCCGATAAGACGCACGTCCTTTTATAGTAAAAATTTTGATAATCATGTTGCAGGAAAGAAAGCCCAATACTACACTTGATTTCATCGCAACAATATTTAAGTAAAGCATAGCATTATTAATAAGAGTTCAAATACATTTCAAAGAGAACTTTTGGCGCAAGAAAGGATTGTAGTTAGAGGGTTCTTTGTTTTCTGTATTTCGAAGTTAATTCTTAGTCATCAACCATTCTGAAATTTATTCTGAAGTGGGTGACCCCAGTCCTATAGTCATCAAATTTGTAAATTTCATATCTGATATGTGGGTTAAAATTGGTGATGAGCACTGTTGTCGATACTAAACCATCACAAAAGTTTTTTCATCCATCTGATGATCTTGTTTAGTGTATAATAGTTTTATTTTCCCTTAGAACTTATTGATTACTTTAATTAATTTATATATTATCCTTCTATTCACTAAAAATTGATATTTGAACTCATTCTGATTTTTATGTTATAGTATTTATTTAGCATACTTAGAAGTTTTTCAGAACCTTGAATTATATAATTACCATTTTACCAGGACAAAAAAAGAGGTTATCTTCCAAAATAGGAAACTTTAACAACACAGCAAAACTCACTCTTGCTTGCAATCAGTATCCGAGTTTTTCAAATTAAAGATAACTTACCAATAGTAGTAGTTCATCAGCTTCTCTAAAGAGTCATATTAACAGTTCACACTACACCACCAGCACAAATTATCTATAAATATAATAAACAACGACAGTCAAGCTCTAATAATAGCGTATAACCACCCGCCATGATGACACTATCCAAAAGTTGGATTCACTTACCTAACGGGGAAATTTCCGATGATTATCAAGATTACTGAATTTCCCGAAGAAAACACAACAACAGATTAAAAATACCAATAATTTCTTCTGATAGATATTACGGAATATCATAGTACCCCATTGCCTCCAGAATCATGCTTAGCATACAAAGATGATAAAAGGGGCACCCGCCTATTTTCATTTGCCGCGAGATTTGTCAAATTTGAAAAACGATGAACCAAGTTTGACAGATTTAAACATAAAAATGTGAGTAAATGCATAAAAAGATAAGCAATTAAACGCCCAAGCTATTACTCTTTAATAACAACCAGTATGGAAGATTATAAAGCAGCTACTAAAGTACTTAATATTCAATCACATGTGGTCCATGGATATGTGGGGAATAAGGCCACCACCTTTCCCCTACAAATGCTTAATTGGGACGTTGACGTTTTAAATACCGTTAATTTTTCAAATCACACCGGCTATGGGTCATGGAGGGGAACATGTTCTACACCAAAGGAATTGGACGATATCTATAATGGCCTTAAACATATTGGATTAAAATATGATGCTGTTTTGACAGGGTATGTGTTTGGCAGAGATGCATTGAAAACCGTTGGTGATATCTGCGTTGATGTCAAAATGAAACAAAAAGAACTCGGTAGAGATCTCATTTGGTTATTAGATCCAGTCATGGGAGATGAGGGAGAAATGTATGTTAGTGAAGATGTCATTCCAGCTTATCAGTCTATATTAGAAACTGGGCTTGTGGATATAGTTACCCCAAATCAATTTGAATTAGAACTCTTGATGGATACAAAAATAACATCTGTGGATTCATTAAAGTCAACTCTGAAAAGGTTCCATGACAAATACAAGGTTAAACATGTGGTGCTATCATCTTTATTCCCCCAAACTATAGAGGAACTATCAGATGACCGTGATGTTATCTTATGTTGCGTTTCAAGTGTTGATATTGAACAAGATTTGGCATATTATAAAGTCCAACATGTTGGCGGTTATTTCACTGGTGTTGGTGACTTGTTCTCTTGCTTATTGCTCGATAGATATTATCATACAAGAGATATCCTGAAAGCCACTAATGAAGTGTTGAGTGTTATGAAGAAGGTTTTAAAAATCACAGTCTCTATGGGTAGCTCCAAGGGTGTCATTAGTGACTCAAGAATGAAGGATTGCGAGTTGAGGGTAATTGAATGTAAAAACATTTACGGTCTAAAGGATCAAGAATATACGCCCTTTTTCTATTGATTAGAAAAATCCCATTGTACAGGTATATAAAAGTAAATTTGAAAATAAATACACATTAAATTGCAACTGCATCTCCTCCATAATCACCATCGTCATCTGATGATAAAATGTGACTTAAATCAACTTCAAATGACTTTTCCTCTTCTAGTTGCTCTAAAATTGTCCCCTTGAGCTTCCTTTCAATATCTAACTTGTTTAAATGGTCCAAATCAAAATCAACACTATATTCAAACTGTTTATCATCAACCAAATCTTCACTCGTGTCAAACTCAGACCCCTCATCCTGGGTTTCAAACATCTGAGCTATCATCTCTTGTCCATATTGGAAATCCTTTTTAATCTTTGCACCCCATAACTCTTTCCCCCTGCTGAATAATCCATTACCTGTGGTTTGGATATTGTTCGTGAACTGAGTCAACCCCCTTGAAAATTGAAGTTGCGTCTTGTTGAGTGCTTCTTGTGTGTTTGTAGGTGGATTGAAATTCAATAGTGACGCTGACTTTCTAATAGATGTCTTGATCTCCATCATAGATGCCTTGGCATTCACCGCTACCTGGCTGTTACTCCCTCCGGATGGGAAATTGTTGTTTTGAATGCAAACCTCCCTATATTGGGATTCAATCTTCACCAACTCTCCCTCCGCCATCCTCAATTGCTCCTTCAATTCCATAATCTCTCGTTGTTTAGACGCCATCTTAAACATCAAGTCCTTCTCTGTCTGTGGCTGAGCCGAACTGTCATTTTGATCTATGGGAACAAATATAGGTATCCCCGAATATTTCTTTTCTCCTGACGGCACCGTCGCTTCTCTTGCTTCTAATAAAGGACTATCATCGTGCTTATCATTGTCACCCACCTGATTCGGCTTTTTAATAGAAAATTTAATTAACCCAGTGCTTTCACTAATAATTCGTTCCTTCTTTTGTGGTGACGACTCATTCGATCCCGTCTGCAAATTATTAATCCGATTCAAATTCGAACTACTCAAAATAGAAAGTGACGTCTTCTTAACAACCTTTGGCGGTGAACTTGCTGTTGTCATTGCTCTATCAAAAAAGAACTTTCCTAACTAAAAGAAAATCAATTTTAGCCGTCTGATCCTTTTCCAATGTAATTGAAAAATTCAAAATTCCCCCTTTAGGAAATTTGTAAATACACCTTCTCCCTCAACACCATTCCACGCAAAATTACCTGTCGTCATCATTAGCAACTCACATTCATTTAAACTCAATCGTTCCCCTCGTACTCTCGTATACTCACCGGCTCCATTACAGGAAGCCCAAAATAACCATCTCCACTATCAAAATTCCCAAATTCCTCTAATCCAACACATCACCACTGTTCACCCCACCAATACCACACTCTCTCCCCTTACCCTCCCTTCATCAATCCAACACTCCTAATAACCATCACATCGCACTGTCCTTCTCCCCAAAGGTATCCTTATCCTTACATCACCAAAATCTCACCCCCCTACGCGTCTTATCACGTGCCCATAGCTGTGGCGTGCTCGGGGTTCCAGCTTTTCGGAAAAGCCACAGTTTGGTACCCCCTCGCTTTTGCAACCTTAACAAGTTAAAAACATCTGGTCATCCATTTCTCTTTTTAAACAAACAATGTTTGTCCACCACCTAATCCCTCATCCCCCAATATGTTGACCCCCTACGGTGGCGTGCTACAAGATCTCATCTCCAGAGATGCCCCTAAGAAACAACAACTCCTCTCTCAAGCAGCTTCCCTTCCTTCTATCGTCCTCTCCGATAGACAGCTGTGCGATCTTGAGCTCATCTTGAACGGTGGGTTCTCTCCCCTTACAGGATTCAACTCCCAAAAGGACTACGAATCAATCAGAGACAACATGAGACTCGCCTCCGGTCAATTGTGGTCCTTGCCAATCACCCTCGACGTCTCAGAACAAACTGCTAAATCCCTCTCCCCAGCAGACAGAGTCGTCCTCAGAGACCCTAGAGACGACTCCCCCCTCGCTATCATCACCATCGCTGATATCTACAAACCAAACAAACAAGATGAAGCCCAAAAGGTGTTCAGAGGCGATCCCCTCCATCCAGCTGTCAAGTACCTCTTTGAAACAGCAGGCGACTACTACATCGGTGGTGACGTCGAAGCAATTGCCCTCCCAAAGCACTTCGACTACACAGAATTTAGAATGACCCCAGCCCAACTCAGAGCAGAATTCCAATCAAGACACTGGAACAAGGTCGTTGCTTTCCAAACTAGAAATCCAATGCACCGTGCCCACAGAGAACTCACAGTCAGAGCCGCTAAGGACCAGCTAGCTAACCTCCTCATCCACCCTGTCGTTGGTCTCACTAAACCAGGCGACATTGACCACCACACTAGAGTCAAGGTCTACCAAGAAATCATCAAAAAATACCCTAATGGTATGGCTAAACTATCCCTTCTCCCTCTAGCCATGAGAATGGCCGGTGATAGAGAAGCTGTCCTTCATGCGATCATCAGACGGAACTACGGGGCGACACACTTCATTGTGGGACGCGATCATGCAGGTTGCACTGGTTCAAACGGTGACATCTATGGCCCATATGACGCACAAGAACTGGTTTCTAAGCATGCTGAAGAGTTAGGTATTGAAATGGTTCCGTTTAAAATGGTGACCTACTTGCCTGGTGAAGATAGATATTCGCCAATTGATTTGGTTCCAGAAGGAGTTGAAACCAAGTCTATTTCCGGTACCCAGTTAAGAAAAGCGTTGAAGGACGGTACTGAGATCCCTGATTGGTTTTCATATAAGGAAGTTGTGAAGATCTTGAGAACTTCCCAGCCTCCTAGACCACAACAGGGATTTGCATTGTATTTATCAGGTTTAGAGTATTCTGGGATCCGTGCTTTATCGTATGCTTTACAGTCTACCTTCAATCAATTCTATGGTGGTAGACATGTCACATTGATCAACGATGACACTCTTGACAAGTCTGCGTTGCCGTTTGTTGTTCCTGAGTTGGTCAGATCCGGTGCCGGTGTTATTATTGCCAATTCCAAGGACGTTACCAGTGAGAAGGAGTATTCTAAGTTGAAGGCTGCCGTTTCCAAGGCTGGTTCATTCATTAGTGTCAACATTGAGACTGCCTTAGATGTTGTCAAGACGAATGACAGATTTGCTTACTACGACTCAGAATCTGGTAAGAGTGCGCTTGCTACTTATGCGCCAGTCAAGGATGCTGAACTATCTGTTGATTTGACTGCGGAAGACGGTATTAATGTTGCAATCCAAGAGATTGTGTTGTATTTGGAAGGAGAAGGTTTCTATAAGTTTTAATTAGAGAGAATACGTGTGTTTATAGTTGTTAATATAAATGATTCATAGAGATGTCATTTGCCTTTTATACTTCCATACGAGATCACTTGATAACAATTAAATGAGTCCCTACACTCCTTGTGGGTTCGTCCGTTTAGTGAATCCGTTAAGCTACGCGGTAAAATTTTTACAATAGGGCAGATGAAATGCTCAGCCAATAGTATACTTATCCGTGTGAAAGGGGTTAATTTGCAACCATTCTTCATTTCCTTTCTTTTTCCATTATACTGAAGTATAAAACATTAACAATGGTGTTATTACTTTGTCTGATGCTAATGCTGATGTCAACAATGCGAATATCAGATAGGCCACAAACACATTGAGGACCTTGTTAAACGTATTGTTTGCCAAAAGGAAAGCTATAAAATTGGTCTCAACCCCAGAGGTGGTTTCGACAGTGTTTAGAATTGATGTTGTTTGAAAAGAAATTACTTTATTATTAGAGGTGAAAGCACCTGTTTCTATTGCAACTAAAATCCGTAGATTAGAAGGCGTTAAAAATGTGTTTTGGATTTACCTAAGGTGGTAAAAGGGACAGATTCTTAACGTCATCTTTGGAGGAAGTTTGTTTGCTTCAAATGTTGCCCAACACCTCAAAGAGGTTTCATTCCCATAAAACCGTTCACAAAAAAGAATACTCTACAAATGGGATAAGTGAGGCCAGGTTTTCAAAACAGCAATGAGCCTTCAATCACATGAATCAGGTATATTTAAGCATAATTTGCAATTTAGAACGTCTTGGTTTTCACCAAAAATTCATTTTTTTATTCCTTCATGTGAGTTTTCTTTGTGGAAATTCAAAACAGCCTCTGTTTTCCTTGTGGTTGGTCAGTCTAGTGAGTCCATTGAGCTACGTTTTTGTTCCGGTGCGATAATGTTAACAACTGAACATCCGAGCGCTCAGCCGAGATGGATAATTATTAAGGTGAAAGGAGTTAATTTGCAACCAGTTTTCATTTACTTTTTTTCCAGTATGCCAAGGTTATAAACGCACACGGGGGAACTAGTGTTGTAGCAGGTTTGAGGGGCCGTTTATGGTCAATGCCCATGAAAAGGATATTGTTTTTGAAGATGAAGTCACGTGGATTGACGGGAAACCAAATGCATTCCCATGTCTATCAAGAAAAAAAACATATAAATAACATGTTACAAAGAAATAAACATACTAGGTGGATGTAATTTGGGTTCCTAAATTTGTTACGAGTGGTTGTCTTAAGTTAGACGTCTTTTCAAGCTCATTGAGTGGACGCTTGAACCTTCACAAGTTGAAACATTGAAGGTTTATGTGTTTACTAGTTTCCATCTTGTCAAATATGAATCTTATAAGCTGGTAAATTGGTTGAAAAAACATAGGAAGATGATAACATCAATGTAGAAAGTAGAAAGGGTAAAACAACAAATACCACATGTCCTGCCAAACCATACAGTTTCCATGTATCGCATTCACTTTGAATGCCTTTGTCATGTGCAATTCTAACTAAAACTTTCTGGTGGACTTTCTTTGGCGAACTTCACATTTGAATGGATTCTACGATGATGCATTTTCGAAAGCCAGGCCACAATCATTACAGTGAAATTTCCTTGCACCCGTGTGAAATCCAAGGTGTTGTTCAAGCGAGTTTCTTCAGTCATATTTCCTGCTACATTGATAACATATGAGATTCATTTCACTACGGTGTATCGTGGAGTGTTTGTTATGATCTGATTTCCTTTTGAAGGAATTACCACAGACAGTGCATTCGAAAGGTTTTTCCGATGAATGGACTAGTTTATGCAATTTGAGAGTTCTTTTTTCTTTGAAATCTTTCCCACATTAGTCACATAGGTAAGACATTTCACTACTGTGGACCACTTGATGACTTCGAAGATTTGGTAATGTCTTGAACTTTTTGTCACATTTTTCACACGAGAAAGGCTTCTCAGCTGTATCAACTACTTTGTGAATTCTTAAGCCTGAGGAAAACCTAAAGTTCACTCCAAGCTTCACAGTCATCAAACGGTGCATTCTACTGAACGGGCACACCAGTGTAATCAATGTGAAAAGGCATTTAAAAGTTTATCATCTTTAAAGTTGCGTCAGGTTGCTCATTCAAATAAAAAGCCTTATCAATGTCAGAAGTCCGAGATGAGATTTAAAACTTCAACAAATCTCAAAAGCCACCAAGTTGTACACTTAAATCAAAAATCTTTCGAATGTCCCACATGTGGGAAAAGTTTTAAATCATCGAAAAGCCTGGCAGCGCATCAAGCGGTTCATTCTACTGAACGGCCACACCAGTGTGATCAATGCTTTAAAAGAAAGGATGCACTGGAAATTCATCAAGTAGTCTACTCGACTGAAAAAGAATACGTATGTGACCAATGTGGAATGAAATTTAGGTTTTCCTCAGGCTTAAGAACTTACAAAGTAGTTCATACAGCTGAGAAGCCTTTCTCGTGTGAAAAATGTGACAAAAAGTTCAAGACATTACGAAATCTTCGAAATCTTCAAGTGGTCCACAGTAGTGAAATGTCTAACCTATTTGACCTATGTGACCTATGTGACCAATGTGGGAAAAAAAGAAAAAAGAACTCTCAAACTACACAAACTAGTCCATTCATCAGAAAAACCTTTCGAATGCACTGTCTATGGTAACTCCTTCAAAAGGAAATCAGATCATAACAAACACTCCACGATACACCGTAGTGAAATGAATCTCATATGTTATCAATGTAGCAGGAAATATGACTGAAGAAACTCGCTTGAACAACACCTTGGATTTCACACGGGTGCAAGGAAATTTCACTGTAATGATTGTGGCCTGGCTTTCGAAAATGCATCATCGTAGAATCCATTCAAATGTGAAGTTCGCCAAAGAAAGTCCACCAGAAAGTTTTAGTTAGAATTGCACATGACAAAGGCATTCAAAGTGAATGCGATACATGGAAACTGTATGGTTTGGCAGGACATGTGGTATTTGTTGTTTTACCCTTTCTAATTTTCATACTGATCTTTTTATTTTCTCTTCTTGGTGTGTGCATCAAATTCTTGTATAGGTTTCTATTAGTTTTTAAACTTTGTGAATAATTGATCATATATCATCCGTTATAAAAAGAGATAAATGAGGCTGCAAGACTGTTCTGGGATGGTCCCTCAACAATAAAATAAAGTAAATGATCAAAAAATTAATAAAATTTTGGTGCTTTTTGCACTGACCTTTATTACTGGATTCATTGAACAGCAACTGATGCCGCTGTCAAATATTCAAATAAAACATTTCATCAACATTGTACTAAGCATATGAGCACACAAAAAGCAAGCCAAGAGTTTTTGGTGAGGTGCACGGGCGTGCGTCGATCGACGCTTCAATTTTCACCTCTTTCAAAAAGTCAAATTGTTGTCAACAAAACCCATTTTAATCACCAAGGCCCTCTTCTATAACTTTAATAGAGCTCAGAGGTTGACTCGTTGAGTATAAGATGATTGATGATCCCAACCAATACTATTACGTTAATGGAAAAATATCAACTTGCCGTCGGTGCAAAAGGAAGAGAACTTTAGATGAGGATCCCCAGCATTTGCAATTTAAAACATGTTATAGATGTCGTATGATCGAAAGAGACCAAAAAAAGTTCAACCAAGCCAGAAGAAAGTTAAATGCTGATGCATCTGCTGGTAATCGATCAACTCCTCCAACCCATGAAGAAATTGCCCAATTGGCCGAATTTTTGAAAACAACAACAAAGACCGGTGTTCCACATACTAAAGGTGCATATCCAACAGGTACTTCTATGCCAACTCAGGTAGATGTTTCAACATTGGAGTTGAAACAATATATACCGAACCCATCCATTGCCGTTCATAATAATGTGGATCTTAATAAAGTGAGCCAATATATTGACCCAACTCTTTCATTATTAGAAAACGATTTAAATGAAGAGAATTGGGATTCTCAATTTGAAATGGCTTATAATGAACAACTATTTTCATTTAACATCTTATCTATCGATCCTAAGCTCAATCCATTAACTTTGAGTATGGAACAACAATCACTTTTACAGCTTTCCTTTTTGGCTAAATATCAACATGAACACAGTTTAACCCTATCACCTCACTCCCTAGCGCCTACAGATGCAAGTTTGTGCTTTGGTTGCAAAAGTTCACTTCCTTCAAATAGATTATCAATCCAACTTTGTTTAAGCTGTGAAAATAAACAATCAACAATTAAGGATTTCAACTTATTTTTAACAGTTCTTAAGCTAAACCTAACACAAGATCTTTATAGGGTGCTTTTCGTTACAAACATACCTCTAGATAAATTGGTCAAATCGTCACTTTCACATGATAAGTCAAAGGATAACATTTTAAAACTTCTTTATGAAAAATATGTTCTGCCAATAAATGATACAGCAGGTTCTGAATTTGTTTTACCTTCCTCTGCTGAAAATGATATTATTGAAGAGCCAAAAAATAATCATCTAACAAATACTGTCACTTTGACGGATACAATTTCTCCTGCTGCAACAATGACTCCAACTTCAGCTTCTCCTGATAGTGTAACACCCTCTCAATTCATTTCCCATGAAAAGTTAATGAATGATCCTCATGAAGACGATGCATTAGTTTTAAAGAAAATCTTAAAATGTGCTTGTGATAACTCAATGGAATCATTTGCTGAAGCTGCTATCGATCCAGAGGCATTAGAATTACAGAATGATGATAATCACCATCACATAACAACACATTCAATTGAATGTAAGTTTTCTCAACTATGTTTGAGCTACGATTTGAGAAATGGTGATTTTGTTATCTCATTTTCTCATTCATGTCATCGTTAGTTTCCTTCTTTTTCCATAATAATTGATTAATGGGCTTTTATAAATATTTGGAAATGGGAGGGATTGAATTTGACAACAACAAAAGATTAGCTGCCTTCTATCATACAAAATAAAATATTAATCATTCGAAAATGTTCATTACCTCTCATATGTTCTAGGGGTGAATGGGATTCTTTTTCTAAATCTTTCGGTTCATTTTTTTGTTCAAAATTGTTTGATTTTACTTTTTGTTGTTTTCTTTCTGTAGTATTGTTTGTATATTTACAACTTTTGTTTTAATTAAAACTAAGAAAAAAATGTTTTAAAAATGTGTAAAAAGAGGAGGGTAATTACACCTCTATTGTAGGGTTTGACCCAAAAGTATTAATCCTGTATCCATTGTTGGCAATAAGGTTTGGACTTCCCTCTTTTAAGTTGAAACTATACTTAGGAATCGACCCTTTTATTCCCAATTTTGGAATTTGTGATAATATTTGATCAATACTATAGCCCTTGTTAATTAAAATTGCAGATAATCCGGCAACCATAGGACTGGCCATCGAGGTGCCACTCAAGTTTTGTACAGAAGCTGTGCTATGTTCAAAGCTATTTAAGCTCAGAACATCAACACCACCCGCAAATATATCGACACATTCCCCCCAGTTGGAGAAATGAGCAATGTTGTCATTGTAATCATTGATAGCCCCCACCGTGATTGCATAGGGGGAACCAGCAGGCGATGATTCACACGCATTCAGATCATTGTTTCCAGCCGCAACAACCACTAATAACCCTGATTCGTAGGCAGATTTGACAGCCGCATCAAGAATAGGACTTTTAAGGGCTCCTAAAGACAAGTTAGCAACTGCAGGTCCCTTGTTTTGACTCATATGTTTAATAGAATATTCCAATCCAGCAATTACTGAAGACAACGATCCTTGTCCAGTTCTGTCTAGAACTTTAATTGAGTGAATTTCAACTTGCTTAGCAATACCAAAGGTTTTCGATCCAACAACACCAGCAACATGAGTTCCATGGCCAACATAATCTAGGTTTTGGTAATCGTCACTAAAATTGGGACCAAGTATTGCCCTTCCTTGAAATTCTGGATGATCAACATAAACACCAGTATCAAGAATATAAACTCTCACACCTTGGCCTTGAAAGTCACCAGAATAATAAAATGTCATCTCTTGTTCAATATCTACAGTATCTCTTTGTGAAGCTCTCACTAAATGTGCAGGTGCATTATATTGTATGTCTAGTGCCTGGATTGGAATATCTTTTGAAATACTTTCAATCAATGGATTAGTGGAAATTCGATCAATAACTTCTTTGGAGAATTCGCCTGATATTCCTTCAAAGTTACCAAATGAAAACTTCTTTCTAATTTCTTGACGTAAGTGTTTTATTGTTTTGACGTGATCATCTTGCGAACACAACTTTTCAGCAGTATGTGGTGCCTTGAGTTGTATAAAATAACACTCTTTTTTGCCTTTGGAGAGAAATAAAGGTAAAGCAACAGCGTATGTAAAAACATAGAAAACAAAGCTAATAAAGACATATCTCATAATTAAAAATGATAAAAAGATTTTTTATGTTAATAAAAAGCCACCACAGGCTGTGTTTTAAAACTGTGAATAGTATAGTAACTCAAATGAGGCAAGAGAGACAAAATAATAGCTCAGCTAATTTTGACAGTCGCTTCTTTGTAAAATTTCAAATTCATTCATAAAACTAAAATCAAATTAACATAAAAACCAACTAAAAAAATACTCAAAAGGAATCGTATATAAAATAAAATCAGAGAAAAGTAAGATCTGATGTCCAAACAAACAAAACAACTAAAAAACATCAAATCTCTACCATTTTAACCAACTTATTTCAACAACTTCAAAATTTCATTCTTTTCTTCCGCTGGCAACAAAGACATAATCTCAGCCAAACCTTGGGTGGTATTCTTGATGTCACTCTTAAACAGTTTAGCCAAGGTTTGCTTAACAGCATCACCCTTCAACTTCTTCAACAGGGTATCCAAAGTCTTGTGGTGATCTTCAATCCACAAGGCAACTTCTTTATCATTTTCAAGATCCAAGCTAGGTGGGTAGAAAGAGTTCAATCTAGCAGTCTTCTCCAATCTGGTAGAATGTGAAATCTGTTCACCAATTCTCTTCAACAAATATTCTTCATTCAATCTTCTTCTTAATCTCCAGAAGAAATATCTTCTAGCTTCAGACCATTCAAGTTCCTTTCTGATAACACCCTTAGCCAACATACGACCAGATCTGTCATGTAAGTCAGCAAATTGAACGGAAATTTGTTGGTAAATAGGCATTAACTTCTCCTGTCTAGTTCTCAATTCCTTAGATAAAGCAGCCTTTTCTTCTTCAGTGGAAGCGGCAACAACCTTTGCCTTCAATTGCTTACAAGCTTCATCTAATCTGTTCATGGTATCAATCAATTTATTTTCTCTGTACTTGATACCCACCATACCGGCAGGTTCTAAAACACCAGCTCTGGATTCAACATCAGCATACATTTCCATCATATCATTGTTAATAGTTGGATCAACAACAACCCAGGAACCACCTCTCAATTCACCGGTTGGTGGAATATAGGTAAAGATTGGTTGCTTAAAGTCAACAAGAGCATCAACAATAAAGGAACCATACTTCAAGACTTCATTGTACATATCACGTTGACCACCAGAGAAACCTCTCCAATTAGCCAAAATCATCAATGGTAATTGTTCACCATGGTTAAAGTCGTTAATAGCTTGAGCAGTCTTGAAGGCAGAATTTGGATACCAAACTTGACCAGCTTCTTGAACAAGAAATTCAGTAGAATCAGGATTAGCAGGATCTGCTGGGTATAAGTTTTCAACCATTCTAGTTTCAACACCAATCACACCCATTGGAATACCACCTAATCTAGCTCTACCAACAACAACACCCTTGGCCCAACCAGACAATGTTTCTTGGAAAGAATTTTTATCAAACAAACCGTATTCAAATCCATCTTCAGTTTGCTTACCTTCAATCATCCATCTAACATCATATTGTTCATTCTTGACAGGCTTAAAATCAACTGGTCTATCCCATGGGTCTTCCAAAGATTCCATAATTGGAATTGGTTGACCTCTCTTAGCAGGAATGTATGACAACCAGTTCATAATCTTTTGAACACCATCCAAATCATCAGAAGCAGTCAAATGAGAAACACCATTCTTGTACATAATTTGAGTACCACCCAATTGTAAGTTAGATGAATAAACTTCTCTACCCAACAATTTGTTAATAGCAGGTGCACCAGTCAAAATAATTGGTTGACCTTCAACTTGAATGGCTCTTTCACCCAATCTAACCAAGTATGCACCAATACCAACAGATCTACAAGTAACCAAAGTGATAGTGAAAATGTCCTTGTAAGCTCTGGATGTAGCCCCAGCAATCAAACCGGAACCCTTCAAACATTCAACACCTAAACCTTCTTCAGAACCAACAATAGTAGTGATCACATATCTGGTTTCACCGTTTTCAACAATCTTGTCAGTGATGACAGATGAAGCCTTACCAGCCTTTTCTAAAGTAGTCATATCTTCTTCAGTCAAATACAAGTAGGAGAAACCCTTAGAAGAATCAGATGGGTCATTCCAGTTAACCTTGTAGTATGGCAGTAATTCTTCAGCAATACCAATTCTAGCACCAGAGTTAGCAGACAAGTAAATTCTTGGGATACCTAAAGCTCTAGCATATTCAGTGACCTTGTTGAAAAAATGATCTTCTTCTGGACCGAAAGAACCAATCTTAAAGGTGATATCATTAGCAACAACAACAAATTGTCTACCCTTTGGATATTCAGGAGTCTTAGCAGTGATAACAAAACCAACCATACCAATGTTATTAGCACCAGGCTCTCTGTTAACAGCAGTCAAAACATCAGATTCATCCAGAATCAATTCTTCATAGGTGAAGAAGGATTCAGTAACATTGATTGAGAAATCAAAAGCTCTCCAAGAAGCAGCCACCGCTTGCTTAAACAATTCTGGGAAATCGTAGACATAAGTAGTACCCAATTGGTGAGCACGTTGTCTCTTTGGTTGCAACCATTCCTTAGTTGGGTAAGGAGTAGAAATAGGTCTCATATGCATGGAACCTGGAATACCAATAGATTTGAAAATCCACTCACCATTAGCGTTCTTTTCCTCAACATATAAATCAGACTTGACAACATAACCAGAAACATTAGTAATCATAGCTCTCAATGGGAAAGGAACACCAGTCTTTGGATCGGTACACATGATTCTAATTTCAGCACCGGTAACTCTCAATCTCCATAATCTTCTACCAAATCTTTCCAAGAATGAAGCAAAGGCATTTTCAACATCTTCTGGAGTGATGTTGAAAATAGCAGAGAAGTTAATGAAAATGTGATTCAAATCGGTGTTAGATGTGTCAAGAATTTCCAATTGGTCCAAAATATCAGAAACCAATCTGTGAGCTTCAGAAATCAAATATTCAGAAGCAGTGATATCAGATTTAATAGAACCAGTTCTGATGATACCTCTAGTGAAGTATCTGGTATCAATACCAGAAGAGTTCTTAGAAGTAGCTTCATAAACGTGAATATTTCTGTTGTTGGTTGAAATTGACTTAATGTTAAAGTTAGACATTCTTCCCAATTCCAATTGGTAAGCCAAAGCAGGTTCAATATGTCTAATCATTTCATCTTCAGCGTAAGCAACAGTACCGGATTGAGAAACCTTAAAAGTGTAGTATTGTGGATAAGAACCGTCCTTATCAGCCAAAACAAAAGTGGTTCTTCTAATACCAGCAGCAGTCATATCAGATACATTATCATTGATAAATTGCTTCATTTGGTCCAAAACCTTGGATTCGTCATCATAACCATCAATTGAATCAATAACAACGTTAATAACGTTAACCAAATCAGTGGAGTCCTTGTTTGCCTTACCAATAGCAGTTAAACCAGCAATCAATGCAGCTTCAGCTTCATCCAAATGAGTAGCAGAAACAAGGGCACCAGTTCTAACAGGTTGAGTGTCGTTCTTATTGATCATAAAGTTCAAATCAGAAACGGATAAGGCTCTGTCCATTGGAGCAGTTCTTAATGCTTCAGGAACAGCATTGAAAGTAGAAGTTGACAAAGATGGCAATTGGAAGCTCCATGTAGCAACAGGAGATTCGCCATTGGATTCAGAAATAATATGCTTAACTTCATGGACGGAATAAGCTCTGTAAGCTCTTCTAATGTAAACTTCAGCAGCTGCAGCAGCAACCCAAACGTCCTTTGCACATAAGAATGGGGTCAAAACGTCAAACAATGTGTACTTAGAGTCAATGATATCTTGAATGATTTTAATATCTGGCAACTTATGTTCTGGAACACCGGTTTCAGCAAACTTGGTGGAAATAACAGAGGACTTCAAAATGTGTTCTAATTGTTCAGTTCTTTCCTTGATTGATGGCATGGAGCATTGAATTAAAATTTCTCTAGCCTTCAAGGTAGCCTTTGCGGTGGCTCTAGTGTCTAATTCAACAATCTTCTTCAATGGAACTCTGAAAGCTTGCACAGCAGCAGGTGAAACCTTCAAATCAGCTTGGTATTGTTCCAAAATCGCAATGATCAAATTGTTCTTAGATGCAATTCTAGAGTGGGACAAAGCAACAGAAATAACCTTGAAAAGATTATCCTTATTTTCATCTCTCAGTCTCAAAATAACATCTTCTTCTCTAACATTATCACCTGCAAAGTAAGATTCAATTTCGTAATATTGATTCAATAAGTTAGCAAAGACAGAATATTCATGAGCTGATAAACCGTGAATGTATCTTTCAGCGATAGAAACCAGTGGAGCAATCACTTGACCAAACAAGACATCAACATCTTCTTCCTTAATTGTCTTTTCAAATAAATTAAGAATTTGTCTAGCAGGGAATTCAGCATTTCTCTTCTTAGTTCTGTCAACTAAATCAGTCAATTGAGAGTCTAACTTAGGTGGCAATCTAGAGTGAAGAGCAGAGATTTGATTGTTCCATTCAGAGTATGGTAATTCTGGGTTCTTCAAAACTTCAATCAACTTGGCCAAAGTAGATTTCATAACAACTTGGTTATCAAACCCATCTAAAATAGAATTCAACACCTTCAACAAACGTTCGTATTGGTGAACAGGTTTAGTACCATCAACGGTAGGGGAACCAACTTCAGGCATGGTACCTTCATATGGTAAAGCGTGTTTAACCTTGGATGGATCATCAAGAGACAAGATGGCCAAAATATCACCGGCATTGACAGTAGAACCAGGTTGTTTCAAAACTTGAACGTGACCATTTTCACCAGCAATCAAAGGCATACACATCTTCATAACCTCAACTTCAGCATATGGTTGACCAGCTGCAATATGACCACCATCTTCAACAAGATACTTAACCAACTTACCAGGAGATGGAGTTCTCAATTGAGTAGGATCGTTTTCAACCTCCAACAAACAAGTCTTACCATCAACAGATAATCTAGTAGCAGAAACTTCTTCCTTCCAGTAAACAGAATGGGACTTACCACCAAGAGCAATAAGTAAACCACCATCAGAAAGAGATTTAGCATTAACAACAGACCTAGAACCATTAATGAACAAGGTAAATTGCTCTTCAGATGCCTTGGCAACAGTAAACTTGTATTTAGTACCTTCATAAATAAATTCAACATTGAAAATAGTTTTTAAAAGGTCCTTAGATGGGACTTGACCCTTTTCTAAGAAATTTGTGTATTCCTTCTTACATTCTTCAGCTTGTAAAAATGCTTTAGTAACAGCACCACAAATAACAGCAACATTAGAATCTGGTCTTTCAGCAGTCAACTTCTTAGTAATCAATTCATCTAACCAACCGGTAGTAATGGTGTTTTCAGAGAAATCAGGAGTTTCCAAAAGCTTAATTAAATATTCAACAGTAGTTCTAAAGTCACCTCTAATGGATAATTCCTTCAATGCAACAACCATATGCTTTCTAGAAGCTTGTCTATTTTCACCAAAGGCAAAGATATGACCAAATTGAGAGTCGGCAAATGAATGAATGGAAGATTGGTTAGCAACAGAGAAATAACCCCAAACGTTAGAAGATGATC
Source organism: Saturnispora diversa (assembly GCA_030560905.1). NCBI lineage: Eukaryota > Fungi > Ascomycota > Pichiomycetes > Pichiales > Pichiaceae > Saturnispora > Saturnispora diversa. Next base: position 265,365 of record JAKTWH010000002.1, read on the forward strand.
TGAAATTCAATTCATGTAAAGTACCACCAGAAGGCTTGAAACCCTCACCAGGATCTTCTGAGGTAATACGACAAGCAGTACAATGACCTTTTGGAGTTGGCTTTCTTTGAACCTTAAGAGCATCGGGACTCTTAAAAGAGTAATCAATTTCAGTAGAAGTGTGAGGATCAACACCGTAAAGCAATCTAATATCAGTAATTCTATGCATTGGGATACCCATAGCAATTTGCAATTGAGCAGCTGGTAAATTCACACCAGAAACCATTTCAGTAGTTGGATGTTCAACTTGTAATCTTGGGTTCAATTCCAAAAAGTAGAACTTATCATCAGCATGTGAGTAAAGATACTCAACAGTACCAGCGGAAACATAACCAACCAATTCACCTAATCTAATAGCGGCTTGTTCCATTTCTCTAAAGGTATCAGGCTTGGCAATAGTGACAGGAGCTTCTTCAATAATCTTTTGATGTCTTCTTTGAACAGAACAATCTCTACCAAAAAGAGAGATGTTAGTACCATATTGATCGGCCAATAATTGAACTTCTAAATGTCTAGCGGCACCAGCCAACTTCATGATAAAAATAGGGGAACCTGGGATTTCATTAGCGGCTTGATGATACAATCTAGTGAAGTCCTTTTCATCATCAACCTTTCTAATACCCTTACCACCACCACCTTCAGAGGCTTTGATCATAACTGGGAAACCAATTTGTTTAGCTTTGAGCAACCCATCTTCTGGACCGGTACAACAACCCTTAGCATAAGTTTCATCATCAACAGAAACCAAACCAGTATTTTCATCAACTTGCACCTTATCAACGCCAGTACCTGACCAAGGAATACAAGGGACATTAGCATGTTGAGCAACAATTGTAGAAGAAATTTTATCACCAAGTGATCTCATAGCAGAACCTGGAGGACCAATAAAGATAACCTTTCTTGGAGAAGCAGCTAACATTTCTGGTAAATCAGGGTTTTCAGAGGCATGCCCCCAACCAGCCCAAACGGCATCAGCTTTAGTTCTTTCAGCAATTTCAACAATTAATTCAACATTGGCATAATTGTTATTGTTAGTACCACCTGGGACTTCAACGTATTGATCAGCCATTCTAATATATTCAGCATTAGCTTCTAAATCATCAGGAGTTGCCATAGCAACAAATTGAATGGCTCTTTCATCACCAAAGGTTTCATAAGCCCATTTTCTAACTGATCTAATTTCCTTAACGGCAGCAATACCATTATTAGCAATAAGAACCTTTCTAATAACAGTGTGACCACCATGCCTTGTAACAAAATCCTTAACTGCAGAAGGTTCAGCAGTTTCAATGGTATTGAACCCAATGAAATGAGGAGCAAGTTGTTTATGTTTTTGAATATAATCCGTAGTCATATTTGATAATGTAGATTTAAATTTGATAAATTTCAAAGGATTATTATAATAAGGAATTGAATTAACGAGAAAACGATTTGATAGGTATCTGTTTAAAGAATGAGTTAGTTTATAGTACATAAAAAAATTGAATGGTTATCAGTTGATAATAGGATTAATGTAAACACCATTCAATACCGGTATCAACTACCCTTCCCCTAATTATAATAATCAATTTGATATATGATTTTTCGTTAATTTTTTTTTTTGTTTTTGCTTCAAAAGGTGGAAATCATTTTTTATGCGAGATCTCTCCATATGGAAATTAGTGTTGACAAAGAAATTTGAAGATGTAAACAATGTAATAAGGGGTCAATGGCTTAATATATTTCAAAATTGAGGAGGTAGATAATTAAATTGATATAATTGAGGAATAATATGATTGAATGAATCCAAAATATTAACATATATGATAACTCATTTTGTAAAGTGAAAAATACGTACCTTAAAATCAATTCAATGTAAATGAAAATTAAATTCTTTCACCAAAATGGATAAAAAAAAGCAAAGAAATAAATACAAGTAGTAGTGTTTTATAGTCTGTTTAAAAAACACTTGGTATCACTTTTAAAATAATTGATCAAAAGTAAAAAAAAAACGAGTCTAGTAGTAGAGAAGAAGTGATTTCCTAGTTTGTAGTAGTTTGTTTGTAATGTGGAAAGCACGTATCTGCGACAATAGACCCTTTCAAGTAGGTGTTAGCAAGACTATCTAAAAGACACCAGTAGCGTGCTCGGGGAAGAAGATGGATTCAGTTTTCGTTTTATACGCGTTGAGGCCAACACTTTTTCAACGGTGAGCTCATGCTGGTTGCTTCTACGATAAATATCAATTTCCGGTGGTTGAAAGTTACAATAACATAATGTAATTAATATCATTATGATTGTATCAACTGTGTCTATTCAATGGATTTATTATTCCTTCAATAGCACGTCTCTGTGTTTGGTTCATCTTAGAAACTCATCTCGCGTTTTGCCTTTGCTCAGCGGCATCCACCCAACAGAAACCCCCAAGTGACGTCACGGCCAACAAAAAAAAAGATCCGGTCACGTGACAGACAGCAAGGCTCATATTATTCGAACCCCTTCGGTATCATATCAAATATAGTCAACAGAAAGAAGAAGATTGGGATAATTTACTATCATTAATTATATTTGGCTAGCTTGTCTTCCCATCAAGTTATTTAAATTTTTCAGATTTTACACCATTTGTATCATCAATATTTACCGATATTTTAAAATTAGAAAGGATTAAATTATTATAGAATTCGTTATTTCTAATAGAAAGCCACTACAACATTTAACAATATAAATAGCTAAATTTTATATAATAGCTTATACCAATATAATTATTTATAATCATCAATTGATCTTATCATCAACAGCTAAGCTAACAACGGTTCTGATGTCACACCAACGGTTATCTGTCACAAATTAAAATTTATCAATTATCTCTGAATTAAATTTCCATGTTGACAAATACTTTAGCTTTTATTTTTTACCAAAATACAAGCCAATCAATCAACCATGTTTGTGTCGGCCCCCCATTGCCCTTTTAGTGAAAGTTCTCATCATATAATATCAAAATACAATCTTACATAATCAGCCTGAAAATTCATTTTTCTCTGCCCCGCGCCAAAACAATTACACCAAATCAAACAGAGAGATGTTAAGTAAGCCCCAATTGAAAGCGTTCCAAATGTTGGATAGGGCAGATGAAACTGTTCGAGAAACAGATTATGATGCATTATCTTCTAGAATATCGGCTTATATTAAAGGTTATCTTCCCAATGATACACAATTAATGGAACTAACGCCCTTAATTTTAAAATATCATATATTATCTTCAGATGGAGGTGATTATCAAAAATTTGCATTGAATAGACGACTTAAAAGGCAATTCTTTGGGTTGTTTTTAAAGGATTCTAATAATGATCAAAATGGTAATAAATTTACCAATCATCATCATCGAATTCAAAATAGAGGTCATCATTTAATATTAAATAATACAGTTTTACCTCAAAGAGGTCATAATCAACAAAATCATTATCACCCAGTCACATCACCATTCACTCAATACAAACCCCCCATTATTAATAGGGGTACGTATCTTAGAACAAAGGTCATTACTGATCAATTGATGAATTTCATTAATGAACATCATGATCAAGAAATTCAAATTGTGTCTTTAGGAGCAGGTAATGATACTAGACCATTCCAACTAATACCGGAATATCAAAATTTACAATATTTTGAATTTGATTTTGAAGAAACTACACGACTGAAGAGATTAGCTATTTTATCATCTAATAATCTATCCAAATCATTAAATATTGAACCCTTAATTGATTTACCAAAGACTCGTGAAGAAGTTTTGAATTCACCAAATTATTTGAATACCCCCAATTACCATTTAATACCCTTAGATCTTCGATTATTAACATCTACAACTAGTTTAGATGATTTACCAATTTTACAAAACATCAAATTTGACTTTAATAAACCAACTGTTATCATTAGCGAATGTTGTATCTGTTATTTATCTCAACAACATGCTGATGAATTGTTGAAATTTTGGTATAATAATCTTAAGCATGGAAAATATATTATTTATGAACCAATAGGTAATCCAGAAACCACATCACGATATGGTGAAGTTATGATTAAAAATCTTGGTGGTAGAGGTATTGAAATGCCAACTTTAATGATTTATGGTACAATAGAATCTCAGCTTCAAAGGTTTAAAAGAATTTGTCCAAATTCTAATATTTGGTGCAAGGATATGAAATGGATATCAGAAAATTTAATTGAACAAGAGGAAAATGATAGAATTAGTAAATTAGAAATGTTAGATGAAATGGAGGAATTAAATCTTATCAATTCTCATTATTGTTTAATTTTAGTTAAATGGTGAATATTTTATTATCTAAATTTTATTATTCCTCTTTTTCATTAATATATGGACAAGATTAGGACATGATATACATAAACGATCGATCAATATAATATTTAATTAATGGATCTCTTAAACCCACACCAAGCAGCAGCAGCTAAGGTCATTAAACCTGAAGAGTAAGCAATACCTTTAATACCAGCACCAGATTTGAAAATTGCACCTGCAATAGCACCAGAAGCTAAAGAATTTAAATCATCATGTTTACCCCTATAAGCATCTAAAGTTGAATCAGTAATATTGTAAAGAAGGGCTAAAACTGCAGCTGAATTACCGATAAATGGAGCACGCTTAGTAATATTATTTAAAACAGTATTCAACTTCAATTTAAATGGTGCAGAAACTAAATTACCCTTACTATCTAATGTTGGAGCTGGTAAATTCTTTAACCCCTCATTCAACCCAATAAGACCACCAATACCAAGACCTGCCATATGACATGCACCAGTACCATAACAAAGATCATCAGACCAACCTCTAGATGGCAAAATACCATTACCGGTACCTTCAATAGTGTTCAATTTTTCTTCATCAAGATCAAGATATTCAATATCCTTCTCCAATCCAGCAAGTGGGTGTAATTTAGTGGCATCAAATGTAGAAATGATTATTTGTGGTGCTTCTAAAACAACAGATGTTGTAGCAGATCCTGGCTCACTTTGCTCTTGCTTTTTCCCTCCAAATGGCCACATTTTTAATTCTATCTAATTGCCTTTAAATTCCAAAGGTTGGAAAAAAATTCAGTCGACCTTTTTCTTTTTCTTTTTTCCCCTTCGTTTCCCCTATGACAAATTCACGCCGATCGGCGCTGACGTCAGCAGAGATACATTGCCTTTTGATTTTTTTGCTGAGATTTTTTTGGTTTAGTCACAATACTAAAGAAAGGGGTCATTGGGTGTCCTTTTCCGGGGTGAGACTAGTTTAGAATTGGTTATGAGTTTGTTAAATGCGAACGATCACGTGCGCAGGGCAAGAGAATGGTCTTTAGGTCTTTTTTTTTTAGGTTGTGTCATCATTCTTTGGGTCTTATCGTCAGTTTTATTAAACGATTTATTCGAAAGGAAAATATATTCAAAACCATTTGCTATTACTTGGATCAATACATCATCCTTTGCCATTTATCTTATACCATATTATTTGAATAATAGAAATAAGGATCTAGAAGATTCTGCCTCCATTGATGAAGAATTGAGTCTGGTTACTGCAATTGCCGAACCTAATGATGAAGAATTATTGCCAACAAATTCATCATCACTGAACTTCCAACCTTTGACATTTAATGAAACGGTTCAAATAGCACTTTGGTTTTCAATCTTATGGTTTTTACCTAATTTCTTTAATAATGCATCATTGATCTTTACTTCAGTGTCGTCTCAAACAGTTTTAGCATCAACATCATCATTTTTCACCATGATCATTGGTTGGATATTTAGTGTGGAAACTTTGGATTTAACTAAAATTCTTTCAATTATAGTGTCATTTATTGGTGTTCTTTGTGTTACATTAAATGATAATCCTCAAACTAATGATAGTTTATCATTCCAATCGATTTTAACAGGTGACATTTTGGCAATTTTAGGTGCATTCTTTTATGGTATCTTTTCTATTGTGTTAAAGATTAAAGTTAAAGATGACTCCCGAGTGGATATGAAATTGTTTTTTGGTTTTGTTGGCGTTTTCAATATAATAATATTTTGGCCTTCATTAGTCTTTGCCAATTATATTGGGTATGAAACCTTTGAATTACCTCCAAGTGGGGAAGTTTGGGCAATCATTTCATTTAATTGTTTAATATCCTTTCTTGCCGATTTCCTTTGGGCTAGAGCTATGTTACTGACATCTCCATTGACAGTCACTGTTGGTCTCTGTTTAACAATCCCAGTGGCTATGGTCTTTGATATATTATTCAAATTTAAATGGAATTCACCTATTTACTTCCTTGGTGCAGTTTTAGTTTGTTTGTCATTCTATTTCATTAATAAAAATGAAAAGGAGGAATCAAATCACACTGATTAATACTGGCTTTCGCCTCTTTTCAAAGCTTTAAATTATTTAGTCATATGAATCACTTTTCTACGTCGTCATTTATTCATCATTAATATACTGGTTATTCTTATTCTTTCTCGAAACTTTATTAAAATTATGTAGGTTTATCCTTATACCATATAACTTCCATTTTAGATACAAATCCTACAGTAGATACTTTTGTAATGTGAAGGGGTAATTAGGATCCTTGTACTGGTAAACAGTTGTGAATCCTAGATATATCACCAATATGATTAAGGCAATCACTAATCCCATAAAATCTCTACTACCATCAGCACTACTAAATATTTTAACACCATCAATTAATGCAATCAATGAAAAAGTAAACATAAGTTGGAATCCAATACTTAAAATACTTTCAAACCCCATTTGTTGTCTGCTACTAGCAGCAATCCAAACAATTTCTCCCTTGGATTGTGCAATAAATGGCGACTGTCGTTGAACACAAAAGCTCATCCCACTTATACATAAATAAATCGAAACTATTGAAATATATGCATAAAGATTTCGTTGCTGCCAAAATGGTGTCCCCTCCCCATCTTTAGTCTTAAATAACTTTTGGAATAGTTTGATACCAACAAAAATAACAATAAATCCCTGAAGAAAATTTGTATAATCCAATCCTGAGGATGATGAATTCTTTGGTCCTAAGGCGGGAGAAATATCCATTTTAATAGTTCTACTCATGAATCCAGCCAATCTAGTCAACATTTCATTCATTGGTTCGCCCATATTCAACTCAAACACAAAGTGTTCTCTTCCCAATTGATCATATTCTAATAGTTCGTTATATTCTCTCAATTTAGAATCAATATCATACTCTTCACCATTTGCAAGCGCAGCTTGATATTGATCAACAATTAATTGTAAATCCCCCAAAGCTAGCCTTCCATAAACCTCTAAACTTGTAGGGAACCCCCATAACGCAGGAATCGAGGAAATACCAAGTGATTTTAAAAAATCAAGATGTTCACTAGCTTCAACTCTCATGAAGGCAACTTCATTAGATAATTGGGGGAAATGCTCAAAGATATCTTCTATATAATGCTTATATATAGGATCAAATTGTTCACACAATGCACAATTGTATTTAGGGTCTGCCGTTGTGATTAAAATAAATAACGTGTATTGTTTAAACCCCTCGAGAATTGGTTCTAATTCTCCTGGGGGGATATGGTAAACAGGAGACCCCGTGTTAGCCAATTCCTTATTAATTTGGTCTAAAGGAATGGACCCCCATACGTAATTGGGCCACAGCACAAACGCTGTGATCCATAATAGTAAATTCATTTAATTAATACATTCAGAGAACATCAAGAGCGGAAAATTCTGATCCTCAACTATTTCCACGTTTATCTCTACTAGTCAAAAAAAGGGCGTTAGAAATGATATAATAACATATAATAATGACATTTCAGGTATAAAAAAAAGGAGAGAAGAAAAGAGGGAAGATGGTGGGAGGGGCAATACTCAGTTACGCCTATCCAATTCCCCTATAAATATACTAATAAAATAAATTTAGCTGCGTAAATTGTCATTTCGTTCCACTGCACATAAATCATAGATTATCTTAAGAAGGACAAATTCGATAAAACAAAGGTATCACCACCATCATCATCATTTTCAGCGTTTGCATATGGTGAATGGCTTTTGTAATTTGTGTTTTCATTAATTTCATTTTGAGCATGGGTATTCATAAGTCGCCTGCTATTCAATGTGACGGTACTACCAATTTCGGCCTCTCTTATGCGAAAATTCTTACCATCTTCTAGAAAAGTTTTGCTGTCTCTAATGAGAATAATGGTATTTCGCAGTGATGATAATGATGCCTCGTAATCATTACTTTTACTTTCTAGTTCTAATTCTAATTCTTTAACCCTCTTCACCAAACTAGAAATGACAACCTCTCTTTGTTCCTCATTTTTCAAATCCGCTATTTTGATATTATCAATGTAATTAAATGTTGTTATGCTCGATGGTTGCGTTGAAGATGGACGATTTTGAGATGGAAATAGGGGATCAAAATCATTCTCGTTATCATTCTCGTTATCATTATCATATTCGTTATCATTATATTTCTCGGTATCATTTTTCAAGTTTCCAGTATCATTGCTATTGTCATTATCATCTTCATTACTCCCATTCACTACCTTATTTCTCAATGATTCTTGCCTATAAAGATTCTTATAACCATTCAACTCCGATTTGACTCTTTTCATCTCCTTACTCATTTGTAAATTTTCATTTTTCAGCTTTTCTAGCATTCGTTCAATATCTATCTTATCTTTTAAATTCAATTTCAAATGCTCCTCATGAAACGATTTCAATTCTAATTTTTCTTTATCAGCATCTTCGATTTGTTTCATTAGAGATCCAATTAACGACTTTTGTTGAACAACTTGTTCATTCAGCATATTATTTCTTGTTTTTAAATCATCCAGTTCATCATAAGCTGTAGCAGCAGTGGCACTGATGTCCTTTAACTGAATTTCTAAAAGCTCTGTTCTCTTTTGTTCCCCTTTTAGTGACGCGTCTAGAACAGTCGGAGTTAATTGGATTTTCCGTGTAAATCTTGATAACCCAGTAGGTTGTTTGGGTGTTTCAGGATTATCCCTTTTAAAAATCTTGAATGCCATTTACTCCCCCCGTTTTCAAATATCGGATTATTGACGCCAAAAAAAGGTAGAATTCCTTATAAATAAACTTTTCAAATTTCTATTGTTTTTTTTTTTTCTCTGTTTTTTTTTTTTTAATATATAGAAAGCTCATTTGGTATTTTACATTATACACAACATAAATATTATCCCTCCACAACTTGGGACTTTTCCTCCTTCAAGCGCTTATCGTACACAAAGGCTCTATTAAAGTAATCGTTTGGATGTGTGATTGGAGTTTCTTGAACTTGCAGCCCCCTTTGAAGATTTTCTTGAATAAGATCACCATTCACAGTTTCAAATACCTTTGTACAAGCAGCTTGATAATCACCATGATCACTTAATTCCAAAACCTTTTGTAAATTACTATCATCTTGCATGCCCATTTTCTTTAAAAGAACAGATAAATTATCAGCATGAAGATCTCTGTAGGGGCATCCATGATATTCATGAGCAGTTGGTTTTGGCTTTGATAAAATCTGTGCACAATTCCATGGTTTATAATTAATTCTAGCACCCTCTAATCCATAATTATGTCTTAAATTATATTTATATTCCTTATTAAATTTTTCAACAGTTATTGATCCAATACCATTGGTGAACATCATTTGCCAAAATTTTAAAGCCTCTTGTGGTCCAAGACCAATACCCTTTAAAAACAATTGAAGTTGATTTCTACCAACAAATCTTAAATGATGTTTATCATTAAGACCATCAAATAATCTAACACCACAAGCTGGGAAAAATCTTTCAAATTCATTAATATTATTAGCAGTAATACCATTTTCACTTGTTTCTCCATTATCAAATCCTTGAACTTCACTATTAATATAACCTCTTGATAAATTTTCTAAAATAGGTTGTAATCTATCATCTTCATCCATACCAATCAAATACTTGTTTGTTGTTAAAAGTTCATTTTCTAAATGATGTTGGAACTCATTGGCAATTAGATTTAATTGTAAAAATTCAGGAACGTATGCATAACCACTCTTAATAAACACCTTTCTATTAGACACTAAATCAGGAACACAAGTCCATGGCAATTTCCCCACCTTTTGAGTCTTCATGATTTCCCAAACATCATCTGAATTTAATTGCTTTCTTTGATACATTGTTAAATCCACATTTAATGAACCATCTCTAACACCAAAGACTGTATCTAAATGATGTGTAGTACAAAGGCCATGTTTAATTTCCAACTTTTCATCATCTGAAACTTCCTCCCATGGTAAATCAATTGTCTTAACAAATTCCTTCCTTTCTTGTTTATTTAATTGTGAATATCTTAATTTAAATAAAAATGTTTCTGAATTAATGAATTTTCTTCTTAATTCTTCACTTCTACAAAAGGCCAATCTGAGAATATAATGAGAATAATAATCTTTTTTCCTTTCCTCTAAAAGCATTGATGTTTCAATAGTATTATTTGCATGCATTGGCATTAATTGACGAATTCTTTCGTTCATTAATTTAACTAAATCTTCATAACTTAGACCCTGACTTTGTAATGTTCCAACTTCAATTAAAATCTTCAATCTATCAATAGCATATGTTTCAAATTGATCTAATGTGATTTCCTCTTGTGGTGGTAATTTATAAAATGTTATTCTTTGAGGATATTCTCCTAAAAGTGTATTATCCGATGCTAAAATAGTATTATTATTATTTGAATCCTCAAAATTACGACGATTTGCTGTTCTTCTCTTTGTTTTCTTAAACATAACCTATATCTTTGTATATAAATGAAACCAAGTTAAATAAACTAAAGAATTTTTAAAAAGTGTGTGTGTGTGTATCATTATTGTTTGAAACGCGTTTGGATCAAAACTGACGCGACACCCACCAAGTGGGGAAAAAAAAAAACCCCATCGCGTACAGCTTTTATCAACCTATGCCTGTGTTGGTGGTATCTTTGAGTATTCTGTGCAGAACCCAAATCGATTGTACCCAATGCATGTTGCCTTTGTAGGCTTTGTTTTTGTATGTGTTGTTGTTTTTGTAATCAATGTAGAGGGCGTTGAACCATTACTCTCACTAATCTCATTATCATCCTTATTATCATTATGATCATCATCATCATCATCATCACCCTCCCATTTGTAACAAGACCCATACCATGTATACTTTATGCATTTCTTTTTCTTCTTTGGTGGATCTGAGGGGGATGGGGCTATTGATGATGATGATGGAGATGGCAAATATTTATCTTTATTCTTATCACCGAGATGATCCTTAAATGTCCAATCGTAGCAATCCAGACATGGAGGTGGAATGATACATTCAGCAGTGATATTTGTTTTTGAAAGCAAAGAATCAATCACAGTCTTTAAACGATGATTCAACATATTCACATGCCATCCAAGTTCGTTTACTGTATCATAAGTACATTTCCTTCCAGAATGACAAATGGATTCCATAGCATAACCAGCAATACTACAAGAGGATGATGCACCATTACAAACACCCATAAAGATCGGATCTGCATTATTTCCAAATTGCCAAATATGTTCCAGATCAGCGGGGAATCCTGGCGGTAAGGGTAAATGTAATCTCTTTGCAGCCAATAAATCACCTGGTGCTTCAAATGTCACCACTGGTAATCCATATGTTCTACCTAATAAAGCAGATAATGCACCACCCAGAGAATGACCAGTAACCCAAACATCACTATCGGGGTATTTTTTAACAACATTTCGATAAATATCCAAGGTGGCCTTATAATATTTATCTGGTTGTCTTAATGATCTTTCAAGACAATTGATATTACAGGTGTAAGTGCCTTCATAACAGTCACAAACTGTAGTCCATAATGAAGAGACTCGACCACAACAACAAGAAAATAATAAATTATCATTAATTTTATCTCTTTCGACTGATTTGCCATCGTCACCAGTTTGATCATCACCATTACCACCACCAAGACCGGCTGCTGTGGTGCCCTTTATAGCAATGATTATTAATGGTTTAATACCATTAGATTTCTCTTCAGATTTCAATTTTTGAATGAAAATGTGACCTCTAACGCCACCTTTATCCCAATCAAAGTAATCCTTATTATCAGAATTGAATCCTGGTAAATTCTCTGTAGTGTTATCAACATCTCTCCATGATGGATCCGAGGGTAATTTAGCATATGCATTAGATGCCATTTTAGCCAATTGTAGTATAGTGAAGGGATCTGTTATATTAGGGATTAAAACATCATCTAATGTCCAATTCAATGAATCCTCTGTATTAATATGGGGGTATTGTAATGAATGTATGATATAATTCTCAACAATTAGAGGATCTCGATTTGATAATCTATGAATTTGGTATGGTTCTGTGTTCATACTATATTGAGTATTAATACCATTAGTATCCCATATTGATAAATCATTTGATTGTAAATCCCATATTCTTTCGAATTCTCCAGGATTATTATGAATGACATGTTTCAATTCAAAATCAATTGTTGTTGATTGTTGTAAATGATACGAGGGGTTTAATTCATCAGTATCAGATGCTAACAACTGAGGCCTTTGATAAAGAACTGCCATCAAAAGCATTCCACTAACAAGCGCTATTTTGATGACAATCAATCCCCAGAATGATGATAGTATTAGCATATAAATCTTAGTAAGCGATAACAGTAAAGCTAATTAAGGAGGAATTGCCAAAAAAAAAAAAGGGTTAAGTAAATCAAGTGTAAAAAAAAAAGTACAGTGATAAGGTAAGGTAAGGTAAGGGAATAATGTAATTATTAAAACAGGTGAGAATATACAAATGATGTATTAAAGTGTTTAAGCCAAATCACTATAAGATGCTTCAACAGGTTTATTGATGAAAGCCGCATGAGTCAAAACAATGATGGTGGAAACCAATGCTAACCAAAAAATTGAAGAAATAGGACTATAGAAAAAGATGAGGGGGATATTAAAAATGAGAAGGGCTGAATACCACACATTTCTATGAATAACAAAGATCTTTAAATTCAATTCATCTGAATTTCCAAACCCTCTTTGAACATAAAATGCAATAACAATTTCCACAACAACAATAATAAAGAAGATCAAATTGGTAAACACCAAATAAAGGAAAAATAATGCAACAATAACAAGATAATTTGGGGCAAAGTATCCTAAATTATAAGAGATACGTTGTTGAGCATCGATCAATCCAGAAGGAGTGGAAAATCTGGTGAAATCAAAGAAGTCTTGCGGACTTTTGAGTGATTTAAGTTTGTTCATAAAGTTTGAGGGAGCTTCGTTCTGAATAAATAGATTTAGTTAGTATTGGGAAGCAAAGGGGGCAGTAAAAGGAGGGCGGTAAATAAAACATACTCTTAAAGTTTCAAAGTCAAAGTTTGATGAGAAAGAGGAGAAGTTGGCTGGCACAAACGAAGTCATTGCAGGTGCAGGGGGCTCTTTGAGATGAAGAGGTTAGGGCAATTTAACTTGAAAATGGAGAAGGAAGATCTGCACAGCTGCGAAAATGGAACGCGTTGCGCTGCGCTGCGTGTTGCAACTCCCAAGCTGGGGGGGAGGCGGAAGCTGAGAGCAGATTCAGGATTGTGTTTGAGCGTCATTCAATAGCAGTGTGACCATTATATATATTTAAATATTAACTAACAATGGTTCAGGTTTTAAGAGCCAAATATGGCTCTTTAATTAAGCCTTTAGAGTATTTTCCCTGTTTGCTCAGCAGAGCTGATGTTGACAAAACTTGGCTCTTTTCTTTTCTTTTGCCTTCATTTACCTTCTGTGACAAAATGGAAAGCAATTAGAACAAAACCAAAAATCAACACTGTAATAATAGTAAAAATGAATGAAAATTTAATTGCTCTGGTGTTTTGAATTGGGTTGATCTCACCTGTTCTAAATTAATCTGATTTGATTTGATTTGATTTGATTTGATTTGCTCGTTTAGTCCAGCTGAAATTTTTATCCAAGCTTCTTTCTCCGTTTTTTTTTTCCCTTTTATAATAAACAAACAATGTCCAAGGTCTTCACATTCGAACAAGTCGCTGAACACAACTCTAGAGATGACGCTTGGATCATCTACGGTGATAAGGTTTATGATGTCACTGCATACCTTGACGAACATCCTGGTGGTGAAGAAGTCATTATTGATTGTATTGGTGACGATGCTACCGAAGCCTTTGATGACATTGGCCACTCCGAAGATGCTCAAGCCACTTTAGCATCTCTTTTCATTGGTAACCTTGAAGGTGGTGTTAAACCAAAGGATTCCTCAAAGAAAAACAAGGGCGAACAAGGTTCTAGCCTACCATTACTTCTTGCTGTTCTTGTTGCTCTTCTTGCCATTATTTACTTTGCCAGCCAATAAATGGCAAATGTATTATATAATATATAGACTCCCTATTCTAGTATATCTGAAACTTTAATAATTTTGAATTTCAAATGGATTGAAATTGAAATTTGAAAACTAAAACCTATTCGGTTTAAACATTACGTATATCAATTAAGATATTATTTTTTACATATAAAAACCTTGCTTTCTTTTTTCTATATCTTTACAATTAGATCTCTACTCCCATTGAATAGACCTGTTTAATAAGCAAATTTGAATTTAATTTCATTGGCCAGAGGAACCTTCTTCCCCCCCCTTTCTTATTTTTTTTTTTTTTTTTTCTATGTGAATCCAACATTTTCCAAACGAGACTCGATTTTGGCCGATTATATTTTTCTGATTACTAAATGAAGGTGATTTCAGCTGAAGAGGTTGCTAAACATAACACACCCGACTCTCAATGGATAGTTAATGATGGTTACGTTTACGATGTTTCAAAATTTTATAAAGAAACGCCTAATGGCGCTGAATTGATTAATCAATTGGCCTCAAGGGAATCTACCAAGGCTCAAGTTTATGATTTATTGGATTCGTATATTATTGGAGAATTAGAGGAAGCACAAATTGATCGTAGGGTCAATTATATCAATTCTAAATTTAAAATTGTTTTATCTGTATTTACATTGGTTTCATTGATAATTGTTGGTGGTTTAATTTATAAGAGAAGTTGGATTTGGTTGGCTTGTGTTATTATTGTTATGGCCGAAATAATCAGAAAGGGGTTTGAACTTCATGACGAATTAATGGATCGAGCAGGTGCCAACCCCGACGATCATCATTAATTGAACAAAACATTCACAATTACACTGAGCACCTTTCTCGAGTTCGTTCTAGCCCATTTATTTATTTTTCAAAATGGCTGTCTCTCTCCCCCCCCCCCACATTGGAATGTGCGAATATTCTGTTGCAACCTACAATGATGAATTGGATCTTATGGGCAATCGTTGTAGGATATACATATGGTGCCAGTGATCTCTACCTTCTTGAAAATGGTAAAATGAAACAATCATGTTCTTACGTTACTGCGGCGGATATATGGCATCATAGGATCTTTGGTAGTTGGTTTCCAGCAATCACTATTATGCCATACGAAACTGATTTACCTGCATTTGAAATTTATACTCTCATTATGGGTGGATCAGATTTGAAAAAGGTCAATTTAGGTGTTGAACCCTATTATAAAATTTGTGATGAAGCAGCAAATGATAATGGATTTTGCAAGCCAGCAACACCAGATGAAATTGCGAATAAGAAATCATTACTTGAAGTAATCGAATCTAATGATTTTTATCTCCCCATTGAAAGTTTCATGTTTAACAGTATGGATAATAAAGGTCATAGATACTCAATTGAGAAATCCGATATTTATTGTGTGATTTTTCATACTAATTCAGTTCCAACAAATGAAGAGGGTATTGAATTACCTTACATGCTTGAAGTTGATTGGCAACAAAGTTATGGATTTTTATTAGAATCAGATTATAAAAGAATGCTGTTATCATTTTTATTGGTAATCTTTTATGGATTATTTGCATTGGTCTATTCTTATTTAACATATAGACATATTTATGCTGATAAGACATTAGCTGTATCAATTGATTCATTGAAAAGTATGAGATTTATATTTCAATACAAAATATTATCATTTCTGGTGGGTATGCTTTTAGTTCAATTAATAACATTCTTAAATTTTGTTTATTTGAACATGTATACTTATAAATCTTTCCGTTTAATCATTCTTATTTATGATTTATTATTATTGGTTTCAAATACTATATTTACAGTTTGGGTTGTTTACAATTTGGTTTTATTTGCTGCAGGTGCATGGGTGGGATCTCTAGCTTATTCAAGTAAGAAAATCATCTTTGCTAGAATCATTTCAATCACTTTGTTAATTGAATTATTATTACATGATATCACCTCATCATCTATTTATTCTCTTGTTGATGAGGGTGTTGAAGGATTTGTTAGTTATGTGATTTTTATTCAATTTGTTGGTATATTTCTTTTATGTTTATTTTGGTCATTCTATACAACATATAGAATTGAAGATCAAAATGTTAGAAATCTGTACATAAAGACAATCATGGTGTTTGGTGTGGTCTTTTCAGGTACTTTTATGTTCAAAATTGTTGACAATACCTCAACAGCCGCTTTAGTTACTTCCTTTTCGGAATTCATGGCTGTGATGACAGTGTCCCTGTTGTGGAAGGATGTGTTCCACGAAAATGGTCGTTTGACCTTATGATATTCTCGTTTAAATGTCGATTTTTATTATAGTAAGATAAATCTCGTTGCGCTCGTATAATTTCCTTTTTTCACCTTTGTTATTGAACCATTTTTTTTTTTTTTTTAATTTTTTTATTTTTTGAAAATAAGTATCCTTCTCACTTTTCTTCCAATACTTTTTCCTCCATATCTAACCGATGGAATCTGTTAAAGACTCAGTCGTTGGACTGAATGAGACATTATCAAATGCTTCACTCGGGTTTATTGCCAACGTGAAAAGAATGGATTTTATCGCAGTTAAAAATGATACTTTATCATATGTTTCTCAACTTTCCTGGCTTCAAATTATTATCTCATTACTTGTTATTGCCATTTCTTACGATCAATTAAAATATCAATTAAACAAGGGATCGATTGCTGGGCCAAGATTTAAAATGTGGCCTATTATTGGACCGTTTTTGGAATCTTTAGATCCGAAATTCGAAGAATATGTTGATAAATGGAATTCTGGTGATTTATCTTGTGTTTCTGTTTTCCATCAATTTGTTGTTATTGCATCCACTAGAGATTTAGCAAGAAAGATTTTTCAATCTCCTGCTTATGTTAAACCATGTGTTGTTGATGTTGCTGTTAAGATCTTAAGACCAACTAATTGGGTTTTCCTTGATGGTAAGGAGCACGTTGATTACAGAAAGGGGTTGAATCCTCTTTTCAATAAAAAGGCTCTTGAAACTTACCTTCCAGCTCAAGAAAAGGTTATGGATAAATATCTTGAAAAATTTGTTGAATTCACAAAGGATGGTCCAAAGGTCTTCTTCCCTGAATTTAGAGAGTACATGTGCGCTATTTCTCTTAGAACCTTCTGTGGTGATTATATCACTGAAGAACAAATTAAGGACGTTGCTGACAATTATTATAAGGTCACTGCAGCTTTGGAATTAGTTAACTTCCCAATCATTTTACCTTACACTAAAACTTGGTGGGGGAAGGTTATTGCCGATAGAACTATGAAGATCTTTGAAGAATGTGCTCAAAGATCTAAGGATGCTATTGCTGCTGGTAAGGTCCCAGATTGTACTATGGATGCTTGGATTAAGTCAATGCAAGATGGTGAAGGTGAAGGCGAAGGTGACAAGAAAAAGATTAGAATGTTCTCTAACAGGGAAATTTCTGAAGCTGTTTTCACCTTTTTATTTGCCTCTCAAGATGCTTCTTCTTCTTTATGTTGTTGGTTATTCCAAATTGTTGCTGATAGACCAGATATTGCCAAAAAAATTAGAGAAGAACAATTGGCTATTAGAAATGGTGATCCAAACCAAAAGTTAACTGGTGAATTGATTGATCAAATGACTTATACTGGTATGGTTGTTAAGGAATGTTTAAGATATAGACCACCAGTTATTATGGTCCCATACAAGGCTAAGAAGTCATATCCAATCACTGAAAATTATTCTGTTCCAAAGGGTGCTATGGTTATTCCAACTTTATACCCAGCTCTGCATGATCCTGAAGTTTATGATGATCCAGAAGAATTTATTCCAGAAAGATGGGTTGAAGGTTCTAAGGCTAGTTTGGCTAAGAAAAACTGGTTGGTTTTCGGTACTGGTACCCATGTTTGTCTTGGTCAAAATTATGTTTTGATGTCATTTGCAGCTTTAATTGGTAAAGCTGTTATGTTTACTGAAATGACACACAAGGTGACACCATTAAGTGAAAAGATTAAGGTGTTTGCTACTATTTTCCCTAAGGATGATGTTATTATGAAGTTTGACAAGAGAGATCCTACTGTTGCTTAAGGGTCTGCGCATTATTATTATTATTTTCTTTAAAGTTTATCAGTTTTGTATACCGTACCTAAACGATCCCTTTTCCTGATCAAGCAAGTATCCACACATAATTGTAGCCAATGATTTGGTCCTTATATTCGCTTATGTAAGAATCTAAGTCCATCGAAACCGGGCCGCAATGTCACGTGACATGATACAACTGTGGCTCTTTTTGGTGCAAAAAAAAAAAACCCCGATCGGAGTTCAGACCCCATAAGCCAGTCAGGGAAGCAATAAAATCAGAGATTTGTGTCATCTGAAAATTTTATCACACATTCTTTTCAACATTAACCAACTATGAGTATTTCACAGTCTATTGCAAGTATGTTAAAGGATTTTTGGTTTTTAATTTGGACCCTCCCGCTTTAATTAGCTTAAATTAACCAGATACGTTTACTAACAATCTTCTTATTAGTTGCACAAATTGCAAACGCTTTGGCTGAAAAGGTATATGTTGTCAATCCTTGTAAGGAACTCAAGGCGGCGCTTCCAACCGCTGAGTATCTTTCAGCTAACGATGCATTAACTTACGTTGATGCTTCTGTTGCTACTGTTCTTAATATTGATGCAAAGGACCTTTTAAAGAACCTCCCAACTTTACAAAATTCCAAGTCAAGTCAAAAATTTATCATTAATGCTAAATTATCATCTAATGACTTTGCTCCAGTTATTGCTGCTAAAGATTTGGGGTTCATCTTGCTAATTTCATCAAATGCAAAGGAATCTTATGATTTTTCCATTTTAGCCAATCTCATTGCTAAGAATTCAAGTCAATCAGTTATTCACTTTTATGTTCAATCTTCTGAACAAGTCACTTCATATGATCTTGAATTTGTTAAATCTGCAGTGGGATCTTTTGAAGGTACCACTGTCGATGAAGCATTCACACATTTACAACAAATTGCTGGTAAGCTTTATTCTGAATTCGAATTGTCCACTCCTGCTGGTTGGATCTTTAGCCCAAAGGCTTCTGTTTTGGGGTTGATTCTTGGTAACCCAGAGTTATTGAGTACAAAGACTGAAGACTTTGCTTTGCTTTCTGTTAAGGTGTTTAGACCTTTCAATTCTGCTGCTCTGCAAACTGCTATTCAAAAGGTTTCTGGCGTCACTTCATTGGTTCTTTTGGAACAATCTTCAATTACTTTACAATATCAATCTCTTTTCTTATCTGTTTTAGAATCAATCAGCACCATTATAAGTCAAGGTATCAAGGTTGTTACAACCCACCTCCTTGATGTTGATGAATCTAATCTTGATGAAGTTTCATCTAAAATTTTGGAAAACGCAAGAGCTGAAAAGCCATCACAATCTTTGGTTTTAGGTAAATCCTTTAACCCAGCTTCTGCACAATCCTTTGATATTGAATCTACTGCAGATGGTTCTTATATCAAGGTCTTAAGAGAATCTCAAAAGGATTTATTAAATATTTTGAATGACTACAATACAAATTCTTCCCCAGAATATTCATTTGGTAAGTTTTTGGCTTCTGAGGAACAATTAAATAAATTAATTAATATTGTTGAATCTAACTTATCCTCATTCACTGGTGAATTGAATAATGATTTGACTTCTTGGTTAGTTAAGGTTCGTGAAACTTCTGAAGTGTTTGATGCTTCCGAACTTATTTCTGCTTTGGAAAAGAACAACTCTACAGCAGCCACTGAAATCCTTGCATTGAAGGAGCATTTGACCTTAAAGTCTAACTGGATTATTGGATCTGATAACTGGTCTTATGATTCTGGTCTTGGTGCTTTCCATGAGGTGTTGAAGTCCAACAATAAGAGAGTTAAGCTTTTGATCATTGACTCCGATTCTTCGGTTAATATTAAACAAGGTAAGAAGAATTTGGGTCTTTACGCTATTAATTACGGTAATGCATATGTTGCTTCTGTTGCCCTATACTCTTCTTATACTCAAACTTTGACCTCCTTTTTAGAAGCTAATGCTTATAATGCAGGTCCCTCTGTGGTCTTGGCTTACTTACCAAAATCTGATAGCCATCTCGAAATGTTGAAGGAAACTAAGAGAGCAGTTGATACCGGTTATTGGCCATTGTACAGATACAATCCAACTTTGAAGACTACCGAAGAAGGATTCAAGTTAGACTCCTCATTTATTAAGAGAGAATTGCAAAACTTCCTTGAAAGAGAAAATAAATTATCTTTATTAGTTGCTAAGAATGCCAAGTTAGAATACAACTTACAAAGTTATAATAGAAAGGTTCAAAAGGACATTGAAGCAAAGTCCAAGGACGCATTCCAAGATCTTTTGGATAATTTAGGCGGGGAACCTCTTACTGTTGCTTCTGCATCTGATGGTGGTAATGCTACAAATGTTGCTAAGAAATTGGCTACAAGAGCTACTAACAAGGGGTTGAAGGTTAAGTCTCTTGCTCTTGATGACTTATCACTGGAAGATTTGGCTTTGGAAACTAATGTCGTTTTCATTACTTCTACTTCTGGTCAAGGTGAATTCCCAACTAATGGTAAAGCCTTCTGGGAAGCTTTGAAGGGTTCTACTGCCGATTTGGCGACTGTTAGAGTTTCTGTTTTTGGTTTAGGTGATTCTAAGTACTGGCCAAGAAAGGAAGATGCTCATTACTATAACAAACCAGCTAAGGATTTATTTAACAAATTGACCAATTTAGGTGCTACTTTACTTGCTCCATTGGGTCTTGGTGATGATCAAGGTGACGATGGTTACAATACTGGCTATAATGAATGGGAACCAAAGGTTTGGGAAGCTTTGGGTGTTTCTGCTGATAATGGTGATGAACCTGCCCCAATTACCAACGAAGATATTAAGATTAACTCCAATTACTTGAGAGGTACTATTAAGGAAGGTTTAGTTGATACCACCACTGGTGCTATTTCCTCCAATGACCAACAGTTGACCAAGTTCCATGGTATTTACATGCAAGATGATAGAGATATCAGAGATGACCGTAAAAAGGAAGGTCTTGAACCAGCTTATTCCTTTATGGTTAGAGTTAGACTACCTGGTGGTGTTTCTACTCCAGATCAATGGTTGAAGATTGATGAATTGGCTGATACTAAGGGTAACAACACTATGAAGATTACTACTAGAGCTACTTACCAATTGCATGGTGTTGTTAAGAAGGACTTAAAAGAAGCTATCAAGGAAATTAACACTACTGCTATGGATACCTTGGGTGCTTGTGGTGATGTTAACAGAAATGTTATGATTTCTGCTTTACCACACAACAGACACTTACACTCTCAAATGGTTGAATCATCTAAGTTGATTTCTGCTCAATTACTTCCAGAAACCACTGCTTACCATGACATTTGGTTAACTGATTTGGGTGAAGTCGCTAGAGGTATTGAGGGTGCTCCAAAGAAGATGCAAGTTGGTGGTGATGCTTTACAAGATCACGAACCATTATATGGACCAACTTATCTTCCAAGAAAGTTTAAGGTTGTCATTGCTATGCCACCTTACAATGATGTTGATGCTTGGGCGCATGATGTTGGGTTGATTTCTATTGTTGAAAACAACAATATTATTGGTTATAACGTTCTTGTTGGTGGTGGTATGGGTACCACACATAACAACTCTAAAACTTACCCAAGAACTGGTTCTATGTTTGGTTTTGTTCCATATGACAAGGTTGCTACTGTTTGTGAAAAGATCATGCTTGTTCAAAGAGATAATGGTGATAGAAAGAACAGAAAGCACGCTAGATTAAAGTATACCGTTGATGATATGGGTGTTGAAGGTTACAAGGCTGCTGTTGAAGAATTGCTTGGCTGGAAGTTTGCTGAACCAAAAGAATTCCAAATTGATTCTAACATTGATTACTTTGGTTGGACTCAAGATGAGACTGGTTTGAATCACTACACCTGTTTTATTGAAAACGGTAGAGTTGAAGATGTTGCTGGTAAGCCTCAAAAGACAGGTTTGAAGAAGATTGCTCTTTACTTCAAGGAACACAATGCTGGTTGTTTCAGATTGACCGGTAACCAACATATTTTACTTTCTGACATTCCAAGTGAACATCTTGATACAGTGAAGGAATTATTAAAGGAACATAACTTGGATAACTTAGATCACTCGTCATTGAGATTGTCATCTGCTTCTTGTGTTGCTTTCCCAACATGTGGTTTAGCTATGGCTGAAGCTGAAAGATACTTGCCTGTTTTAATTGACAACTTGGAACTTGAATTAGAAAAGCTTGGGTTAAGAAATGATTCCATTGTTATGAGAATGACTGGTTGTCCAAATGGATGTGCTAGACCTTGGGTTGCTGAAGTTGCTCTTGTTGGTAAATCTTACGGTTTCTACAATATCATGCTTGGTGGTTCATATATTGGTGCTAGAGTTAATAAGATTTACAAGACCAATGTCAATGAAACTGAAGTTATCAACACATTAGTCCCATTATTTGCTAGATGGGCTAAGGAAAGATTAGAAGGTGAACACTTTGGTGATTTCTGTATCAGAGTTGGCATCATTGCCGAAACCAAGGAAGGTAAGTATTTCTGGGATGATGTTGCAGAAGATGCTTAAATTTAGAGTTATTAGACTCATATATATATAAACCTCATGCTTGCATTTATAGTTTTAAATTTATTAATTAGAAAAGTACGTAACAGGTGATTCATAATGACAAATGTGAATTGAGAGGATTTCCTTATTAACCAGAAGAATTGGCTACCGAAACCAGGCTTTTAGAAAAGATTTTTGGATTTGCTTATGGAAAATAATCAAAATTTTAATCAACTTGATTCCTTTTTGATTTGATCCAACTGATTTAAAATATTGACAAGTGTTAGCTTTTCCTTGCTATTGATCTCTCTTTCAACATGCAAAATATCTTCTAACTTTATATCCCAAAACTTTCTTAGGATCTTATTGAGTCTGTTATTAAACCTCATACGAAGTAGTTTAATTTCTTGTTCCACAAATTTTGGAAATTCTTCCTCCTTTGTTTGAATCTGACGTTTAAATCGTTCAATTATCTGAGCTTTATGTTTAGGACTCAACTTCCTTTGTTTAGTATTGATGTTTAAAGAGGAGTTATTAATTTTTGCCATATATTTTATAAGCAGTAAGTGATATAAACAAAGTAAAATCATGTCGCGTTAGAAATTTAAGTGGCGAAAACTTCATCACATATAATAATTTGGTCCTTTCAATTAAATAATAAACAATGGTTTTGGAGGCCACTATGGTTGTCATTGACAACTCAGAATATATGAGAAATGGAGATTATTTAACAACGAGGTACCAAGCTCAGTTAGACACTGTGGAAGTCATTTTCAGAAGGAAAATTAATGGGAATCCTGAAAATACTGTTGGATTAATGACAATGGCAGGTGAATCAACAGTGGTTATTTCTAATTTAACTACAGATTATGGTCAAATTTTAAGTGGACTACACTCCACCACCATTAACGGTAATTCTCAATTGATTACAGGTATACAGGTGGCATGTTTGGCTTTAAAGAACAGACAAAATAAGACTCAAAAGCAACGTGTAGTTGTGTTTGTGGGATCCCCAATAACAGAAAGTGATGCAGATTTAGAAAGATTAGCTAAGAGATTGAAGAAGAATAACATATCAATTGATGTGATCAATTTTGGTGAACAACAAGTCAATACCACAAAGCTAGAAAAGTTCATTTCAACTGTTAATAGCAATGAGACCTCTCATTTAGTGACTGTCCCACCTGGTCCATATCTTCTTTATGAACAAGTTGATAGATCACCTGTTTTAAGAGAAGAAAGCGGAGATTCTGGATTTGAAGATACTGGCGCTGGTGCTAGTGGTGCTGGTTTTGATGGGTTCGATTTTGGTATGGATGATCCTAATATGGATCCTGAATTGGCAATGGCCATTAGATTGTCTCTTGAGGAAGAAACCGCTAGACAAGAAAGAGAGGCTAAGACCAAATCAGAAACACAAACGAGCACTGAACCTGAAGTTAAAGATGAAGAAAATGAAAATAGTAATGAAAAGATGGACGAATCTAAATAGACTTAAAATTGACTTCATTTGAATAATATTGTAGTTTGATATCACAGGAAATTTTCAAAGATTGATAATAAATATGTTTACCAAATTTAAAATTCCTGATTTCAATGTAATGTTACCGTAATAACTACTATTTATTCGTTCTAGCAAATAGGACATGGAATATCTTATTGTATTATTTAATTTATTAGCCTTTATCGTGTATATGCTGTCCCTAGTGAAGACAGTGTGCTTTGGAAGAGCTAATAAAGATTTTAACCATATGAAATTAAATAGATTTAAAATGGAATGTTTTGCAGTAGACAACTGATATATTATCTTAGTTAAGGTGTATATCTTCGTATGTGTCTTCACTTAAATGTTTATGAATGGTGATATTCATTATAAGAATTTCTAATAAACAATAAAGTTCAATCATAATATACACATACCTTACACACCAATATCAGAATTGGGGGTCTTCAACTTAATTCTATTTTTGTTTCTAGGATCCACTACCACGAGTTGATTTAAAACAAGGAATCTGATCAATGGATCATCTCTCTCACGTAATAGAATCCATTTATCGTAATTTTCAACAACAGAGTTATTAAGTAAAGTTTCCAATAACTTTAAAAACTTCTCCTTCTTAGAATTGATTCTTTCAATTTGTAATTCTGAAGTTGAAGCCGTTATATTAAACAACTTTTTAAATTCATATTGGAATAAATATGACGATATAACAACTTTAAGATACTTTGTAAGTATTCTAGTTCTTTCCTTTAGTATTGAAAGTTCATCATTCTTATTTAAATTTTCATATTCAATCAATTGCTTTTGTTTCTTTTCTATTTGCTGTTGTAATAAAGGGATCATGTCATCAAAAACAAAAGTCAATTGTGAATTGAATGTATATTCCTGAGAAATAGGATCACTTGACTTATTTGTTATAACCTCTACCCCGTCAATTAAATCAATCTCTCTTTTTATTTTGTAGCTGGCTAGTATTTCCTCTTCTTTATCCTTATATGGTTCTATGTTTATTTGCCTTAACCTTGCCAATATATGTAATTTCTTTTGTAGATTTGGGGGGTATTCTGGTTGCGACTGCTTCACTTCCTTTAGTTTAGCCTTCCAAAATAAAAGTAGCTTCCCTCGAGACTCCAATCTTGTTCTTAATTCCTCATTTGGATCCATTTTTGATAAGGAATTTAGATTTGTTTACATGAAAAATATTTCAAAAAGTGCTTAGGCAAAATGTAATTGACTATCATAGGGAAATATCAATGTTTGGTATTACTGCCATTTACAACTGGTATGGTATTTAAACTCAATCTAATAGCATTAACTTTAGTTAAATTATCCCTGTCGATTGACCTTGGTATTCTAATTATTTATTAAAGTTTCCTGATGTAAATAATGAGCAAACAGTTGTTCAATATAAACAACGGCTATTTAGTGGGAATCACTTGCATTTTTATTGGAAAAGTTGTGATTCCTTCTAAAATAATTGCATTAACCACAATTTTAATGTCAATCATAACACTTTATTGTTAACAATTGTAGAAGATATTGCCTTTTAAAATTAACTACATAACAATCGATCTAAAAAAAATTTCAGCTCTTAATATTCATATCTTTCTTTAATTATCGGTGAGAACAGATGACCACTGAAGTCCAGGAAACGTTATATGTGGGGAACTTAGATGAAAAGGTTACAGAGTCTTTGATTTATGAATTGTTTCTCCAAGTTGCTCCTGTGAAATCGGTGCGACTACCCAAGGATAAGGTCACCAGGCAGCATCAAGGGTTTGGATTTGTTAAATTTTATACACAAAAGTCTGCCCAATACGCCTTACAGGCACTGAAGGGCGTTTTAATTTATGAAAAGATGCTGAAAATCGGGAGAGTGAATGGCCCAACACAAGAGAACAACACAATTTCCAATAACACAGCTAATTTAGATACTGACGAGGAAGGCGGATTTGATATTGATGATGACTTTGGACCAGTTGTTTTTGTTGGTAACTTAGATCCTTTTGTGGATACTGATACTTTAAGAAACACCTTTTCTTCATTTGGTAAATTGAGAAAGTCAGTGGAATTGGTTAAAGGTGAATTGAGTAACCATGCGTTTTTGACTTTTCAAACGTTTGAGGAGTCAGATACCGCAATTGAAAAGATGTCAGGTAAGATGATTATGAATCGACTTATTAAAATTGATTATGCTTTGAAAAAGGGATCTGCTACAGAAAGACATGGAGATAAGGTTGAGAGAACGCTTTGGGAAAAGGCCAAGCAAAACAACTTTATTGGTAGAGAAAGTAATAAGAAGGTCATTTTGGAGAATTTGAAACAGAACAAGATAGTTTCACAAACAAATATTAATACTAAGGACGAAACAAGAGATAATAGACTTACAACTCCTACTCCTACTTCTATTATAAATTCAAAACCAGCAGCTGTTCATGCTTCTAAAAATTCACAGTCTGTATCATCACGCAATACTCCCCCTCCAGATTACAGGTATTCTTCCCGTCAATCACAATCACCTAATGGTTATAACAATTTCCAAAATGGTAGATACAATGCACAGGGTAACAGATACGATTCAAGATACCAACCATACCCACAAGGTAATTATGGCAACAATGGGTCTAATAGGGGGAATTACGGTGGACAAAGAGGGTCATATAGAGGTCATGGTAGGGGAAATTATAATAGAGGTGGTCGCGGTGGATATCAACAGCATATAGGTGGATATAACAATAGTGGCAGTTATTATGGCTAAAGAAGTTGAAGCCCACTTAAATTTTTCACACTGCCATTAATCAGAAAGTGTTTCCTTAAACATCAAAATCTTATCATTCAACATGTCATCTATTGATCCATCTGTTCTCCAAAATCTTGATGACGCATCTAGAAAAGATGTTGCCGCTTTTGTCCAACAGGAAACTAGTAGGGCCAAGATCCAACAATCTGTTACTGAATTCACAAACTTGTGTTTTAAGAAGTGTGTCACTTCTATCAATGGGCCACAACTTTCTAGCCAAGAAGAATCTTGTATGACTGATTGCCTCAACAGATTCCTTGATACTAACATCAAGGTTGTTGAAATTCTTCAATCTTTGCAAAAGTGAAATTGTACTTCAATTATAGAGTTAATAACCCCGTTTAATTTGATAAATGACATTTATTAAACACTACATCTCGTCTTGTATATTCCATTTATAATTTAATGCCGTGACAAAACGCCCCCTGTGTTAATGTATTATAATTTATGTTGTTCTGGTTTAATCAGGGAAATGGTAAATGTTGATCGATCTTTGTTCAGAAACGCGTATGTCACAACTTATTTGTTTGCTATTTACATAAATTACTATGGATAAATCCATTAAAAGAGGTCTTAAGGATCGTGTTTATGAGAAAAGGAAGGTTGCAGCCCAAGACTTGGTTAGAATTGTGACTGAATGTCTTAATAATAACGATAACGAACAAATTCAACAGATTATTGATCAATTAGCAAAGGAATTTGCTTACGATGTCAACGAACCCCACTCTAGATACGGTGGATTAATTGGTCTTGCTGCTGTTACTCTTGCTTTAGGCCAGAGTGAGGTGCCACATTACCTAAACGCTATTATAAACCCTGTTCTGGCATGTTTTGGTGATCATGATGCCAATGTGAGATATTATGCATGTGAGGCCCTTTACAATATCTCAAAGGTCACTAAGGGGGAAATATTACTTTATTTCAATGACATATTTGATATTCTTTGTAAGGTAGTTGCTGATCCCGATCATAGTGTCAGGAATGCTGCTAAAATCGTTGATACATTGATGAAGGATATCGTTAGTGAAAAGGCTACTACTTATGTCTCTGTTTTAGAATTACAAAAGAAGGATCCACAAACAATGGCTAGAGTATTGGATAAATCAGGGAAGCTGTTGCAATATTATGATTCTCAAACTCCAAAGGCATTCCAATTATCCAAGTTTATCCCATTGTTGAAGGAGAGAATTTATGCAACAAATACTTACACTAGAATGTTTATTGTCAATTGGTTGCTTTTGCTTCATTCAATCCCAGATTTAGAATTAATATCATATTTGCCTTCCTTTTTGGAACCTCTTTTGACATATTTAAGTTCAACAATGAAGGATGTTCGTGTGCTAACAGAGAATTTCTTGAGACTGTTATTACAAGAAATTAACAGAATTTA
The DNA here is from genome assembly GCA_030560905.1 of Saturnispora diversa. Classification (NCBI taxonomy): domain Eukaryota; kingdom Fungi; phylum Ascomycota; class Pichiomycetes; order Pichiales; family Pichiaceae; genus Saturnispora; species Saturnispora diversa. The sequence goes on from JAKTWH010000002.1 coordinate 294,059, forward strand.
TGAAATCAAAAAATTAGTTTCAGAAAGGAGTACTCAAAATGAAGATAAAATTGCGGATGTAGATCCTATTGATAACTTGAAAAGGGTTGGTACAACTTCTGAAAATTTCCAATATATCCCAGGTCAAGACACTTCTATTGATTTTGCAAAGATTATTGATATTCTGGTGAATAATTTAGAATCAATTGAGGATTTGATTAGAATAATATCATTGGAATGGTTGGTAAATTTATTAGATATATCACCTGAATCCTTTATTATTTTGATTCCAAAATTATTGGCAATTTTGCTTCATATTATATCCGACGACAATATGGAGTTACGAAATATGGCTGTTGATTTCAATTATAGCTTGATGGGAATAGTGTCATCAAATGAACATGACACCAATTATCCATTATTAATTAATACATTGATTTCTCACTTATCCGAAGATAAGCATTCAAGTAAATTAACTAGATTGACATCTTTAGATTGGTTAATTATGTTACAGGAAAAGGACCACCTCCAATTTTTACATCATTCAAATGCTACGTTTGTTACATTATTAAAGGCTTTAAATGATACCTCTGAGCAAGTAATTAATAAAGATTTGGAATTGCTATCAAAAATTGCTGAAGAAAGTGATGACAATTATTTTCAAAGTTTCATGGTGGACCTTTTATTAATGTTTAAAAGAGATCGTAATTTACTAGACACTAAGGGTGACTTTATTTTGAGAAGACTTTACCAATCTCTTAATGCAGAAAGAGTTTATCAGGCTATTTCTAAAGTACTATATGAAGATGAGGTCAATTTGTCCTTTATTACTATTATGATTCAAATTTTAAACAATAATTTAATTGTTGCTCCGGAATTAGCTGGGTTGAGAAGAAAGTTAATTTCAAAAACGCCTGAAGCTCGGAAGCTTTTCAAGACACTTTTCAAATGCTGGTCATTAAATTCTCCATCCTTGCTTTGTTTAACATTATTAACTTTTGATTATAAATTGGCATATGATATTATTTTAGAGATGTCAGAATATGAAATTACTCTTGGTATGTTTATTCAACTTGATTTGCTCATTCAGTTGTTAGAATCACCTATATTTGCAAAATTGAGACTTGACTTGCTAAAACCTAAGAAGAATATATATTTGTATCAATGCCTTTATGGGCTTTTGATGTTGTTACCACAATCCAATTCATTTAAAACATTACAAAACCGTCTTTCGGCTATTTCGCCAATTATCAATTTACCAATCGATGATGAGCAAAATCTAACTCAATCTGATGAAAACCAACAGTTGCTAGGGTTTTTCCGTGATTCGCAGGAAAGAGTGGCTGAGTTTGAAACTCAAGATCCGAATGATTTAAAGAGATTGGAATCATCAATGAATGAATTGAATGTTGAACATAAGTTGTCAAATCAGACATCAAATAATATGAAACATGCTGAGAGATCTAGTAAATTACAAAAGGATGAACCAAAATCATATGCTGAATTATATCCAGCTACATCGCAGCAGGATATTGGAGGTGGTACACAGCTCGAATCGCTAAATTTAAAAAGTCCTTCTTCGATACCCGAAGGACCATTAGAAACAAGTTCAATGGTTTAAATATTACAATGCAAATGTTTATAATCTTCCTTATAAAAATGTGAATATTAGCCGAATCTTTGATTACGATAATTTTCGATATTGTTTCTATATTTAAGGGCATTAGCACTCAAGTTTTTGCTTCTCTCCCTTATTTCTATAGTTCCAAGCCTTTTAGCTTCTGATTTTTCAACTAAAAGTTCTCTCAAATGAAGAATTTCTTGAGCCTTTTGATTTTTAATTGCAATTGCTTGTTCATCATCTGGAACGTTACTTTCATCAGTTTGTGTTTTCAAAGGTATTGATTGTTTATAGTAACGGGCCATTAATCTATGACCTAATTTTGCACCATTAGGTAAACTCAATTCCACTCCTGTTGAATCAATCGTAGCTGTAGTATAATGGGTATCATCATTTCCATCATTATCTTCATCATTTTCATCAACCTCCTCTTCATCATCTGGTTGATAAAATCTTTCCCAAATAGATCTTTCCTCTCGTGTTTCATAGGGTATCACAGCATGACCCTTTGAACGAATATGCTGTCTAATTCCAATTAATTTACTACCTTCATATCCACATTTTAAGCATGTTCTTTCAATACCCACTGCGTCTGCTAAAACTCTTAACAATCCATCTCTGTCAATCAATTCCTCTGGATATGGAATATGCAAACCGTGCCATTTAGACATGTGTTTAATATTGGAGTCAACATCATGTTGAATTTCACCACAATAAAAGCATTCTTCAAGAGGAAGATCAACAGTTGGTTCCTCTTCATCTGTCAAATCCCCTAGATCAGTATCAGCATCAGATTCAACATTTGATGATAAGTAATATTTTACAGATTCCAAATCAGTATTTCTAGAATATTCGGAATGAGCATCATCAATCTCTGATTCCTTTTCACTGTGTGATAAAGTACCAATAGAAAATTGAGAGACCTCAGATCTTGCCGGACTTAGATCTCTTTGTAATGAATTACTTAAATTAGATTCATATGCCAAGATCCCCAATCTGTTAGAAGCTGAGGGGGTTTGCTTGGATTTCAAATGGGCTTTACCCTTAATTCTTTGAGATTTCAGGTGATCTTTATCAACAACAAATCCAAATTCATCCACTTCAATAGTGCTTTTCTTTTGAATTGCAACCTTTTGTTCGAATATTTCTGCTGAAACACAGGGTAAATTGGCAACACGACGTTTGAGATTATATCTATGCCATTCAGTTTTCATATGAAGCCTTTGCATTTGCTGAGTTGGGAAGGAAATCTGACATCCTAAACAAGTGAACTTGTCTTTATTAAAGACAGAATGTGATGGTAAATTCTCTATATTAATTGAAGCCATATGGGATAACAAAGTAAATGCTATTCAGTTCCTCTAGAATAAGATTACTAAGGAGAGCTTAAGCATATTTTTTTTTCTTTTCCATTTATTTTATTATGTAGATGTTATGTAAATTGCTCATGATACGAAAAACTATTAATATGATTAGTACAAAACTTCAATACCCTCCTTTGGCCATTCTCTCTTAAATAATTCCATACCGACAATATCCTGTTGGTTTAATTTCCCATCAAATGAAGCCTTAAATTCACCATGGGTACCCAAACTTTCTCTAATAAACCCGCTTCTACCCATTTTGGTAAAGATAGGAACATTCTTATATGCCTTCACATCTTCAGCATGGAAGAACATGAATCTAATAGTAACCATAGATTTGTGAATTCTGTAAACTTCACCAGTAAGAACTGCACGCTTGGCCAAAACTCTTCTGAAATCGGTGTTTGCAAATGTACCTTGAGCAACAATTTCAATTCCACCTTGTTCCTTTTCCTTAAAGAACAAAGCAGGTGTATTTGTCATAGAAACAGGGACAATTGCTGTAGCAAATGCCACTTGTCCTTGATGTAAAAATCGCTGATATTTGGAAACCTTATTGGCATTTCTTGTTAATTGAGAAAACAATGGGTCAATGAAATAACGACGGAAACCATATTGCACAACCATTTTCTCCTTAGATCTAATTGGTTCTTCGTATGCTTCCCATGTTTTGACTTCGAAGTTACAAACAGCAAGTTTGTGTTCATTTGGTAATAATCCATAAACAACAAAAGGTGATATCTTTGGATCTTGAAACTTTTCAAAACTAGAATTTTGGAACTTTATGTACATTTTAATTCTATCACCTGCAACAACGTTAGCTGATTGCTTGAATTCTTTAATATTTTGAATTCTGTAATTTCTGTAGTTGGTAACACGTAGGTAGTTATTCCAGTTAGAAGGTCTATTTTCATCATATTCATCACAATCCCAAAAGGAACTAGCAAGAGACTTAACACCACGATATTTGCTTAAACGTTCAGTCGCACGTTCCTCTGGACGCAATTCAATTTCATCAGGCCATTGTAATTCATCACGTTCTCTTTTACGGTAGATTGCAAGTTGCTTAGCATGCTCTTCTGGTGTTAATTGAGCATCAGTATCCATAAGATCGACGTCATCCTCATCAATATCTTGTTCCATAACTTCTTCATCATCTTCATCCATATCAACTTCATCTTGTTCTTCGGTATCAGATTGAAGACCAACTTCAGCAATCATGGCCTCTAATTCGTCATCCTTATACCATCTAGCGTGATACTCAGTCATACCCTTTGGTAATCTTCTAGTTGGAGCAATTTCAACTTCATTAACTAAATTCCAATCATTTTCTTCCTCCTCATAGAAATCATCGTCCATATCAGAAATATCATAATCTTCTTCCTCATTGTCATCATCTTCAACTAGCTCACTCAAAGTCTCTCTCTTTTCTGTTGGGAGTAAAATATTCTCAGAGTCATCTTGCATTTCAATATCCTTAGCCTTTTTACCTTGAGAGACCAACTTTTCAAGCTTTTCAATTTGTTGATCACCAAACCCTGGAATATGGACCAAATTATCAGGATTAAACCCATTACCTCTAACAATTCCTTCAACCACAAGTAAACTTTCAGTTTCGTTAACAGGAACCTTATCAAGTTTATCAGCAACAAAGTAACCTCTTGTATCCCTCCATGTGACTCTATGTGGGAATTTTTGAGACAAATTTCTAAGAATATTCAATTGATCATTTGAGTTTTCAGTAATAAAGAGCTTTTCAGTACTTGGGAAGAAATGTTCATAAAAACTTAAAAGAGACTTGTAAACATCTAATTGAAGGTTTTTCTTTGGGTAACTTGTAACTAAATCTGGTAAAACACAGTAATCAGTGGCAATACCTTGAGCTTGCGCAGCTCTAATGATTTGTTCACCGTATTCTTCATTAACTTCCTCAACTGCTGATAACCCAAAGACAACAAAATCTGAAACTTTACATGCATCAAGAATATTAAGCAAATTTGACATATCTGGCAAGATAAATTTTAAAGTGGATTTGAAACGATTAATCTTAACAGTGAAAACTTGAACATCCCCTTCAGTAACTGGAGAACTGAAAATCAATTCATCACTATTTAAAGGAGATAAAATTTGTTGAATGATTGTCTTTGCATTAACGTTTTTAGTCAATGGGACAATAGAAATGATTCTGTCAACTTTATTGCCACTGAAAAGAGCTCTTTCTCTAATAGATTGTGCAATCTTATTCTTTTTAACTTGATCACTTTTGTTCTTTCTTTCATTCTTAGTAACAACTCTAAGAGCCTTATTATTGGCTGAGTTCTTTTCAACTTTACCCTTTAAAGATTCCTTAATGGATCTTTTAGAAGCATGACGTGATTTAAATGGTTTGTTGGCCTTCTTAAGTGTAGATCTATGACCTGCCATTGTACAATCACTTGTCTTTAAACAGGATTAAAATAAAAATTTCACTTTAGTAAATTTTTTTTTGCCAAATTTGCACTGCCAAGATCTACATGCTCATGTGCTCATATTTCCACTACTGCATACTTGCCTAGTACGCAGTTAAGGTGAGTTGCCAATTTGTATTTTTTTAAAAAAAATAGTATATATATTTTAAACTATATCACTAAAATGATTTCAAGCATCTTAAATGTGAATTCCTCATTACTGCTATTTATTTAGAAAGTAAGCCTTAAAAAATTAACAAATAACTGTTAACCAAATAAATAGCATGCATTTAGACCAAATACTCTATCTAGGTAAATTGATATTTTCAAATTCAGAGAAACAAAACAAACCCGTTTATGCATCACGTGCGTATCACGTGCTCAGTTAAAGGGCTATCATTTATTTTTTGTGACTGCGAAAGTTTTTGAGGAATCTGCTGCGACGCGGTTTTTTTTTTCATAATGAATTTTCAATGTTTGAAATTGGTAAGAGCTTTCGTTACATAACACCAAAGAAACGTATGTTAAACTATGTTGTGTATGGTGTAACCGAGACAAACTAATTGTGTGTGCTTATTGAAATATGAAAGAGGTCAATCCAATCAGGCTATGAATAAATAAGGTGATTTTCAACATGTTCAGTTCAATTCAATATTCAAGATTCAGTTGATGAAATTCAAAAGGGGTTCTAAGATTAAATAAACATATTTGCAATGCACATTCACATATATGTCATTATGTGACAAGGTACCAATTATTTGAGATACATTTCAAGAGGATCTACGTGCATGATAATTCACATAGATGGATCCATTAGGCACTGAAACTGAAAGCTACACATACTTTTAAAATTCAATCTATTACAGTATCAATATTAATGAATCAATGTTTTATTATGTCACACAAAGTGAAAGAAGTTACACTATTCACATCAAAAAAAAAATTTTAACGATTGATCAATTTACTAACATTTTTTATTACAGAATATGGCTCACTCCAACGTTTGGTACTCCCACCCAAGAGACTTCGGTAAGGGTTCTAGAAGATGTAGAATCTGTGCTTCCTACTCTGGTTTGATCAGAAAGTACGGTATTGACATGTGCAGACAATGTTTCAGAGAAAACGCTAAGGACATTGGTTTCAACAAGTTCAAATAAATCTCTTTACTTATTTAGTGTATTACAACTTGTTTAATAAAAGATAAACAAAGCTTTAAAATAAAAAGATTACCGTTTAAATATTGTAAATTAAAAAAGAAGACAAAGAAAAAATAACAAGTATTGATGTAATATTATTGTTTGATTTAGTTTTTATTAAAGAGAACCCTTCTCTGCAATATCCCTAATTTCCTTACTATTATAGATTAAAAGTTCCTTTTCAATTGGGGATTCTGCAATGATTTTGGCTGCCTTTGCAACTTCTTCTCCATAAATAGGATATGTTCCAAAAGAATCTAATGGAGTGTTTCTAATCCAGTTACCAACATGAGCTGCCATCTTATTGGCAAAGTTCTTTGGAGTGTCTCTTTCTCCCAATAGAATACCTGGTCTTAAAATAACTGTTCTTTTAAATCCTAAAGCTTGAACATCTCTTTCTAACTCACCTTTAGTCTTTGTGTAAAGGAAAAGGGAATCAGGGTTGGCACCAACTGAAGAAACAAGAATTGCAGTATCAAATTTACCAGTGTCCTTTGCAGCCTTGAATGATTCGTAGTTGACTCCATAATCAATTTCTTTAAATCTCTCAGCAGATCCTGCTGTGGCTCTAGTAGTTCCAAATGCAGAAAAGAAGGTGGAATGCTCAGGAATATCAGCATCTTTGATATCTTGAGACCACGATTTAGAATCTGTATCAACAATTGTTTTAACGTTAGGTGGCGTAGAGTCCTTGAAAAGAGTTGGTAAACGACGACTCAATGTAACAATTTCTTGAGAGGATGCAACAACACATGAAAGGAAATGAGCTCCAACTAACCCCGTAGCACCAATTATGAAAATGGCCATGTTTATCAAGACAATTACAAAACTTGCGTATTATACAATAGTAGCAGCAAGCAGCAGCAGTAAAAAAATATTTTGATTTCATTTTTGTATTAAACAGAATTGGGATTCCACTCAAATGAGTAATAAGACCTTTTCTAATTTAGTCATTGTCCCCTATAAATGTCCCAATGACCTTTTACAGTTGAAGGAACAATTTTTCCCCCCAATAAATGACAAAAAAGAATTGAAATTTAAATTGAAAAGTTTTAAAGATCAACGATATAGAGCTATTTCAAAGGTGAGAGCATACATGACCAAGGGACCCATACCTCATGCATTAGAGATGACTGCATTATTAATGGACGTTATTCTTTCAGATGAAAAGTGCTGCGATGTTGATCTTTTAAATAATGAATCTGATCTTCCAAGTTCATCAAATCACAATAGTAATGATTTAATTTTGAGAGCTGGTTATTGTACAGCAATCATCAAGTTTGTCAATGGTCTTTTAGATCCCTTACAACAGGGCAGCTTTGCTATTTCTCTTCATAACTTGGCAAATAATCTAAATTTACCTTCACATTTTGTTGAAATGAGACATGTTTGTACTCATGAAAGCATGCCCTCGTTAGAAATGTTGAGATTAAGTGCTATAAGAGCTTTGCAATGGCTTAAGGAAAATTATTGGGTAGAAATAACTAATATATATAAGAAATGGGGTATTGATGAGATAAGCCAGATTGAAATAGTCAAATCGAAGCATGTGGAAACTTGTGAACCCCCCACTGTTAAGGCACCAACATATCAATCACATATTAAACCATTGGATAAAAATTCCATAAAGCAATGTGAAAAATATATGAAGGTAATTAGGAAATTTAGAAAGGATTCTCTGTCAACTCCATTATCAAGTTCAAAGCAAAAGCAATATGAGGAAACATTGAATCTACTATTACAAATGATTCCCAATGATATCAATTCAAACCTATTATGTCAAATATTTTTACAAAAGAGTTATTTGATGCCTCATGGGAAGAAATGTGAAACACTTAGTGCTAAGCAAATACTGGGTCTAAAGTTACTTTGGGGTCCATTTATTCAATCTTTACCAAATTATCTATTATATGAGTTATGGTATCAGTTATTGAAGTTTTGCTGTTCAAAGATCATTGTTCCCGATATGACAGATGATTATATTAACGATGAAATCGCTTCACGTATAGATTTAAAACTTGTTGGATATCCAAGATCATCAACTGAAATATCCATTGCATCAGATTGGGTTATTTGGATACTAGAAAATACTGAAATTTTAACTCAACATTCTAAAGATGTTTTGGTTGCTATTAAAAGTCAGGGGCCCTGTGGGATATCAATAAGATGTTTGGAAAGTCTTGAATCAAATGATACCATTACTCCGTCTTTAATAGAAACTATAAGGAAACTGAAATTAACATGGGTTAAGTTTTGGATTCCTGGTTCAGATAACTTGATTACAAAATCTCAAAGTGAATTAACTAAGAGTTCTAAAAAGAGGAAATTGGATGATCCAAAACCATTGAATAATAAAAAGGTCAAACAATCTACGCTCTTGTTTCAACCTATTCAAAATTATAAAGCAACACCATTTGGATGCACTCCCTGAATCATTGAATCACTAAACCCTCCTGATTTATATCTCTAATCATTATATATGTACAATCTATTATGTTAAAAACCTGTATAACTAATATATATTAAAAATTACTCCACCTTTTAATAACTAAATCTAAAAGTCCCTGATGAGTATAGAAATCAAACTTTTGATTGGCATAAAATAACCATTCCTCTACCCATTTCTTTGAAAGTTCAGGATGTTCTAATTGGATCATTCCAACAATAGATGTCAAAATTCTATGGCGATTATCATGGGGTATTTTAACACTTTGACTCACTGTAGTATGTGGCATAATAATTTGAGGTAAGTGAGTCAACTCATACCCATTATTTGATGATTGATCCATTAAATTGGTCATCTCTAAAACATCAATCCCATTTTGTGTACAACCCTTATAGGGGATTTGATTTGCATCCACTAATTTATGAAACTGTTTTAAAAACTGTGATAAAATAGTCGGTGATATAAAACTAGTGGTGGAAAGTTCAGTATTACCTACCGTTCTATCCATTTTCATCATTTCTAATTGCTGATATAAAAAGGTATAGCCATTATTTGAAATTTCACTTTGAGTGATAAATGGTTTGTTCAATGGAGATTTGAATAAAGATGAGGGTATTTGTAAACTTGGGTCATTGTGTATGCAATATGCTAATTGTTCAAATGATAATGAAACCTCCTTGGATATTATTCTTTGTAAAATAGCTATTCTTGCCGCTAGTAATGTATAATGAAAAGGAGACAATTTATATTTTAAACTGATTGGTAATTTTTTAATCGAACTATCTGAAGGTCTAAATAATGTTGTAAAACATCTTGAGGGTATTATTATAGGCTTCATCCCTGTTATATGTACATAGTAAATCTATTAAATTAAGTTGTATGCAATGAAGAGAAAAAAAAAATCCCATAGTCCAAAAAAAAATTATATACATTAGCAGTGTCGGCTGGCTAGCATAACAAACAAATAATACAGGGGGACTGAGGTTACTGCAGCTGATAATACCCACCTCACATCCAAATTCTTCCTTTCTTTTCTTTTCTTCCCTTCAAATTGGGGTTCTAATAGCAAAGAAATCACAGATTTGAAGTGATGCACAAACGTTTCTTAAACAAACAAACTATAGGTAAATAAGATCAATAAGCTTATTATTAATTGTAATATGAGAATTATGATATAGCCGATAGCTTGTATATTTGTGTTGTTGTTGCTAGAAGTTGGTTTCGTTTCATCTGCAGTAAACACTAGAGTTATTATATAACAACCCATGAGTCTTTCTTTACGCTATGAGCATTATCCAAACTTATGCTAGTGCAGCAACTGCAGCAACCGCAATAGAGCGGTAATTAAAATGATACCAGCCAATATGTGTCCCAGAATACCTGCATTGGCTCCTCTAGCTTTAAAGAAACTGATTGATTCCTTTTAGATCGTGTCACAGTAACGACCAATGATGCCACTTCAAGCCTTAAATTCAACCATGAAAGACCCCCAAACAATATTAAAACATAACAAGCTGTAATAATCAAATACTTGAAGGGAAATTAGTCATTGATTGGGTTTGTAGGATTCACTATTGTATACTTTTAAGTGACGATGGGAATACACAAAAGAGAGGCAAGAAGTCCTAGCGTCTGTTTAACGTTTTTCACTGCAGTTTGATTTTGTAAAAATAAGTCATCGTGTCTAAATGCCCTTTAACAGAATAATGGCTAATCACACCGATCCAATTCTAACCACAACAGTCTCCATCTTCAGTTCTGGTGATCTCAAAGTGTCAAAGTGAAGTCTGCTCAAAAAGTTTTTTTTTCAACTCTCATGCTAAGGCTTTTTCACTCTTTATTGAGTTACATTTTATGGCACCAAAGACAACATCCAAGAAGTCATCCTCAAGCTCAAAGGATTTTTCAAGTGCTTCTAGTGGGTCTGGCACCAAAACCAAAACAAAATCTGTTGCTCCAGCAGTTATTAATTACATTTTACGTCCTCATATAAATGAAATTATCAAGGATGATAAGAACATGTCTGTATTATATGTTTCTAATAATGCATTAGAAGCATTGGATCTTAAAAAGGGGGGGTTTATCAAAATTGAAAAGGGGTTACAAGAAATGATTCTTCTTGTTGATTCCAATGAGGAAATTGGTGATGATATTGTTTTAATTAATCCTATCTTTTTGAAAATGAATGGTTGGTTATTAGGTGATCGTGTTATGCTAAGTAAATTTAATGGACAATTAAATTATGCTAAAAATGTTAGTGTTTATACTAAGGGTTTTAAAGATGTTAAAGCGTCATTATTAGATGCTGGTATAGTTTATCCAACTATGAGTAATGAAAAATCATGGTATATTAACAACATTGATCAAACTGGATCATCTACAGATTCCATTGTTGATGAATTATCAAATCTTTCACTTAATTCAAATTCATATTCATTAGAAACTTCAATTACTCCCTTTTTGATTCATCCATCTTCAACTAATATTCAATCTATTGAAATTGAAAATTTACCAAAGTATCCATTGAAGCATTCATTCAATCAAATAGGTGGTATTTCATCACAATTGACTCATATTAAAAGAACTTTATCATTACCATTAAATACCCCTGATTTATTTTCATCTTTTGGGATTTCTCCACCAAGAGGGTTATTGATCCATGGTAATTCAGGTGTGGGTAAGTCTATGCTTTTAAGGGCTTTAGGATATGAATTTACTGATTGTCATGTTGTTAGAATTAATCCAACAGAAATCATTGGTAGATATTTAGGTGAAACTGAAGAAAGACTTAGATCCTTATGGCAAGAAGCGATTAAATATCAACCATCTATTATTTTACTTGATGAAATCGATACATTAGTACCAAGTAATACATCAGCTGGCAGAGACGAGGTGTCTGATGCTGATAATCGGGTTTTAACAACATTATTGACTTTAATGGATGACACAGACCCCCTTTCTAGATTAGTAATTGTTGGTGCTACTACTAGAGTTACCAATGTCAATTTATCATTACGTCGTCCTGGTAGATTTGATATTGAAGTTGAAATTCCTGTTCCTGATGTAAATGGACGTGCAGAAATTCTAAGTAAATTATTAGATAGAATGAGTCCTGGTAAATGTGCTTTAACAAAGGAAGAGGCATTATTAATTTCTAGTAAAACACATGGTTATGTTGGTTCAGATTTAGTGGCATTAGTTAGAGAAGCTGTTATGAATGGTATTGATGAATATTTGTTAATAAATGAAGAACCAAAGGTTGATTTCAAACACTTTGAAAATGCAATGATGGAAATCAGACCAAGTGCAATGAAAGAAATTGTTTTAGAAATGCCAAAGATTAAATGGAGTGATATTGGAGGTCAAGAGATTCTAAAGCGTAAACTAAAGGAAATGGTTCAATTACCATTAACTGCGGCACATATTTTTCAACAATTAGGTATTAAAGCACCAAAGGGTCTCCTACTTTATGGGCCACCGGGTTGTTCTAAAACTATGACTGCAAAGGCCCTTGCAAGTGAATCTGGTTTAAACTTTTTGGCTATCAAGGGACCTGAAATGTTTGATAAATATGTTGGTGAATCTGAACGTAAGATTAGAGAAATATTCAATAAAGCTAGAACCTCAGCTCCAAGTATTATTTTCATTGATGAAATTGATGCTATTGCATTGGATAGAGAATCTGGCGAATCATCTAATGTTGCAAAACAAGTTCTTAATACTATGTTGAACGAAATCGACGGTGTAGAGGAACTTAAAGGTGTCGTTATTATTGGTGCAACAAATAGACCAGATAGTATTGATCCAGCACTTTTAAGACCAGGTAGACTTGATAGACATGTTTATGTTTCACCTCCAGATGATTTAGCACGTCGTGAAATCTTTGAAAAGAATACAGAAAAGTTCAATTTGAAGGATAAAGATCAATTAATGAATGATTTGGTTGAATGGAGTGAGGGCTTCAGTGGTTCTGAATGTGTATTATTATGTCAAGAAGCAGGTTTAAATGCAATCATGAGCGTTGATTCTCATAACGATCGTCGCATTGAAAGTGTTGAAAGAATCCATTTTTCTAATGCATTAAAGGAAATTAGTAGGAACATCACCCCCGAAATGTTGGAATACTATCAATCATTTGGTAAGAAATATAGTGCTGTTTGATAAATATTAATATGTTTAGTGATTATGTAATGATTTGACCCTTTTCTGAAAATTTCAACTTTTTTTCCTTGTATAAATCTAATCTTTTCATTGAAGGACCTTTGAGAATGGCAGTCAATGGACATAAGATTCTTACTGTAGTGGTGTTTTCATTGTTGGGTGCATACTCAGGTGTGAAGTTCTTTGAGCCAATTATCATTGAACAGCTAAGAAAGGACGGGAACCTTAGAACTGATATCCCAATTCCGGAATTCGACAAGAATGGTGATAAGATTATTGACGGTGTTGATAAAAGTGTTGAATTAGATAAGTTAAAGGATAGATTAACATCAAAAAAGGATTGAGGAAACGTGTATATATTTATAATTAATAGGTTTTGATGCCTAATTGTATGATTTAGTGATATTTTGAAATAAAAAAAGAAGAAGGAAGATAAAGGGAATATTTGTAAAATTTGCATGTTTTTTTGTGTTACCTTTCTTTATTTTATGATTGAAATGGATGCTCAAATGAAAGATTTATCAACATTTCAATCTTAATCTTTATAAATCTAGCTTCTACCACACCTTCCTAATCGGGAAATACTATTTTTTTTTTTTTTCATCTGAAAAATTTGACTATTTTTTTTTTTTCCTATATAAATTATATTCTACTGAATAATAGATTGAATAATGGCCAAATTAAAGAAGAGATCTAAGATTTCTCAACATCGTCATAAATCAAATAAATTAGTGAATCCAAAGACATCAAATACTGAAATTAAGCCATTAGATTCACAAATTTCAGAATTATTTGATCAATTAAATTCACAAGATGTTGAAACACGTCATAAAGGGTTGGCTTCTTTAACTTTACTTTGTGATGCTGATCCATCTATCAGAAAATTGGCATTGAAAAATAATTTAATTAAAATTGTGTTATCATCTCATGTTACAGATTCAGATTTTACAATTAGGTCAGCAGCTTTAGGTTTATTAAGAAATTTAGTTATTGAAGAAGAATATGATATGGCCATTCATCTTTGGAGATCCGACATTTGGGTTGTTTTAGAAAATGGGTTTCAATCTGTTACAACTTCTGAGGGTATTCAATTTGAATATTTAGATTCTTTAATTGGATTATTGGATGCCTTATGTATGGAATTAACAATTGAAATTGTTAATGATCAAATCATTCCAAAATTAAGTGAAAAGAATATTATGAAATTGTTATTTGAAGCTTTAAATATTTATATTACATCTGTTTCAATTTCAAATGCGGCTACTACAACTGTTATCTCTATTCTTCAACTATTTTTTGATATTTCTAGTATTTCAACAGTCTTTTTACAAGCTCTTGCTACTGAATTTAATTATATGCAAGCCTCTGGCCCATTATTTACAAAACTTGATCAAACTGCTAATTTAGGTAAAATCTATATTATTGGTACCAATTTCCAAATATGTGAATTTAATGATGATTTAGGTAATGGACAAGTCAACCAAGTTGTTGTTGAATTATTCAATATTGTTAATGGAATTGATATTAATAAGACAATAGAATATTTAAATAATTTGGCAAATACTCCAAATAGTAATGAAACTGATCCTATAATGAAAACCAATTTTCAAATTATTGATGCCACTTTAGATTTATTTACAACTATGATTGAATATACAGGATTTACAATGGAATCAAAGGGTATTAAAAGTGATAAGTTCACAGAACTTGTTGTTTCCCAAATTATCCCATTCACTAGTCAATTAATTACAAATAATTTCAAAAATGGTAAGACATTGGTTTGTTTGAACAATGCATTTGTTTATTTATCCTCTCTTGAATCACTTTCAGATGATAAAATCCAAAGTATTGGTGAACACTTTTTGAAAATTAATGAAGTGTTAACAATTGAATTTGTTTCATCTATTGATTCTATTGATGAAAAGACTTCATCATTCACTATTGAACATCTTTGTGATTTAGTGTCCTTTAAATTCAATTTAATTGATTTTGCATCTTCAAGATCAATTGAATCAAGAAATTCTATTATTCAAAAGGATTCTTCACTTGGTTTAATACCAGCACTTATTAAATTATCAACTAAATTGTTGAATTATGAATTACTAGATGATGAAGATGATCGAGATATTGATATTTTAATTCAGTATACAAGTACATTAGTGCCATATCTTACTGTTATTGCCAAATATGCTGAAAATGATGAACTAACAAAGGTCATTTCTCAATATCTTGTTGATCAATTATTAATTCAACCTGTTACATTTTATAAAACAAAGTTGACTCCAACTGAATCTGTTGAATCTACAACAGAATCTGTTGTTGATGTTGATAAGAAGAAGAAAAAGAAGGGTAAAAAGGGCGGTAAAATGACAACTGCTAAATATCATAATCAATATGGTTATATAGTGGAATCTACATTGAATGAAGCCATTAATTCTATTTTTGAATTATTTGATGATGATTATTCATATAACCGTGAGATTTATCACAATGGTGGTCTACATCAAGTTTTAGGTGGAATTTTACCTGAATATAAGTTGATTTATAAGAATATTGATAAAAATCAACAAATTGGTTTGAAAAAGAGGAGTGAAGATACATTAATGAATCTTGGTAGATTTATCATTTATAAAGAAACAGAAACTTCGTAACTTTGTATAATTATGAATGATAGATATTTCGAATTTTAAATCCATTTATTTTATTTTTTATATATTTTTACTGAGCAGTTGACAATTTTAACACTTAGTAGTAAAACCAACTTAAAAGGAAAAGTAACTTTTATTGTAGTTAATTAAAAGAGATATATCAGATATCTAATACAAATTTATTCTATACATATATATTACAAAAAGGGGATATTCCATCATGATTTATTAGCATATTGCTTTGCTTGCTCCTTGACCTTTTTGGTGTATAAATCCATATTATGAGAATATGCTTTAAACGCTGGTTCTTGTGCTGGTGATCCTATATTAGGAGTATTCAAAAGTTCTTGAACCCCTAGTAATAACTGTTTTAAACTAATTGCGGGCCTCCAATCTTGAGTTTCATTTAAAATAGATAAACAAATAGTACCTGATGGATAAACATTTGGATGATAAAAGCTAGCTGGAAATTGAATTTTAGGAGGCTTTGCGGGGTATTCTGCTGGGAAATGAATAGTAAGAGGATAAGTGGCATTTGCCCAAATAGTTGATGGTTTACCAGGAACACCTGCTTGCCAGTTATGAAGATCTAAGGACCCGTCTTCTTTCTTGATTGGTTTTGCATAAAATCCAAAAGGGTGATCCTTTCTCCAAAGTTTTCTTTCTTGTTGAATTCGTTCTGTACAAAGATCACGTGGAGCCATTATCTTACAATGATTTCAATATTGAAAATCAATAAAACAAAAAAGTACTTGGAAAAATTTCAGAGGGAAACAAAGGGGACAAAAAAATTAAAAAAAAATTAATGGGAGAGAGGCATGGTGACCAACCGATTGAATAACCGATTGAATAAGTTTAAAACAATGAGTGATGATGGGTTTGATGATTTGGACGACTACATTGACGACTTTGTCACTGAGTCTGTTTTAGCAGAAACAGGCGCTTCATCTGCCGTTCAAAAGGACCAAGATCTCGACAAGTTGGCGGAATTGGACCCCAATTTAGCAAATGAATTACAAACATTGGTGGCACAATTAGACCAACCTGGTGTTAATATTGAGAAGGATGGCAAAAATTCTACAAAGAACTTCAAATCAGCATTGAATGACACTATCAACAGAATTAAGGAATCCTCAGAAACTGTTGATAAAGAATCTACAAAGTCAATGGAAAATGCCAATGATGAGGAATTGCTAACAACCTTATTGAAATCCATGGATTTGGGAGACCTTTCAGGTGAAGACATTGAATCACAAGCTGATGATTTACTGAAATTATTAGGTAAACAGGGAGGAGAAGGTAGTGAGGAACAAGATGCAGACGGAATCACTAGTATGTTATTGGATGCCCTTACTAAACTTACTGGTAAGGATATGCTTTATGATACTGTTTCTCAATCCTGTATTAAATATGAAAAGTTTTTCCAAAGTCATGATAAACCATCTAATGGTGGTAATAATGATGATTTAACCTTATCGGATTATCTTCGATATGAAGCTCAATATCAACATTTGAAAAATATCAAAACTAGATTCGATTCAACTTCTTATTCGGATGATAATAAGGATGATAGGACTTACGTTGATGCCGAAATGGAAAAATTTAATAACCTTTATCCACCACCAGAGGAAGTTATGGATGATAACTTAAATGCTCTTGGAGTTGACAATCTCAAATGGGGGGATCAAGATGTCCCATTTGATCAGGGGAGTTTAGATGGCTGTCAACAACAGTAATTATTTCATTTGCTACATTATATAAGATTTTACAAGGCTTTTTTTTGATCTTTTTACTAATTATTTAAAAGAAAAATCTATTCAGACATCCATGGAAGGTCAATGGGCGGTCACCAATGCACCAAGGCCAACAAAATTGGGTTCAGCCAGCCTTATCCGGTGCAGCTACCGTGGAAACTGCGAATGTTAAAATTGTTCATCATAAAAGATTTTTCTTTCTTCTTTTGTTTAATTTTAATGTAATGTAAACCATTCATCAAACCTTTGATGAATGAAATTTAACAATTTAAAAGCAAGGAGAGGAATCAGAATTGTTGAATACTGGCAAGTAAAGCCCCCCAGACTACCCTCCGAAAAGAATAGAATGGCAAGTGCATGAAAAGATGATACCCTGCTAAAGGCACCATATTCATGCCAGAGCGATTGTATGCCACGTCAGCATGGTCGAGTAAGTATGGGAAAGAAGAACTCAGTTATCATCACCTTGTCTCCATGTTTTTATTAAAGTCAAAGTCAAAGACAAAGTCAACGACCTCGTTGCACACAAAGTCTTTTGCTTTTCTTTTCTTGATGTTTTGAGAGAAAGTGAAAATTTTTAGTGGGGGAAACGGCTCTTTTTATACCATTTGCAAATTTTTCCAGTCGCGGGGTTTTTCCTACCAGGGTTAAATTGTAGTGGGATCAGATGGGATGAGGACGTTGTTGAGTGTGTAACGAATTGAATTGCGTGCAAGCTTGTATCTATTAATTCAAGATTGTATTTCATTCATCAAATATTGGAATCAGTTTTGTTTCTTATTGAAAGATGGTGTCTTTTTCACTTGTTATTGCCTATTTAGGTGAAAGTTTGGACTTGCTCATTTCCCATTTGCTACAACTTTGAATAATAAACTCATATACCTTATTCAGAAATTAAACAGGTGTAATGATAATAACAAAATTTTTAATTTAGTTCCTCAATAAATTGGTATTTGTCAGAATGAATTTGACTCTGCAATTTTATTTCTTTGCTGTTGGCAAACAATGTAATTGATGATGTCAACTTCAACGATTGGTATTGGGCAATATACCAATCAGTAAGTAATGGTTACCAATAGGACCATCCAACCGCCAAAAAATCTTTTTTATATAAGCCAAGCAAACATCTATGAAAAGCATGTATTGCTTATTAAATGGGTGAAATTCGATAACGAAGGATATGCACGCTCATCAATGGAATTAGAGGTCACAGTGTAGTGTTTTACGAATTTACATGATATCCAAAATGGAATCGAATTAGTTGATTATTTAAGTATTACTAAATATACACCTTTTGTCAATATTTGAAGAATTAAGGTAGGACCGGAGGGAAACTGCAACCTCATTGCTTGGGAAATTTAAAATAGGTGACCATTTAACCATCAATTATAAAAATAACAGGATAATAAAATTGAATCTATTTTGCCAGCGTGCAGGAATTTAGCACCAAGTCTCAGTTTGGAAAGTATCAAGGGGCAATTAACATATGAGAATATAGTTGCATCTATATTTGAAATGCCAAAGCCAAAGCCAATTATAATCAAAAGATCCTTTCTATTTTTGATTCTAGAATTCAGTAGTTGGTCCAGGTTATTCTATATTGTGTAATTTTAAACTTTTGCTTCTTCTCTTTCTTTTTAACTTAAAACAAGATCAAGAAATCTAGGATCAATAGCTCTTTGTTCCTTAATATATTTTAACGATCTATTATAATGTTTCCAAGTAATTTCAATAGCACCACTTGCCTTATTAGAATCTTTAGTTATTCCTAATTCCATAAAATTATTCCCAATTAATTCAATTAACCCATTCAAATATCTAACATTAATCATTTCATTACCATGAATAAAGAAATAAACTGATTGATTTAAAATTTCAACAAATAATTCTAATTTCACATTTGAATCCATAATTGAATCAGCTGTTCTTAATGACTTTTGTAAACATTCTAAAACTCTCTTTTCATCCTTCTTTAGGGGAATATGTTGATTAATTGATTCACCATTTTCTGGAACTTCCTTTATAATCCACCAAAGGTGTGATGCATTATAAACTGCACGACATTGATCTGTTTTCTTTAATAATCTAGAACCATAAATGGCTGCCTTTGTAATTAATTTATCAAAATCTTCAATATCAAGAGTAATTAATTCATCTAACACCATCAATTTATTCATAATTGTACAAAGTGCTTGATATTGAGTTTTAGATTCAATTAATAATTCCTCATATATAATAAATGATTCAATAAAAAATTCATAACAAATATTAACCATAACACATTCATTTGCAATTTCACCAGCAATTAAATTTAAATTAATAGCTTTCAATGGCAAAATAGTTTTAATATCATTAATTAATTCTGAAATTTTATTAAACATTGGGATCATGATTTTTTTATCAGCTGTTTCAAAATTAATTTTCCTTATCAATTTTAAAATTATTGATGTATAAGTGGGGATAATTAAATCCAATTTACCACGTTTCAAAACTGGTAATATTTCTTCTAATAATAAATATTTCTCATGAGAATCATTACAATGAATTAAATGTAATAATCGATTTAAATATTCATATTCAATATCCATAATTGATGGTGATTGAAGATCCGATTTTGTTGATGATCCAAATAAATCAGATTTAGTTTCACTTATTGGTTTCTCCTCTAATAATATAGAATTTGATAAGAAATTGGAAATATATTTCAATTCAATTGAATTTGTAATTTTAACATCATTATTAATAAATGATTGTATAATCATTGTTACAATTTCATTTCTAACAGGAACAGATTGTAATTCAAATAATTTAAAATAATTTTCATCCAGTTCAAAAAAATTCATAATATTAGTAAATGAATCAACAGGTGTCAATAATAATAATTTATATTGTTCACTAATATCTTCAGGACTTGAAATATGTTTATCAATGGACAATTTGAATAATTTATTTAAATTATCAAAATTTGAGGGGAAATATTCAATAGATAATTTCATAATTTTATCTAAAATTAAGCAAAATCTATCAACATTTAAATCTGGTTTAATTTTATTCAATTCTGATGCAAAGGTCAAAAAATATTGGAAAAAGTCATCTTGAACATTATCATCTGTAGATTTCTTATATTCAATTAAACGATCAACCAGTGATATAACTACTGAAGAAATATCAACATCTTGATTTAATTGTAATAAACAATTTAAAAATTGTTCTGCTGTTACTAATTGGAATTCATCAGGAAATATTTGAACAATAACATCTAATAAATAAACTTGAGCAACTAAATCATGACATTTAATAATTTGTTCTAATAATAATGGTAAAATTTTCTCCTTATATTGTAATTTATCAATAAAATCCATTTGACTTAATCTAACTAAATTAGAACCAACAAGAACCTTTAATTCCTCTCTTTCTTCAGTTCTTTTACTTCTTTCTGATAATGGGCCTTGAAATTGTAAACGCACCCAAAGTTTATTCATTTCAATGAAATTTGAAATCACATATTGAATACTTAGATCAATTTCCTCTTGATTAGATAATGGTAAATGATCTTTAGTTCGTTGATTTAAATAATAACGTAAAAATAAGCCCCTTATTGGATGTTGAACTCCCTTACACATTTCCAACATATCATCAATGATTTCTGTAACAGGTGCACCCTCCACCTTCATATAAAGAGAACCAATGGTGATCATAAGATATAATCTTGGAACAATATTACCCGCATATTGAACCAATTCATAAAGATCTACTAAATGATTATTTGAATGATTGGATTCCAAAAAATTGGAAAGATGTTCTAATCCATCATATACCACAATATATAATTCATAATATTGTTTAGGATTTAGAGTTGAAGTTCTTAATTCATTTAAGAAATTGGATGCATGCTTCAGAGAATCCATGAATTTGTGTTTAGTTTCAAGACATTTACGCATATGATGGATTTCTGTCTTAATGGTGGCCATTGCAGCATCCAATTGCTTTTGTTGTTCCGTAGTTGTCACGGACATTTCAACTTTATTTCTTATAAGTCTCTCTTACAACGCGTTACCCTCCCTTTTTCCACCCATCATTTAATTATAATTGTTTCTAACGTGTGCTTATGTAATACAAGCTGCCATTTGAAGCAATGTGCCAATATTCACGTGACGTCCATTTTGGGTAATTTCAAAACAATCAAAAAGGGAAGAAAAAAAATACAAAAAAAAACAATGAAAAAAGACAAAAAGGGAAACAAAAAGGGCCAAAAACAGGCTTTTCTCGCGATAAAGTCACACCTTAATTGTTTGACTTGTTTGTCTGGCCTCTGTCACTTTCTCATCCCATTCACATTCTTTATTAATATGACAATTCTAGATATATTGTATGGACTTATATCATTCCTTTTGGTCCCAGGTACTGCTCTTATGTTGCTCTTTTGCGTATTGTCAGGTGGTGTGGATTCATTCCCCTTCAATACCTTTTACTGGGTTCAAGCTGACACTTCATCAATTCCACAAGCAGATGCTGACGTGACTAGATGGACCTTTTGGGGGATTTGTAACCCATCTCAATTTTCTGATGCAAAGCAAGGTACCTGTTCTAATTTGGGTCCAGCAGTCCCGATCTCTCCTTTAAATAACTGGGGGTCTTCAACTGATTTACCAACTGATTTCATTAACAATTCTAGTACTTATTACTATCTTTCCAGATTTGCATTTGCATTTATTTTAATTGCATTGATTTTCACTGGTATCTCCCTTATTAACATCATTGTTTCTCCATTTTGGAAATCATTCAAAAGGGCCAATGTCTTATATTTATTTTTAGCAATGTTATTAGCAACTGCTGGTGCTGCATGTGGTACTGGTGTGTCTGTTCTCACTAGAAATAAATTTAAAGATATGGGTGCAGATGCCAAACTTGATTCTGCATTCTTTGGTATGCTTTGGGCTTCAGTGTTTTGTTTATTAGTTATGTTTTTCTTATCATGTTGTACTGCAACTTATGGTGCTTATAAGGAACACAATGCTCAGCAAGAAGCAACCGTTTTCCCAGATTTGGAGGGCCCTGTTCCAACCAATTATGATGCTTCGAAGGTCAATGAAGAATTCCCAGTTCCAGCTCATGAAAGTTCAGGTATTAAATTTTTCAAAATAAAGAGAAATACCAGTTCTGATGATGCCGCTTAATTTTATTAGACTCTTACACTTTTAGAATCCATAGAGGGTATTTATTACCACTGCAGTTTGTTTCACACGTATTTCAATTGTAATTTTGGCAGTTTAATCAATCATCATGCCTTTTTTTTTTTCTTGTTTGTGTTTATATCTACTAATTTATTGAGTTCCTTTTTGTATAAGAGGGGGTACTTATTTGTTTTGTTTTGTTTTGTTTTGTTTTCATTTCCTATATTGATTTAGTTTATATAATATTGATTTAGTTCATTCGATATATTTTTTCAAAAAAGCCAATCTATTAGTTTTATATTAAACTCTATTTAACTAAATTATACACAAGTTCATGCCATTGATCATCACCCTTGATAATTAATGAAATAAGCTCCCAATCATCTAATTCAACACCAAATTTTCTTGATAAACAACCACCAATTAATAATGTATTGTAAACAAACTCAAATATAGATTCAGAAGACAATGAACCAAGTGCACCATCTGAGGTGTCTTCATTATGTAAAATTAAATGATCAATTTCATTTAAATTGTTCTCGATTTTCAATTTCAATGAGTCTAATGATGAATCCCATTGACCATCAATAAAGATATTCTCAATCATTGAAACCAATTCATGAGCTTTCATCGTCATATCTCTATCCAAATTACGCTTTTCTGATCCAAAAAGTAAATCATTTGGTAATAACAGTGTCTTAAGATCACTTTGATCCAAGAAATTGAAGACATTATTAAACCATTTGCTCTCATCATCAATTGTGAACACAATATTTGCTAAATATGAATTCGTTGAAATTAATTCAATAAAGTGTTTAACCATACACTTTTCCACTTCAACTGGTAATATATTTTGAATATTGACGTTTGAATTCAAAACTTCACTCCAAAGGTGATTAGCTGCTTCAGTGGCCAAATTATCATCATCATCACTCAAATATCCAAACACCAAGCCAAGAACCACGCATTTAAATTCATTCACCTGTTTAATAGCCTCTTCGTATGGATTAAATTTATGGTAAATCTTGTTAAACCCAACCAGGGATTTCAAGGCCGCTGATCTAATATGGACTTCTTGATTGTCATCAGTCATTAATTTCACCTTGCCAATCCAGTTAATGAACATTTGTTCATGTGATTTCAAATCAAAAATTAAAAGCTGAGCAATGTATGTACCCAAGGTCTCTAAAGTAGTCAATTGAATTTGCTCATTGGATTCATCATTAGCAAGTTTGTTCAACTGGATGGCATGTTGAGAAACAGCGGTGATGTCATCGTGCGATTGAGTTTCAATATTCAAATCCTTAATTAAAGTTAAAGCCTTTGCCTTAACATGTTTCCAAACATTCGAAATCCCAATAACTGTCCAACAATCACTGACTAACTTTCTAATGAGGTCCCTTGGCAAATGTTTTATATTAATGGAAATGAAGTCAATTGCATTCAATTGAAGTTCGTACGTTTGAGAAAACATTGAAAGCTCTAATAAATGAGTTAAATGATCAAATTGATTATTATTGAGAGCAAAATTGAACAAAATCTCACTAGCTTGTCTTAATGCCAATTGCATTGACCCATTCAATTTGTCAGTTTCCTTCAAATTATAATTATCTTCGAACCACAATTTCAGACCTTCAATATGATCATAATCAGATTCAACTGAACCAAATTTAATCAATTCTAAAAGTTGGAAAATGACTAAATTAATTGTCCACGGACCATCTTCATTCAGTGAAAATGATAGCTCTCTAATAACTGTACCTCTAATTTCTTCATCATAAATAAGAGAAATTTCTTCATCTTTATTTTCATCTCTATATGCTTCCATTTCTGCCCTTTCTAACAATTCCCTTTGTGCAAGTAGGGACCCATGGATCCCATTCCAATTTGGTTTACCCTCAGAATCAACCCCCCAATTACCATTTCTAATAAACAAGAGCGGGAACTCTCTTTGGAATTCCCCCCTTGAAGTAATAATAGCAGGATAACTTCTAGCAGCCATTTCTCTAACCTTCCAAACTCGACTTGAAAGGAACCCCAAAATTAAATTTTTAAAATCATTTAATCCAGTATAATCAGGAGTTGGTTCTAATCTAGACATGATAGTTAAAATTGGGAAGATCTTTTCTAAATCAGATGAATTATCACCGTTGTTATGAACCATTTGTAAAGTTTCAAGAAAAATATCTCTAACACTTTTAAATTTATTGAAGAACAATCTTGCTGGATATGATGGTAATTGATTATTTCTAACCTTTTTGGAACTAAATAATCTATTTTGTAATGCAGTAAATAACATGACAGCACAATTTCTAATAGACCAAATAGGTGAAGCAATAGCACCTAATGCTAAATTTAACGCCTTATCAACATAAAAAATGGATTCATCACTTAGCTGAGAATCAATAAATAACACTTTAATACAATTAAAGGCATTCACTTGAGGTAAATTAACATTATTCATTGTAGATTCCTTAATAATGTTTTCATCTAATGGTAATGATGCAACTCTATACAATTCGTCAAATGTTTCATTTAGAAAATTCTTTGATGAAGTTAAAATTGCAGTTATTAAATATGGGACACCAGCAGAACGTCTGGTAATATAATTTGATCTTGCTTGAATTAATCCTAAATTTTCATCAAGCCATTTCTTTGGTAAAAAGTTCAATTCCTCTCTTGAGACACATAAAGTACAACAAGAAACAAAAGTTGGATAAGTAGATGAAAAGGCACCTCTATGACGAATGGTGGCCAATTGTTCAATCAACAATGGACCAAGGTTCAATATAGTAGAATCCCTTATAATAGAAATCTTGGAATTATTCGTTGATGACTTTCTCTTGGAGGGACCAATTGCTCTTTTCAATAAGACATCTGTCATTGTTGTTGATTCCTTTAAGGCTCTCCAAGCATATGACAAGATCACTTGGGTACCCTTACCATATTTATTTTCTAATTCTTGATTATATTTTTCTGCTAATTCCTGTGGTAAATTCCCCTCTGGAGAATCATGTTGAAGAATTGGTTTAACTTGATTCCATGACTTTTCTGCCAATAAAACTAAATTGTCCACTAAATCAAAGATGTAATTGCTATCGTCAGACATCAAATTGAAATTCATTATTTCAAAAATAAACTTGAAAGCTGCAAAGTAACCCTGAATACCTGATGTATAACATGCAGTACAAATATCATTATCTGCAAATTCAATACTTTCTTGAATTTTATCTGTTAATAGACTCAAGATTGTCTTACATTGATCTATTTGATTGTTCGTTTGATAATAACCGTATAAGAATTGAAAGAATCTGGCACCTGAATCCACACTTTTACCCTTCATATCACCTAATAAAATCAATGCTCTTGATTGGACAGTATCAATATCAATGATTTCAGAAATAGGTAATGGACATTTATGTAAAACATCAGTGGATGAAGTACGAATATCTTCGAAATCATCAGCAATATTATCAATTGCCAATCTAACCAATAGAGAATCATAAATTGGAATTGAATAAATAAATGAAACAGTTTTACCACTTTCCAAATGAATTTTATCAACACGACTATCTAAACCTGAACGAATTAACATAAGAAGACAACGTAAAGCCATTTCCTTACGTTGATATGAACTACCTGGTTTCAAACTGAGCTTAATGTAATTTAATAACTCTTGGAAAAATGTTTCACTTTCAATAATGGCCCTCCTTTTACCCTCAATTTCCTCTTTAAACTTTTCATAATTCTTCTTTGTTAATGAAGTGGCATCGCGATCTAATGCATAAGTAGAATCTCTTATTCTATTAACAAACTTTTGTAAATAAGAAAACATTTCATTTCTTGTTTCAAGATCATTATCCACAAAGATTGCATCTAAGGTTTTTAAAACACCATCAAATACAATAGATGGAATTTGCTTTGAAAGCTTAGGTGAAGAAACCAATAATGAAAATGCACCAATTCTATAACTTGAATTAGAAGACTTTAAAAGTGATGAAATGGTATCAATTTCAATAACGGGGGACCCATTTGTCAATGATGGTAAAAATGGTTCAATAAGAATGGCTGTTTCCTGAGCTAGTTTCAAACAAGACAAGATTGTTGATATATCATCTTTATATTGGACAATTATATATTTCAAAAATATCATAGTTGCATTAGGTGAAACCTTGAATAAATTTGGCAAGAGGTAACTTTCAACACCTCTTTTCAATTTAGGGTCTTGAATAGCATAAGCTATATCATCTGCCCATAATTTGACCCAATCAGCTTCATTTTCGTAAAGAGGTTTCACATGCCTTATAAGAAGAAATACAACCTTACCAACACTACTAGCAAGTGCATTTGACCAAATAAAATTTAATGAGCTTTTAATGAAATTTGGATGTTGTTGAAAAATGAAATTAGCAGGTTCAGTTTCCTTATAAAGATGTTCAATCATGAAATAAAACACCCTCATAGAATAAGGAATTTCTAAAGATTTCAATAACCATGATTTAAAAATTTTATTATTTGTTTCAATTGTATTTGAAACAGATAAAAATGAAATCAATTTAACAAATAATTCCTTTAATGAATTACCAAGAGCGGCTCCTGAATCGTTCCAAAAATCCAAAACATAATGAAAGAGATATTGTGCTCTATCATATGTAATATGAGATTGTAATGAAATTTTGAATAACTGTAATTGATCTGCATCATTTTTAGTTTTAGATAGAAGTTGAATTGAACGAGATAACCAAACAACTAAGGTATCACAAGAAATTGTTTTATAATCCCCCAATCCACTAGAATTAACAATAGATTCATAAATAGGGTCAAAAATGGCATCTAATAATTGCAATTGCTGAGAATTTGATTCAAATGACTTTGTTCTAACTAAATATGTAAGTAATTCTTGTATTTTAGAATGTGAAAGCGGTTCCTTTGTGTCCTTTAAAATCAACCAACCATTTAAAGCCGTCTTAAAATCAACGGGAGTCTCGTTTGGGTCTTCAAATAGTATCTTTTTCACCATTTGACACTTGAAATCATTGAAAATTGAAGAGAAAAAGAAATAAATTTTCTTTTTTTTGCTTTTTTTAGTCCCCCCCCCATAAATTTTTCAGATCTTCAAGGCGCAACGCGTAAAGAGGCGTGTTCCATTCTCCTTCTTCTATCTGTGAAACCATGGAGGATAAATACATTGGGTTAGCGCTGGCGGTTTCATCTTCCTTTGCAATTGGGTCCTCCTTTGTTCTTACAAAGGTTGGTTTGGAAAGAGACGGTTCAAGGGGGGAATCTTTATCATATTTAACCAACCCCCTATGGTTACTGGGAACAACAATGATGGCAGTTGGTGAAATTGCGAACTTTGCGGCTTACACGTTTGCACCACCTATTCTTGTGACTCCATTGGGGGCCCTTTCTGTTATCATTGGTGCCGTTTTAGCTTCCATCTTTTTACGTGAAAAGCTGGGTGTTTTAGGTAAAATGGGGTGTGCTGTTTGTTTATTAGGATCAGTTATCATTGTTTTACATGCTCCACCTGACAAGGAGATTACTACTGTTGATGAAATTTTATCATATGCAGAAAAGCCGGCCTTTTTGTTCTATTTATTCACTATTACTGTTTTCAGTTTAGTGATGATTTGGAAAATTGCACCAAGATATGGACCTGTTCATCCAATGGTTTACATTTCAATTTGTTCATCAGTGGGTTCGATTTCTGTTTGTGCTATTAAAGCCTTTGGTATTGCTTTAAAATTAACTTTAAGTGGTAATAATCAATTTTCTCATCCAAGTACTTATGTTTTCATCATTACTGTTATTACTTGTATTATTACCCAAATGAATTACTTTAACAAGGCATTGGCGCAATTTGATACATCTATTGTCAATCCATTATATTATGTTACCTTTACTACAGCAACATTATGTGCATCCTTTATTTTATTTGGTGGATTTAATACAGCTAGTATTAAAGATGTCATTTCTCTTTTATGTGGATTTTTAATTATTTTCACTGGTGTTTATCTTTTAGATATTTCTAGACATAAGGAAGATGCAGAAACTAAACAATTATTTGGTGATAATAATGAAGGATTAGGTGATATTCCATTGAATACTGACTTTTCAAGTTACCAATTTAGAAAGTCATTTGAAGCAAGTCATCCACAAAGTAACAGATATCACAATTTAGAATCTGGTAGAAGATCTGATAGTTTTGAAATCAATTGACCAAAAGAGTAGCGGGTTATTATAAAGTAAAATAGGGTTCTTATCATGGTTAGCTTTTTGGTTTTATTATAATTATTATTATTATTATTATTATTATTACTATTATTATTATTACTATTATTATTTTCTCTTTTTCTTTTGTTTTTAGGATATTATGCATTCCAATTATACAGTAAAGTAAAGTAAAATAAAACAAAAACAAAGGAAACAGTATTAAATATCATCAATATCCAAATCTTCGTCATCTTCTTCATCTTCTTCGGATTCATTACCAAATTCGAAATTGGCTTCATCATCTTCATCACCACCAAATGTATCAGTTTGATTGATTTTAGCAGATTCTGGTAATTCACCTTGTTGAACAAGTGCTCTAGCTTCGTCAGCAGAATATTTATGAACAATATCACAACGGTCATCTTCGAATTCTCTTAATGCAACCAAAACAATATCACCCTGTTGCATCCAGACTCTCTTTCTTAATTTACCTCTAATGTGACCTAATCTAACAACACCATCAAAACATGTTGCCTGCACACGACCGTTACCTAACATCTTAGTGATTTGTGCGTATTCTTGGTCTTCTTCTTTAATAAGAAGGTCTCTCTTAGCAAAGTTTTCGTTCTTTCCTCTTCTTCTGTTCTTACCACCTTTTCCTTTACCTTTTGGAGCCATTTTGGACGTGATTAATTTGAATTTTAACGTGACAAAAAAAAGGTGAAAAATTTCAACCCCTTTTTTTTTTTTCTTCAATAATGCGCCACAAATTGTTGAGGTGGAAGACACAAGGGAAAAGAAAAAATGGAGTGGGAGGAAAATGTTTAAATAAGCGTCTTGTTTGCGTGTTTGTTTGATTTACTGATTTATTCCAAACTCAACATGGACTCCTTTGATGCAAAGATGTCCTTTTGTAAATATTTATCACAACTACAACCTCATAGACCAGCATCCTTTGAAATTTGCTTATTTTTATTGAAAAATTACAGTTTACAAGAGGATCTGTACCCAGCAATTCAAGAAACACTTGCAAAGGTCAATATCAATATACGATTAAATATTTTACAATTCATTGATGATTTACTCACTGCAATTAAAGAGGATTCTAGATTCATTTCTAATGATATTGTCACCAATTATTCTTTTCTTATAATAAGAGATTTGAGAAAGATATTAGAATTAGTTATACCTAAACACTATTCATTAACAACAGCAACAATCAATACATCTATATCCACATCTACACCTCAAGACCAAAGCCAAAGCCAAAATCAAAGTCAAAGTCAGAGTCAAAGTCAATCAATATTCATGTCATCAAATCCATTTAAATCAACTTCTTATATTAGATCCTTAGCTAATTTACCATCAACTTATGACATTTTAATTCATATTTCTAAACTATACAACTTTTCAGAATTGAAACATTATCAAGATTTATATACTTCCAATTTATTATTAGATTCAGATAAAAAGAATTTGGCATTGAAAAAGTTATTTGATGATGAATCTATTTATCTTGGAGGTGACCCCACAATTGCAACTTATTGGGACCAATTTATTAATGATGATGAAGAAACAAAAAGAAGACATTTAAATGATGAAATCGAAAGAGGTCTTAAATGTGCATGGGAATTCTTTATTTTTAAAAAGAGACAATCCCAATATGAAAGATTAATGATTGATTTACATGATGATCCATTTGATCAAAAGAAAAATTTAAATGATGAACCGTTAGTTAGTGAAAGTAATTTATCTTTAACTCAAAAGCAACTTTTAGAAAGATTAGAATGGGATAGGGAACGTCAAAAGAGAGGTAAAGAATCTCTTTGGAAACAAGAGAGACCAGATGGGAGATTTTCAATTGATGAATTTAATTCGATTATGAATAAATCACAAACTTGGATGTCTGATGGTAGTGATTTATTAATTATAAAGGATATGAATACTATGTGGATAGATTCTAAAGTGAGTGTCATTTTCCCCGATAAGAAGCCTTTACATGATCAGCGATCAAATAATCAAGAGCCAAAACGTGTTTTCAATCAAGAACGAAATCCTAACAGCAACCTAAATGTCAATGTTAATCAGCAACAGCATCAACATCAACACCAGGGACGTCAAAGTTGGAAACGAAATCCAAATTCAAAATCAAACCAGGGTCAACCTCAGGCTCAGGGTCAAAATAAAGGACAAGGACAAGGACAAGGTAAGGGACAAGGTCAAGGTCAAAATTCTTGGAAGGGTCAATCATATGACTACTACGATGATTACAATTATCAGGATTCTCATTACCGTTATCGTCAACGGCAACCATTAAATAATAATTATCAAAACAAAGGTAAAACATATACACCTGATAGGAAAAGGACACATTCACAACAGCAACAACAAAGGAATAATAATAATAATAATAATAATAAAAATAATAATAATAATAACAATAATAAAGCAAATGACAATAAACGTCAACACACTCAATAAATAATGAAATTGTATCTAATTTTAAAAATTTTATTTATTGTGTATTTACATACCATGTTTCCTGTTTAAACATTTTTATATGTACATTTATTACTCATTTCATCATCATCATATAATCGTGTCATATTTCATTCATTTTGCTTGCTTTATACACCGTAACTAACTTTAAAATAATTTAAAAATAATAATAATAATAATAATAATAATAATAACTCATGAACTCATTCCCAATGGAACTTAGCATTCCTTTAAAATTAACATCAATTCATTAATACCCTGTAATGACACCTTAGCGCACGTTCCTGATTCAATTTGCCCAACTCTGCTACTTAAAACTTTACATTTATTTTCTTTATCTTCTTCAATTTCATTAACCATTTCATAAACTTCTTCATCAACATGAGATGAACCACCACATGCCATAACAAATCCATATTTAATTTTTTCAAATCCTAAATCTTCATCTAATCCATTAGATGTAAAAGTAGAAATACTTGAAAGTGCTGGTGACATTGGCATTGGCTGTAAAATTGGTGATGGTACAACTGATGTTGTTGACCACTTTTTCAATAATTCAATCTTTTCATCTAAAATAAACGACATTGCCCTTGAAATTAAATTCTTTTCTTGAACAATAACTGTACCTTGAATTAAAGTTGCATGAATATTGAAATCTTTAGTATATAATTCATTAATATGAGTAATTAAATCACCAACTAAACTATTTTGATGACCAATATCAATATCCTTTGCACCAGAAACATGAAATTTAACTGTACATTCATTAGCATCAATATATGATCCTGGGATTCTTTCACTAAATGCTGACATAACCCCAATAATTGCATTCATCCATTCAGGTTCTAATTCATTAATAACTGTATACCATTGTCTTTGATGTGGTGGTTTAATATATCCACCATTTTCTGCAATAAATCCTAAATCTTGAACTCGTTTATATTTACCAACGAGATCAGATCTTTGATAATAACTCAAAATATAAACTAAATTTTTTTTATTATTAGTTAAATTACTAAGAGTTGTATTAATTAATTGTTGTTGAACTGAATGAATAACCTTTTCTTCAATAATCAGATTTGATGTCAAATGATCAAGATTTAATATATATAATTTTTTAACATCTTCATTAATATCATTTGTAAATTCTTTGAAATCTTCAATAGTTAAAGGTTTTAATAAACAAACTTGTTGTTCTTGTTTATTGGTATATGCAATATTTAAATCATTTAAACATGATGTAACCCAATGATTTGAATCATGCTTTAAAACAGTTTCAAATGATTCCTTCCATCTTTTAGTCTTTTCCTTATCTGGCATTATCAGTGATTTATAAATAGCTTCACTAACTTGTCTTATATTATAAGGATTAATTAAAATTGGTCCCCTTGTTAAAACATCTGCTGATCCAACAAATTCACTTAAAATTAATGGAGAATGCAACTCTTGTGTTGAACAAATAAACTCATGACATGTCAGATTCATCCCCTCTCTTAAAGTTGAAACAATAAATATATTAGCTTCACTTAATAAAGCTAAATATTGATCAAATTCAATATCTTGATGTAATAAAACAACTGGTTGATCATCAGATATTCTATTTGTTTTAGAATTAATTCTTTCAACAATTGAAAAGACTCCATTTTCATAATCTTCATCAACGTTACCACTCCTTAAACAAATTAAAATCATTGTTGTCAGATTCAGATATAATGGATGATCATCTAAAAATCGTTCATATGCTAAAAGTTTTTCTTTAATACCTCTAATACTATCAATTTTATCCCTATTAACAATTAATAATTTACCATTCCATCTTTGTCTAATTAATTTTCTCCATTCTAAAACTGCTAAAGTTTTCAATTCTTTATTCAAATTTTCAAATGATAACCCAATTGGATCAAATGAAACCTTTGTTGCTACCCCCTTATAATAAACTGTTTTATCATCAAAATCTGCTAATAATAATCTATTACAACTTTGTAAAAAGTGTCCAACATATTCCTCTGTTTGAAATGAAATACAATCAGCACCTAATAATCCCTCTAAAATTCTCTTTCTTTGTGCTAAACATCTAAAAACTTCACTTGATGGGAATGAAATATGTAAAAAGAATCCAATTTTAGCATTTGGTATTAATTTTCTTAAACATGCTGGTAATAACATTAAGTGATAATCATGAACCCAAACTGTATCACCCTCTTTATAATTCTTAGCAATTGCTTCAGCAAATTGTCTATTAATAGATTCATAATCCTTCCATGAATGATTTTCAAATGCATTGGATTTAGGATTATCAGGAATTTGATAATGGAAAATTGGCCATAAAATTTCCTTACAAAATGAATGATAATGACCTCTAAATTCTTCATCATCAAAAAATATAACATCTGAATTATAATTTGTTTTCAATTCAGATGTTATTTTTTCCTTTGTTGTATCTGGTAAAGCATTTGATGGTGTAGAAACTGTACCAATCCAAGTGAAATTTTCATTAATTTCATTCGTTCTAAATGATTCCACTGCTTTGAATAAACTACCATTTCCCTTAACAAATGGAACAATACTCCATGGAGCAACAGAAAATAAATTATGCTTTTCAAGTAATTCATTATGTGGTCTTGAAAATCCTCCAAATGGTGCAAGTTTACTATTAGGATCATAACCAAAAATATCCCCCAATTCACTAGAAATTTCAGTCATAAATGATTCACTTTGATTTTCACTTGATTGTTCAATTAATGTAGATGGTTTATTTAAATCTAATGTATCAAATAATCCATGACCATGTAATGTATCTCTTCTATGAGATAATCTTCTAATTCTTAAACTACTCAACTGTGGTTCTTCTGGAACTTGTTTTTTATCACTTAAATTACTTTGAGGTGCTTGATGTCTAATTAAAGGTTTTGGTCTAATAACTGTACTTGTAACAGAATTTGAAGTTGTTGCATGTGAATTATCTGAAGAATTCGAATTCAAACTTCCTGTACTAGTATTATTATGATTATAAGTTAATCCTGTTCCTCCTGTTTCAATCAGTGGATTATCATCGTAAGAGCTTTGACTTGCTGAACGATGTTGTCTATTTTTATATGGATTATTGAAAAAGAAATCTTGAACTGATAAATTTTGAGGTGTAGAATTTCTACTAACTTTACCACTATGAAGTGAATGAATCCTTTGATTGACTAATTCACTTTCATTTGAACTAATACTTGATAAATCATCTGTATCCGCATCGGCATCATGCGGGAAATTAGTTTCACCCGTTTTCAGAATTGGCGTGAGTTGATCCGAACCAATTGTAATACGATCACCATCATCAATGGCCATATTATTAACCAAACTATCAATAATACTAACATCCTTTTCTGTTTGATAGGGGAAATGAGTTGCAGATTTCGTTAATGGGGTCATAACGGGCATGGAAGTTGAAGTTCCGGATTGAGATCTTGCTGGCTTTTCAACAATTTCTAATATATCCCCCATTGACTTATTATCCTCAAGTGCCTCTGCATGTTCTTTATCAACTTCAAATTGAACTGTATATGGTAAAAACCTATATAGAGAATGTGTTAGTAATTTTCAATAAAGGTACGTTTATAATATCCCCTGCCCCCTCCTTCTAAATTTACATACAATGAAGCTATGAAAACAGTCATAATGTCAATTCCAATTTAATTTATAAATTTAGTATAACCCCTCAATGAGTTATAATTAATAGCAAAAGAAGATGGGGTCCTTGGTGACACTCACAATTAAAAATTAAAATGTGGCGTGGGTCGGCTTGAGGGGGGTGGTTTAATATTTTAATTTCATGTATGACGTAAATGAATTTAGATCGAATCGATAGGTATGTATTTATTTATGTATGGTACTTAATGGTGTGCTTCTTTGTTTGTTTGTTTGTTTAAATGAGAAAGGCCACTCCACCTGCAAGTGCACCAATAATACCTGAAGCTAAAAGTGCATTTGATCCTGAATCGAACTCGTTCCCCTGTTCATTAAAGGATGAATTTTGAAAGGTTTTGTTTTCAGCAACTGATAAAACCTCGTAAATTATTCCAGATTCTGCTTCATCTTCTTGATTGATAAATTTCAAATTCATAACTTCTTTCTCTTTCACTTCTTCTTCTTCTTCTTCCTCCTGCCCCTCTTCTTGGTAGTTATTATCCAATTGATATTCGTAATCATATTCAGTTAATTTGGCCTTTCTAACTGTTTTGATATTACCACATGAGATTTTGTTATGATTTGCATCAACAACAACCACAGAATGGCCACCAACAAAGGCTTTATTGTGTGTGTTTAAAGATAAATATGGATCCTGATATTTAGTTTCAAAACAAGTAGCATTAATGAACCCGTGTTTACCTGATAAATCTCCAATAGAACATTCTGAATTACTTGAAAGTTCATCACAAATGCCATAAGTAGATTCATATGGATTAAAAATTCCACCAACATTCTTATTACATTCACCATCATTAATATAATAATAGAATGGTCCTGAATTTTCTGGTAACCCAGTGATATCTAAATGAACATTGACAACTTTGTTTTGCGAAGTGAACTCAATAATACCTCTAGTGAGTCCCATATCCAAATGAGCTCTTGCAACCGCATGCTTTCTAGAATCCGAATTTTCTGGAGCAGCAATCCCAAATACCAGGGGGACCAAAAGGTAATAAATAAGAACACTTCTGTTAAAGCAAGCCATTTATTAGCAATACTAGCAAGTATGAACTGTAAAACAAGAAAGGAAAAAGGAATTGAAGGGCAAACTAAATTAAATCACATCAAGTTGGTTCTCTTCTTCTCCAAAAGAGGCAATTTAAACCTTATCGCCATTT
This sequence comes from Saturnispora diversa, assembly GCA_030560905.1. Lineage (NCBI taxonomy): Eukaryota > Fungi > Ascomycota > Pichiomycetes > Pichiales > Pichiaceae > Saturnispora > Saturnispora diversa. The sequence continues at coordinate 330,420 of JAKTWH010000002.1, forward strand.
TTCACGACACTTCACTTGTTGTAGTGCTGAGCCGTATATCACGTGATATACAGATATCAAATTTATTCACTAATTATCTTTAAATAACATTAAATTCATTACAGCTAGTGATATTGACAACGCATATAACCTATCATCATATTCCGGCCCTCCCCAACACGGTTTTCGTTACTAAACTTCGAATATGTATGCCAACGCATGTTTGGACCTCTGATTTTTAACGGGAAAAATGTGAAACTTAAAGCCTAGCCCCGTCAGTATTCATTTATAATGTTTACACCATATAAAAGTATATCTAAGGCTCTCATTAGCTGTGCCCAACATTGTTTTCAATCATTGAAAGGCATTCTCTTAAATTTTTTTTTTCAGCAATTTGAATTTCACACAGAAAAAAAAAAAAAAATTTTCACTTTTGATCTCGACGCAACCGCTCTTTATCGCTCACAGCTTTATCTCCACCCACTTTTCCTTATCATTAGTGTTGGCATTTAGTCCCCCCCACCAAAGATAACTTCATCAAAAAGATAATTATTTGAATTTTTTTTTCCCTTCTAATAATATCAGAAGTCTTCTTTTCTTAACTCTTGTTCAAGGATTTTTTTATCCCCCCCCTATAATTCATAGTTTTATCAATCTATCACAAAAACTTTAACTAAATTCTAAATACACAAAATGGAACCTGTGGCAACTTCAACAACTCCACTTGCAACAGATATTCATCTACAACAAGATCAAAGTATGGTTCATGCACCCGTTGCTCAAATAGACCCACCTCAAATGGTTGTGCCACCCCCAACATCCACTGACACAAATTCCATTAACGATAATGATGTGACTCCTCCTATTGGTCAAGACCCCCCAACTTTAACAAAGACTAAAAAGGAATCTGATCCAATCCAACCGAATGCTCAAACTAAAACAACAACTCAAGCTAATGGGTCAACAACTACAAAACAAAATATTTCAACTCCAACTTGTAAGAATTGCAAAACTCAAACAACACCTCTTTGGAGAAGGGATGAAATGGGTCAAGTTCTTTGTAATGCTTGTGGTTTATTTTTAAAGTTACATGGTAGACCAAGACCAATTTCTCTGAAATCAGATGTTATCAAATCTAGAAATAGAGTTAAAAATAACAAATCATCATCATCTGGTTCAAGGGATAAGGATTCTCCAAACGGTAAAACAAAATTTTTACCGAAACATTATAAACCAAATTCAAGATCAACTGATGGTAAAAAGACATTAAAGAATGATTCTTTTAAGATTAAAAAAGAAGATTCACCACCTCAACAAGATCAGATGATTACTTCAAATATCCCTCCTCAACAACAACCTTTACAGCCAAACAATATGAATTCTCCATCATTTTTACCTCTGTTACCAAGAGCTCAACATAATAATGCTCCAGGTACACCTTACACTTATGCTTCCACTACTGCTTGGATGAACAAAACTCAGGGTAATAATATCCAATCTTTACATTATCCATCTTCAACACCAACACAATTTGTTTCTAATTTGAATAGAATCACTTCACCTCTTTTATTATCAACTGCTACACCTCCTAAGTTGAATCCAACACCATCTCAATCTCAATCTTCAGAAAGATCCTCATCTATCAATAGTTTAAAAAAGGATGCTGTTTTAAATGCAGCTGGTGCCCTCGAAACAATGAATCATCAACAACAACAACAGCAACAACAACCACAGCAGCAGCAGCAACAACAACAACATACAAGCTCTGAAAATATTCCCGGTATTAGATTGAACTCACCAGTCCCAACCCCCTTATCACAGCAAGGGTCAGTTTCTAATCTTGAAAAGTTACCACCATTTTCTCATATCTCAGTACCAACTAACAATCCTACATCACAAACTAATGTTGTTTCTGAACCAACACAACTTCACACCATTCTTTCACCTAAACAACAACAAAACACAACCTTACCACCATTGAAAAATATATCATCCACATCGGTTAATCAACTTAACGGTCAACAACACTTACCGCCGCTTACGTCGATGATGTATTCTAATTCTCAACCACAACAGCAGCAGCAGCAGCAGCAGCAGCAGCATCCAATCACAGTGGCACAGCAACACTCAAGTATACAACAGGGTACTCAAAAGATATCGGGTGCTCCATTTTCTTCTAGTCGTTCTGGTTCATCTATTGGCTCAGGTGATTTAGCAGAAGAGAATATGAAATTGAGAACTAGAATCAACGAATTGGAACTTGTTAATGAGTTATATCAATCAAGAATTCATGATTTAGAATCTGTTGATCAAAGTTCCAGAAGTAGAATCATGGAATTAGAAAAGGAGATATTCAATTTAAAAGCAATTTCAATTTCCGGTATTAAACGTTCATCTGATGATATTAAAATGGAAAGTGAGGAAGTTGGTGAAAAGAAGTTGAAGGTTGAAGCAAATAATAACTAACTAACTAACTAAATTGAATGTTTTACTATGTTATGAGAAAAAGATCAAACCAAAAGTCTACAAAGCTACAAGCAATTTTTTATGTTAACGAATAACTATTTTCCCCCTTTTCCCTTTCCCCTTTTTTTTTACTATTCTTTTTAACTTTTTACCTTGTTTTATATATATATATTTAAAATTCCATTAAAAAAAATGAATGTACGGTAAAAGAAAGAAAGGGTTCATTTTTCCAATGGCGGCAAAAAACAAAAAAAAAATGAAATGCAATTATGATTAACTTGACATTTATCATAATTAATAATTACATTATCAAATGACAAGTTTAGATTTGAAATATGATCAATTAATTCAACAGATTGAATCATCACAAACAATGAATCAAGAAAGATTCCAAGATTTACAAAAGAAAATTGTGGCTTTATCACAATTTATAAGTTCATCTGATTCATTCTCAAATAATGAAACAATTAATGATATTCCAACAAATGCATTGAAATTTTTATTGATTGGTTATGAACATGCAAAATTTGTAGATCATCATGGTATGATTATGTTTAATCCAAGTTTGGGATCAGAAAAGAGAAATAAATTTAGATTGATCATTTTAAGAATTGTTGAAGATTTATTAGCAACATTTTTAACAAAGATCAATAATATCGAAATTCTTTTAAATCATAATGGTGAAGTTTTACCAACTTTTAAACATTTGAAAAAGTGGATAGATATTTATTTAGATTTAAAACAAACTGTTAGAACCAATGAGGGTGTTAATGGATTCATTAAATTAGATGAATTGGAGAAAAAGGTTTACAGCAACAGTGGTGCTATGGGTAGAAGGGAGGCAAAGATCGAAAAGTGGCAATTAGAAAAGGGGTTAAGAGATGATGTTAAAAAATTAGATGAAATAAATAGAATTCAAAATAATAAAAAATCAATTGCTGAAAACAATGACGCTGATGAAGATGATGACGACGATAATGAAATCAGGTCATTATGGGTCAAAAAGGTTCAACTAACTATTGTAGAAACTATATCACTATTAGAATCTACTGTTATGGAAAGAGAGATGTTAGAAAGGATGCTTAAGGGTGATGTTGATCTAAGAGATTCTGGTTTAAGTATTGATGGATTAACTAAAATACAAGAAGAAAAATCAGATAATAGAGTGCAAAGGGGTGCCTTTGATAAGGGTTATACTGACAAGGTGGAAATACTTGATCAAAATAAACCATTATTAAGTAAAGAGGGTAAAGTTTTAAGACCATTTACGATTGTTGCATCACACGATAAAAGAAAGGAGTTCAAATCTAAGGTCTTTGGTACTGGTCAAGAATTACCCACTATGACAGTTGAAGAATTAGTTGATTATGAAATGGCCAATGGTGGGATGGTTAAACCTGAAGAACCTGAGCAAGAACCTGATGAAGATGATAATGAATATCAAGATAAAGAAACTTATAGATTGAGAGAATGGGATGATTTCACAGATACTCATAAAAAGGGTAGTGGTAATAAAATGGGTAATCTAGGTTGATTTTTATAATCGTATTTAATGATAAAAAGAATTTACAAATAATAAAAAAATAATAAAAAAAGTAGAAGTTTGCATGAAACAGGATTCCTTTTGCCAGAAACAGAACTTGAGTATGTTGCCTTAGACCCTTCGGCCATTCATGCCTTTCCGATTGTTATGACTTTAGTTGAATTTTCCCCATATTTTTAATATATTATAGGCAAAGCCACACACATACTTGTAACAAGAATAGTTTACTTTATTTGAAAACAGTAATTTTTTAGACTCACTTGCTTCTGCCATAAACTCCAAATTTTCTTTTTGTTTATAAAATGCCATTGTATAATCATATTGTTTTGAACAGTGGCCTACTGCCAGATGTGTTTCCTGCTGAGCAATCTTTTCAAAATGAAATCCGAAGGGGGAAGGAGGACGCGCCACTCCCTTTTTCGTACATGTTTTTGTATTAATATCCTTCTTGAGAGTCGCCGGTGGCAATAAATTAGTGCTGGAGCGACACAATTGTCCTCTAACACGGGCTAGCTTGTTAGTGCGGTTCTCCTTATTACTGAAGCCGTATAGAAGCCAAAAGGCAAATGACATATATTCGAAATTCGAAGTTCCCTTTGATTGATAATTAAAATGCTGTTGCCTTAACCAATTTATATGGTTTAGTAAACTAAAGCTTACGATTAATTGGCAGTAAAGTCATTGCCTGTCATTTGTTAAGGGAGAAGTTTTTGGAACTTGGACAGATTCTGCTTTGCAAACGAAGGTATGCAGATCATAATAATCATGTCATAAAGAAGATATTTCAAGCCCAAAATATATTAACTTGAAATATATTCTGTTTAGCTCTGATAAGTTTCACGGCATTAGTTAGAGCATGCTCATCCGGATGTGAATATTGAGATAATAACATCCTTTTTTTTTTACTGTTTATTTTACTGAGAAGCTTCTGAAAATTAGCTAAATCCTCTTTTGGCAACACTGAAAATATATAAATTAAGAGGATCAGATGAGATATATTTTATGTTTGAAACTCAGTGACTTCAAATATCTTTCATTTCATTTTCTTAATCTTTAAATTTTCGGTGCTACCAAATGTTAGGATTTTCTTGTTTCCTCAGAAACTAGCATTGATTCATTAGTTTAAAATTGGGTTTCTAAAATCAAACCATGTTGTAAATATATTTTTCTTGTAATTTTGAATGACCTTTGAGCTTGATAGGGTACTTAATAAGTAGCTCGCCTTTGACTGAGGCTTGTAGAAGCCTCACAGAGCAAGAAAATCAAAAGTACCTCACGGTCTTTAGTGGAGTACCCTAATGCTATCATTCTAGTTTCCCTAACGATGATATGTAAAACCTTATTCAACTTGATGATTTTCTTTGCAGGTTGGGCTTTCGTCTTGTAATCATCAAAAGATGAGCAATATCAAAACATATATTTATCGGTAATGTATTTCCGTTAATTACTTCTTAAGTAATAAAATTTTAACATTCTTTTAATGTTTGAAATTCATACCGGCAAAAAGATTTGTAAAGACTTTAATTATTTTACCGTCTTGTATTTTCAATGGTTTAAACAAAATAAGAAGCCTGGTTAGCTCAATCGGTAGAGCGTTTGACTCTTAATCAAAAGGCTGCGGGTTCGACCCCCGCATCGGGCTTACTTTTTTCACGTATTAATTATTATTAACTTAATACTATAAATCCTTTTAAATAACCAAGGCAAGGGATTTAATGGTTATCTTCAAAGAATTTTTATAAGTAATAACAATCAAAGCTCATTAATAGAATATTATAAAAGGAATAAAATCAGATATAAAACAAAGTCAACTTAAATTAAATTAAGTGCAGGATCATCATGAGGTTCTTGGCGTTCAGTCCTCTCAATCAGAGTCTTCTTACAGTCTCTTTTACCACAGCCATTTTTGCAGGAGATTGATTTGGTTTTGTAAATCATCATAGAAGATAGGGTATCTATAACTGTTTCAAGCATGGATTTGGGGTGGGCCTGATGACCAAGATCCCTTACCCTATGGTTGACAACAGGGGCACCCTCACATAATGTCAATACAATAGTTGTACAGGCTCCCACTATGTGTAGCCTCATCATTGAAGCTTACAAGTAACAAGGGCAACAAAGGAGTTTGTGGTGATTAATAATTTTTTTATTAAAAAAAAAAAGATGATCTGTCACCTTTTTGGGATAATTATTTTTTAAAGATTACAATTATCAAAATGTCTATTAAAGCTCAAAACACTTCTGAATTGAAAATTTTTAAAAAAGAAAATATATAAAAAGAACAATTACTAAAAACAAAGAAACAAAAACCCCAGTTCGATTTTAAGTGTAGATGTATTAATTTATAATTCGTCCTTTGAAGCAACCGGAGAAATAACCTGTCTATCAACCGCAGCCAGAGGTAAGTTCTGGCTAATTAAATTTTCATTGGACTTTGTTCTGAAAAGACCATTAGTAACACCATGTCCAATTTCAGAAGACCAGTTTCTGGCCTTTTCAAACCCATTTGCAGAAGATTGGTAATCTTGGAATGCCTGATAAATATCCGCCTTTGAAGTTTCCACAAATGGACCATACTGAACAATTTCTTGATCAAGAACTTGACCACCAATTAAAACAAAATCAGTCTTTTCAAACTCTTCAGGAACAGTCCCCTTAATTGAATCACCATCTCTGTTGAAATAAATAGTATTGTATCTACCAAACTTTTTACCATCGATTTGAAGGCCACCATTTAAGATATATAAGAATGCATTGTAATCCTTTGGCATTTCTTGTTCAAATGTTCCACCAGGTTGAACAGTATACCAATAATAATCAATTGGTGTATAAGCCAAATCTTGTACTGATTCCACTCCATAAGATTTACCTGAGATGACCTTAACTTCAACCTTGTCATTAGGTCTGACAATAGGAATTTCTTCAGCTCTTAAATCTCTATATCTTGGTTCAGAATGTTTGATTTCCTTTGGCAAATCAACCCACAACTGCATACCTTCAACATTAGAACCATCTTCAGAATATGGCATTTCAGAGTGAACAATACCTTTACCTGCAGTCATAAATTGTAAATCACCAGGTCTTAAAACCCCTGATTTACCAGTGAAATCTTCATGTAACATAAAATTTTTCATAACAAGAGTGATAGTTTCTTGACCTCTATGAGGATGATCTGGGAACCCAGCATCTGGAGCTACTGAGAAGTGATCCAGCATTAAAAATGGTGTAAAATTTCTCATCTGTAGCGATCCAATTGATCTTCTAACTCTAGCACCAACACCCTCTGCTTGTTCACCAGTGATTGAGGATTTTAAAATAGATCTTAAGGAAACCATACTTGTTTAATGTAACTTATACTCTCCTTTTGAAATGATCATCAAAGCTAGTGAACTTTGAAGCCCTTTTTATATTGGTATTTTCACCATTTACATAAGCTTAGTAAATTGTCTGTCAGCGTCGATCGACGCCATGCTACTCCACGTTGCGGATTGAGGATTAGCCGCGGTGTAAGCCTCCAACTCGGAGTTCAACGTTTGGGGAGCTTGGCAGGGTTCAAGGGGCCCTATTTGTTTGTTTAGGATGAATAGAAATGCAATAAAGGTGCCAATATATGTGTTTCTATATCCTCAATCATTTAGAACAGTTCATTAATCTTAGTTCTTTAAATAGAATGACTCAAGCTCCACTTTTTCATCTAATTTTTCATCACTTTCTTCTCCCAAGTCTAGAACTTTGAAAAGTAAAATTAATTGATTTATAATGTCTAAGGAACTCTCTCACCCAATGATTAAAGATGGCTGGTTTGCTGAAGTTTCTGATACAATGTGGCCTGGTCAAGCCATGTCACTTCGTGTTAAGGAGATTTTAAATGCTGAACAAACCAAATATCAAGATCTTTTGGTGTTTGAATCTACCGATTATGGTAAGGTTATGGTTTTAGATGGTGCTATTCAAACCACTGAAAGAGATGAATTTGCATATCAAGAAATGATTGCTCATTTGGCTTTGAACTCCCATTCAAATCCAAAAAAGGTTTTGGTCATTGGTGGTGGTGATGGTGGTGTTTTGAGAGAAATTGTCAAGCACGAATGTGTTGAAGAAGCTGTGCTTTGTGACATTGATGAGGGCGTTATTATTAACTCTAAAAAGTATTTGCCACATTTGGCTGTTGGATTTGACCATCCAAAGGTTAAAGTCCACGTGGGTGATGGTTTCCAATTTTTAAAGGATTATCAAAATACCTTTGATGTTATCATTACTGATTCTTCTGATCCAGAGGGTCCAGCTGCTGCTTTATTTGAAAAACCATATTTTCAACTTTTGTCTGATGCTTTAACTGAAAAGGGTGTTATTACCACTCAAGGTGAAAGTATTTGGGTTCACTTGGATATTATCAAGAAGGTTAAAAAGGATTGCGCAAACGTCTTCCCAGTTGCTGAATATGCTTATTGTACAATTCCAACCTACCCAACTGGTCAAATTGGGTTTATGGTTTGTTCTAAGGATCCTAATGCCAACGTTAAGAAACCATTGAGATCTATCCCAACTGAAAAGGAAGAAGAAATCTACAGATACTATTCTAAGGAAATTCACGAAGCCTCATTTGTTCTTCCAAATTTTGCCAAAAAGGCACTCAAATAAATAAATATATTATTGGTTGTTACAGTACTAGACGCTTTTTATAAAAAAACTAATAGTATTTAATTTTAAACTCCAACAACTTCATTGAGAACTGATTCGAATTCTTGGATTAATTTTTCATTTTCTTCCTTAATACCAATAGTGACTCTAAGACAACCATTACAACCAAGTTCCTTACCTCTAAATCTAACAACAACATTTCTCTCAGATGCTAATTTCATATAAACCTTGTGTGCAATTTCATTATCAGGTTGACCATCCTTATTTAAAATTTCAATAAGGATGAAATTTGAATCTAATCCACCAATATTTCTACCAACATTTTTCAAACTGGTCAATTTATCTAAAACAATTTGACGCTGATCAATAATACTTTGAACTTTAGCTTGCATTTCCTTTAATGATTCAGGAGTGGTAGCTCTAAGACCAATATCACTTGTTAAATTAGAAATATTATATGGATATTTCATAGAATTTAATAATAATGATAATTCAGGAGTAGCAAATGTAATACCTAATCTAATACCAGCCAACCCAAATGCCTTAGATAATGTTTGGAAAACAACTAAATTAGGATATTGATTGACCAATGTACAAACAGAAGACCCCCTTGGAGCAAAATCAATATAAGCTTCATCCATAACAACCAACCCATTCCATGAAATTGTTTCAACGCCATTTAATAGTTCTAATAATAAATGTTCACTAATATTCTTTGCAGTTGGATTACCAGGAGAGGTAATATAAATCAATTTGATATCTTTATCAGCCTTTAATGCATCAAGAATCTTTTGTGGTTGAATTTCAAATGTATTTAAATCTAATGGAACCTTAACAAGTTCAACATCATTGACCACTGCACAAACACTATACATACCATAAGTAGGTGGGCAAATGATCATTTTTTCAATGCCGGGCTTAACACAACATCTCATAAGTGCATCAATACTTTCGTCGGATCCAACACCTAAACAAAGATTCTTTGGTTCCAATGGGGTAGAAACATCACGTTCGGCATTTCTAAAATTACATATTTGACTCTTTAATTGGATTTGATGTGGATCTGGGTATCTATTCAATTCCAAATCCTTTTCATAACTTGTCATCTTATCAAAAGATGGTCCATGGGTATTTTCATTGGCGTCTAAAAGGATACCCTCCTTAAAGTCATCACGAGCACAACGATATGGCTCTAATGATAAGATGTTTGCTCTAGCTATTCTTTTAATATCAAAACCCATGGTGAAATCAAATAATAAAGTGTATTTATTGTAAAGGAAAATGCGATAGATCAAGTCTGAAAAGAGTCATAGGAAAGTTTCTTGCCGCTCATGAGAATTACTTTAATTTTGAGTTTATGACTAATGTTTTTCTAATTACGATAATGAATATCCACATAAGTTAGATGTTAGTTGAGAAGGCAATTTATATTACTTTTTGGCTGTTTCTATTGGTAAAGCAAAGGAGAATCTAAAAGAATGGTTTACTCTCTTTTTATGTTCAAATGCTGATATTTACAGATAATGTCCCAAAAAACACTTATTTAAATAACAAAAAACCACTAAATTACTAGCAAAGTCACAAGCTAACTCTCATATACACCTAGTCACCATATTCAACCATTGCCGACACTACAATTAATCCATGCTTACGTCAGCTCGGATCTCTAAATTTTCAGATTGAAAATTCAAAAGAAAAAAAATATTCATTAAACTTTCATTAGACAAGTTGAATTAGAGTAAGGATGTCTGATTCCGATGATGAAATGATGTATGTATGAAGAAGCGTGGAGGAAAAAGACCTTCCAAATTAGCTTAATCAAAATATACTAACTTTGATTTTATAGTACGTTATCGTCACATGCATTAGCTGCATTGGCTGAATTTAGAACAGAAGAAAAGGAAAGAAACGAAAAGTTTCAAAAGATGTATCAAGAGGCAGAAGATGACTTTGATGAAAGAAGTAAATTAACTATTGATGACTTTAAAGAAGATTGGCAACTTTCCCAATTTTGGTACAGTGATGAAACTGCTGAAATACTACTTGATGCACTTTTAGAGGGAGCAAATGAGGATACAGTTATTTGTATTGCTAGTGCACCATCTGTTTATGCTATTATTAATAAAAAGGACCCAAAGACATTACCAACTAAACATATTTATCTTTTTGAATATGATAAGAGATTTGAATTACTGTCTGGTAGTAACCATTTTGGATTTTATGATTATAACGAACCATTGAATTTTAGAGACGACTTAAAGGGTAAAGTCGATAGATTATTAATCGATCCACCATTTCTTGAAAAGGAATGTCAAAAGAAATCTAGTGAATCTGCTAAGGCACTTTTAAGAGATTCTAATTCCAAATTGATCACTTGTACTGGTGAACGTATGAGGGATGCTGTTAAGGAAAACTATCCTGGAATTCATATCACCAATTTTTACCCTGAACATAAAAATGGTCTTAGTAACGAATTCCGTTGCTATTCTAACTTTGAGTGTTCAAAGTGGAGCTTTGAGAAATAAATAAATAGTTGTTTAATTCCCACTTTTGATCACTGCTCGTTCGTTCTATAGATGACTGTGTATAATTGAAAAATGTAAATAAATACACCAATTCCAAGCTCCTTTTCATTAAAAAACAAGTTCTATGATCTTGAAATTCAAGATTCCATTCAATATACAATATATTTGAAGCGTTTTAACCCTATTAAACATCTTACATCAAAGAAGTCCGAAATAAAATGACACTATTTCACATGATGTCATCACTCACTCACTAAAAAAAAATTTTTGGACTGAAATTTTTCGGAACGAGAGATTGATGTGTTATAAAAAAAGTCACTTTTTTCAATAACTTATTAAACCCTATCAAATTAGAATCATTAGCCGTTTTTGTTCAAGGGAACCATACAAGGGATCTGTTTATATTTAATTAGAAATTTGAAATCAAACAGGTTCTTATCATTAATTTTTTCATCCACGCTTGATAAATAAAGGGATTTTAATAATAATGCATATAGTACTTTTAAGACACGGCTCTCGTATAGATAAACCCAAACAGGGGAAATCACCGGGACAGTCCAGATCTCGTTTGGTGGATGAATCATCATCAAATTGGTTATCTAATTTTGATCCACCTTTAGATTCACATGAGGCTTCAATTGAAATGGAACATGCCTTTAAAAGGCTGCAAAGTAATATCAAGCCTAATATTGGACCTAAGTCTATTATAATACATTCCTCTCCATATAATCGATGTATTCAAACATCCGAAATGTTATTGGATAAAATAAAACACTCAAAGCCCTTCCAAAACGTGAATGATGGCAAAGGTCCAAATATTAAATTACGCGTTGATCAAGCTTTATCAGAATGGTTAACTGAGAATTATAATGTTAATTATTTACCTCCTAATGATGACGGTTATTCAATGATAAATAATGTCAATGCTTATTTAAATCAACCTGAAAATTCAAGTATGAATAATGATATTTTAAATGATATTACAAGAAATCAATTAAAAAGGGTTAAAGATTCCACTTGGTCTTATAATCAATTAGGTCATTGTGGTGAATATGGAGAATCCCCCCAAGACTTCACCAAGAGATGTTTCAATTACACGATTTATTTGTTACAATATTATTATATTAAACAAGATCCTGAAAGGGATAAACAAACAACAGTTTTTATTGTTTCACATGGTGCGGTTATTTCAACTGTTTTACAAATACTTTTAGGTAGACCAATATTTAATGAAGTGCCATTATGTACACCAATTTATTTTAAGCAATCAGATAAAAGGAGATCAATTTTTAAATTAATGGATTATGATTTCAATTTAAATAATTTCTTAGGTGCTGTATCAGATCAAGAATTTTATAGAATTCTTGAAAGTCCAATAGATATGACTAAATTAGATCCTGATAATTTAAGAAGTGAATTAACTATAGGTACAACAGGATATACTACTATCATTCAAAGTATCCCCCAAAAGAATTCTAAACGGAAAAGTGTCAAAACACGAAGGAGAAGAAATACAATTAATATTAGTGAAAAGGAGCACGATCAAAATGGGGGTGAAGATTTAGTTACATTAAAACAAACTAGATCATCTAAACAATTATATTTGCTAAATAAAGATACAAAAAATGAAAAGGTTATTGATTTAAATAAATTGCATAGTTACTTTGGTGATAGCGATTCTGAAAGTGGTAGTGAAACTTCATCATCTGATGAAGAAACAGAAAACGTATTCAGGGGTAGAATTTCATCACTTTCTTCATTTAATGAAGAAAACAAGAAGAAATTTTTACTGAATAAAAGCAATTTCTTTTCAAAACCTGATATGGATAAGGATCCATATTCACATTTTTTTATTCATAATGATAATGAAAATAATAACAATAGCAATTCAAATAATGATTATAATGATAGAGATAAATATGATAACAGCTTAAAATTGTTTAAAAGATTTGGTACTAATGAAAGTTTAAAAGATTTAGTTCCAAAGACTTTATCAGGAGTGTATATACGTGATGATAAAAATTTCAATTATAATTCATCTATTACAGATGATGAATTATCAGATTCTAATTCTAGTATTGATGATTCAAGGGAAAATGATATATTATCATTTGGAGGTCGTACAAAGCTTGAGAATTTATTAACAAGTGATAATAAAAAGGAGTCAGAAGATGATATTTTAACAACTATTTTGGATGGGACATTTTCAAAGAAGCCATTAAGATCACATAAAAGTATGTCCAAATTAGATGGAACAGGAAGTAGTCAATTAAATATACCAATAACGAAATCATTTGGTGTTGCAGGTATAGAGCCAACATTGATTTCTTCATCAAATAAAAATCTATTAATTCGTCAATCTCAAACAAATTTGAATTTGACTAAATCTAAAGAAGATCTTAAAAGGATTCTTTTCAATACCATTGAATCAGAATCTGATTCTGAAGAGGGAGGGGGATGGTTTGGTGGGTTTTCTCGCTGATTCTTTTTATTTTTGTGGGTGTTGTTTTGTTTTTATATATGCTTTAATTGGATAACGTAATAATAACGGTTATTCAAACGAGGAAACCCTTGATAATAATTAAACCTCTTTTTTTTTTTTTTTTCTTGGGATTTTAAGTGTCAATCAGTAATTTTATACTAACAGCAATATTTCTGTTATGAGTTATTATCAAATAAATGGCTGATCTAATGTAATAACATAAAATATGTATACACCGCAAGTTCTCTGATCCAATTTTATTCGCTCTGCATTGTGAGAAATCCGAGCTGTGGGTCTTCTCGCTCCCTGTTTTTAACGGCGGCGAGCTGTAACAAACAGGAAGAGGAAAAAAATTAGAAAAAAAAAAAAGGTACGCTTGCAGCCACCAAACTGTTTTGTTTAAATTCTTTGATTTCTATACCAAGATAATACTATGGCAGGTTTATTTAAGAGAAAACACTCTAAACAATCGTCTATCAAGGGTATTAACGAAGGGAATGTTGAAAAGACATCCAAAAATAGTGATTTTGGACGCGTTTTTAATGAATCAATGGTTGCAAATAGGAGCTTTGATGTCCCCATTCCCAAAAGATCCATTTCTGATCCAAAGGAACAAAGGCCACCATTAGCTTCATCTTCTAGTGTGCCTGCTCAAAGGTTAAAAAGTCCATGGACAAAAAAGAAACTTTACAATTCTCCCTTTCCAAGATTCAGTCATGCGGCTTCCTCAATTACGTCAGATCAGGGTGCTATTTACCTCATGGGGGGGTTGTCCTCCAATGCCGTTTATGGTGATATGTGGGTTATCGAACCTATAAAACAAAAGGGTAATACATCCGTTCATCCGTACATTGCTTCTCCAATTGAAAATTATGAAAGAGTGCCATCTCCAAGAACTGGTCATGCATCTGTTTTAGTTGGCAATGCATTCATTGTCTTTGGTGGTGATACAGTTATAGATGATAATGATCAATTTTTGGACAATAAATTATACTTTTTCAATATTTCATCATTGAAATGGACAATTACTTCACCAGAGGGTGAAAGACCTCAAGGTCGATATGGTCATCAAATTTCCGTTTTAAATTTCGAAATCCCAAAGAAACCAGGTCATTGGTTAAGTTATTTATACGTCTTTGGTGGTCAAATGGATGATCATTATTTTAATGATGTTTGGAAATTTGATTTATCTAATTTTAGAAATCCCAAAACTACTTGGCAAAAAATGGAATGTACAGGTGATATTCCACCTCCATTAGCAAATCATTCCATGGTTGCTTACAATGATAAATTGTTCATTTATGGTGGTAATAATGGATCTAAATTTAATAAGAATATTTATTGCTTTGATCCAATGAAAAATTATTGGGAAAAATTGAATTTCCATGGTAGATTTCAACCACCTGCTTTATCTGAACATTCAGTAACAATTTTCCAAAATTTATTATTTATTTATGGTGGTAAATTAGAAAATGATATTATATCTGATGATTTTTATGCTATTGATTTAAACAATATGAATAGTTTTAAACTGTTATCTAATTTACCTTATTCACCAGGTGCAAGATGTGGTCATTCTATTTCCTTGAATGCAACTGAACAGAAGATCATTGTTATGGGAGGTGATAAATATGATAATAACTTTCAGGGAGTGGATCCTGATGGTGTCTCAGTTATCGATGAACATCAATTTAGTTATCAAAGTTCAGTTATTTTTGAATTCGATATTCAGAGATTGGATGAATTTATGGAAAAGGTTAATCCTCAAAGTTTACCAGTGATAAGTTCAACGCCATTATCATCAAAATCTAATTTAGATCTGAGTGAATTACCTGATACCTCAAATGTTGAACAAAAGCAAGCTCATAGATTAAGTTATCTTAAGTCTGATACTTCCAGTGTGGATCACGCTAAAGATATTGATGAAACAGTAAACATTCTTGCAGAATCAACACAATCAGAGGGCCGCATTCAGTCTAGTGATAGTTATATGAAAAAAGAGGAATCTATTTTTAACGATTATGGAGAAATCGAGGGAGATGATACCGTTTTAAATAATGAGGATTACGAGGGAGGAGCTACATTTGAAATCACATCTCCTGTTAATGATGTTGATAGGGTTGAAAATGTTACATCCCCCTCTGATTTTACAAATGTCTCCAATACAGTTTCCAGTAATAATACAGCATTACCAGTGATCACATCAAATGTTTCACCAGTTGATCAAGTTGAATATAAAAATCCAAGCACACCATCATTAAGTCATAGGCTAGAACCTAATGGTGTTCCAATAATGCCATTTTCACCTGCTTTCATGGAAAGAGATAATGAAAAGATGAATAAATTAGTGAAGATAGTTGGTGAAGTTAAAAGTGAATTAAATTCTAAAGTTTTAGAGGCTAACAAAAAGATTCATAGTTTGGTTGATGAAAAGGATGAGCTTGAAATGAAATTAAAGAAATTAGAAGCGGAAACTCTTTCATTAGATCAATTTAGAGAATTAAATGAAATCCTTAAATCTCAACAATTGAAAATTGAAGAGATGGGTAAACGTTTATTAGATGAAGAAGCATTACATGAAAAGATTATTAATTTAGAAAAGGATAATGAATTATTGACACACAAATATGAAAATTTAAGAATTATTCATGGTGTATTAAATGATGAGGGAGATACAGAAATTAAACAAAAGGAAGACAATAAGGTTCAACTTTTAAATGAAAAGATTGATAACCTTTTAATAAATTGGGAAAATAAACAGAATCCAATTGAAAATGGGGATATGGTTCAAAAGATCCATGAAATTGAATCTGAATTGAAAATGAAGGATATTCAATTAAAGGAATTTGAAAACAAAAATAGGGAAACAATTGGGTCATTAAATAAAACTTATAAGGCATTACATGTTTCGCAGGGTGAACTTGGTAAATACAGGGAAGAAAATATCACTTTAAAGAATCAATTAGAGGAATTGAAAATTTCAAAGAGAATTTATTCAAATGGGTCTGGATCTAGGGTCCCATCTCCAATGCAATCCAAAGCAAATGTTGAAAGTGAGGAATCAGTAGATGAAAGTGATCCATTATTAGTTAAATTAAAGGATTTAGAAGTTCATTTGTATATTGTTTCACAAGAACGTGATCAGCTGAAGGATGAACTATTGCAAGCAAAGAAACAATTGTATGCAAATGGTGTTCATTAAAAGATATATTTAAATTGTGTATAATATGTGTGGCTTTTTAAAAAAAGTTTTGAATTGAATTACTGCTGTAAGTAATGATTATGCAAGGGGGGTATTTAATCTAATCTAATCTAATCTAATCTAATCTAATCTAATCTAATCTAATATAACCTAATATAGTCTAATATAATTTATCCCAATCCAATCCAATCGAAAAATCCACTCAAATTTCTATATACTCTTCATTCCATAAATCATCATCATCTATTTCTTCGTGTAAATCAAGTGCACTGGCAGATTTCAATTCAATACCACCTCTATTATTAGAATTGATCAATTGATTTGTATTTTCAACCATTCGCTTTGGTGATTCTAAATCAATTAAATTTGGAGTATTTGTGCTATTTCTCTCAGTTTGATGAAGCCTCTGCTTCTTTTGTGATGCCGCTGATATTGCTCCTATCTTTTCATCATCAACTAATAAATTGGATTTCACATCATTTACAAATGACCAAAGATGCCTTGTAACTGAATTCATAACGTCATTATCATCTGCCAATGATCTAATTGGTTCATTTATTTTGTCTTGTTCTGCTGTAGATATATTTAATTTTTCAAATTCTTGATAAATCATATTGTCGAATTGTTGAATAAAATTCAAAGGCTTAGAAAACCAGGATTGCCTCTTTTCTGCTGATGTAGATGGTCTAAAAGAGGAATTATGGTCATCTAATAATGGATTGAAAGTAGACCCCGTTGGTTTCAATTGAAGCTTTTGAACCATTGATGGTGAACTAGTCAATTTTTGTTGTTCATGTTTAACGTTATTAATTAATTCCTTTTCAATTTCAACCTTTAATTGTTGAAGTTCTATATCCTTTTCCCGTTTCTTGAGTATTAATTTCTTCATTGAATTCTTCAGTTCCAATATTTCTCTTTCTGTTGTTGCCAGTAATCTAAATTTATCACTGAGATCATCATTACCTAAAGTATCAGAAGAAAAGAAATCATCAGTTTCAGACTCAGAACTTGTTTTATTAGAAGGAGTAACTGGGGGGTCAATAATTTGATGAATTGGATTGTTTTGATCTGTAAATAATTTCCTTCTTGGCGTCTTGATTGATCCTGCACGACTAAGTCCACCACTTGGATGATTGTTTTGTGGAGTACTAGAAACTAAATTCAGACCTAAATTAAACCCCCTCCGTCCTGTTCCAGTCCCCACAGAGGACGTTGACGATGATGTACTGGTGACGCTTAAAGCCCTATGTCGATTAGGGTTTGATGGTGTGGTGACACCATTGAGTCTCTGATATGTTGGAGAAGGGTTCCTAGTTGTCGTATGATGCCCCGAAGTTGCTTTATAAGTCAAAGATGGGGGGTTAGTATCGTTTATTTGCATATATGAAAAGAAAGAGGGTAATATTATAATTATAAATAATAATAATAAAACTTTATTCGCCTTAAACCTTAAATTATCATTTCAGATTTCTATTTTAAACACGATTAACTAATGGTAATTCTGACTCCCACTCCACAATTCGTTATAAAGACTAGAACATTAATTGAATATGATGGGTTTCCTCCAAATTCAAAACTTTTCATTAACGTTTGTTATAATGATCAAATGCCAGTAAGGCCCATTCCTCATACTGAAATGAAATTCGATGAATTACCATTAGAAAGAATATTCAAAGCCATAGAAGATGATGAATGGACAATACCAATAGCTATATCACCGAAATTTAGAGCAACTGTTGATAAGTCGGGGAAAGAAAGTTTAGTTATTGATGCCATTTTGAATAGTTTGTATATGAAACGATGTTTGATCAATGTTGGATGGAAAAATGTGCTGGCATTTTGGTTATGTAATGAAGTCGAAGATGAATTTAAGTTAAATGACTTTGTTGATAGAGATCAATTAGCCTTCCCCAAGAGAATGTGCATTGATGATCCATTAGATATTGAGTTTGATCTTGAAAATTTTGCT
Organism: Saturnispora diversa; assembly: GCA_030560905.1. NCBI lineage: Eukaryota > Fungi > Ascomycota > Pichiomycetes > Pichiales > Pichiaceae > Saturnispora > Saturnispora diversa. Next base: position 349,227 of record JAKTWH010000002.1, read on the forward strand.
CATGATGAATTGTCAAAATCAAAATCAAATGAAACAGATCTTTTAAAGGCAAAGGATGCTGAAGAGATAATAATTTACAAGAAAACTGCTATTAATAACGAAATACTGAAAGAAGGACAGCATGATCGAACCGAGATCAAAACTCTTGGTCAATCAAACTCATTCATTGTTGCCAAAGAAACCAAGAAAATATCGAAAGTGAACTCAAAACCAGAATCATCACCAAAAATCACATTTACCATTCAAATGAAAAGATTGGAAGAGGAAGAAACTTTGGACAAATATAATTACTTATTGAAGGTTAGCTCAGAGTTGAAATCTGCAAAGGATTACGAGATTCAATACAAAGCTAAAACTAATGAATTAATAATAAAAACTACCAAAAATGCCAACACCTCTAAAATGATATACCCATTGAATGATAAAATCAATGTGAAGAAATTTGTCACCTTTTTTGTAACAAAGGAATCAACTTTATATCTATTTATTAAATGAGTTGTATAATATTAATGATGCTCTAATTATCTTCTTCTACATTATCATCTTCACTGTTCTCATCGTCCTCATCATCCATATCTTCATCACCACTGCTATCTTCATCACTAGTATAATCATTATTGCACAAGCTCCATGCTCTGTAGGATTTATCAATAACAAAGTGCTGCTCATCAAATTCGTAAGAGGGATCATCATCAAGCACGTCGTTATCTGTCAAATTAACAAACCTTGCCACTTCTAATGTAAAATCAGTGCCTTGATTCTGATTTAATGAACAAGAATATAAACTAGAAACCTTTTCACAAAATTGACTTGTAATTGAATCTGATGATGTTTCATAAATGATCAATTCATTTTCCATTCTTATCCTTTGGCATTGGCCATCAATAGATATCAAACTGTTATCCTGATCCAAGATAATCAATGATTTTGATTCAACATTTTTAGATTCTATATGTACCATCTCCCCTAACTTTGTAACTTTAAACCATCGAAGAGAATATTTATCTGGTTTATGAAGAACAAACCCAATGTAACTATTCAAATTTTCATTTTTGATCATAAAATCAATTACATTTTGATTAAAATGAAATGATTCAGCTTTACCACTAAAGCTACATAATCTGTGAATTGAAGATTCTCCAACTGCTAATTTCATTGGCTGTTTTAAATCAATGAGGTTTGTTATCACATCATTAATTTTGTCACTAATGTATCTACCACCCGATGCATTTAAAACGTAGACACCAGTCTCTGTTTCAATAAACAAGGTTGTAGGCTCATAATTCCACCATCGTAAAGGGAAGACATTGAAAACCTTCCCCCATTTATATGTTTTGTCTAAATCAATAAAGATATCATTTTCTATATCGAAAACAATCAATTTATTACACTTTGTAATGGCAATAAGTTTACAATATTCTGTTTTAAATATCTTAACAATGTCATATGGAGCTGATTTCGGCCATTGCTCATCAGATGTAAAAATTTTGAAATCTTCTGATATGTATGTAGAATCTTGATCAAAGGATGCACTACACATAACTCCAATCTTATCTCCATTGTAAAGAAAGTTTTTTTCATATTGATCTTTTTCAGAAAATGAAAGCATCTTGTCCAAATTTCCAATTTTGATACTCGTCTGATGATCCCATAACAAATTTAAGGTTATTGTAGAGTCCTTCTCAAATGGTAGATCTCTTGCAAATTCCTTATAATACCCACAGTTTATCCACCCAAGACACTTATTATTATAGATTGCAGCCTGAGAAAACTTGATGTCATAACATTCATAATCCCACATTTTCCTAATCTCAATCTCATGTGATTCACTGTAGGTGTAAAAAATTAGAGACCTTTCAGTGACTATATAAGCTGAAGTAATTTCAAGAATTTTCATATCATTAGTAAATCCAGCTTTCCCCAAAACTGATTTAAAGTTGAATTTTGTTATCAGGTTTGCATTAAAATCCCGAATTTCGTAACTATTGTGATTATCACCTTCGCTTTGATAAAGAAGGTGACGAGCAAGAGAGGAAATAGGACCCAAACAATGCCTCTTATAAGAATTGGGGAATGCCTCTACACTTAAATCGTGTTCAAAGATAACTCTTGAATTGTATCCATCAGTTTGGGCTAAAGCAATTGGTTTTTTTTCATAAGTGGATATATATGAGATTCCCGTCATTTGAAGGGAAGACCTTTCCAAGGGGCCCAATTCTATTAACTTGTAATTTTCAACAGACCAAATAATAGGAACGTGATTTTTGTTATATGCTAAAAACCTATTGGAGGAATAGAAAACCATATTAGAAAAGACAGTAGATGATTGAACTTGTTGATAATGATCAAATTGGCCCATGTTATTTGTATCCCATTTAAGAAGACACAATGAATGATCTATTCTAGAAAAGACGATGAGATCATCATAAGCTCCAATAGAAATGATTCTAGCACCCCTAGATTGTAAAAACTCGTGGCTATCACCATTTTTAGAAGAAAATGATAATATATCTGATCCAGTGATTACCCAATTATCCTTTGGTAAAACACATGATATCATTTTATCAAATTTGATATCAAAGGAATCGCTAGTCTTAATTTTAGCTGAAGGATAACTAAATTTCAAACGTCTGCAATTTAAAATTGGTTCATCATATAAATCCATCGAGTAAACGTTGATACAGGCAGGTGAATCCCAGCTGATATTATAAATGTAATTGTCCTTTGGTATCTCAAATACTGATGCTGTATAATTGTTATAATATCTTAAAACTTGATTATCAGCAATAGTCCAAATCTCCTTATTAGAGGTCTTTTTATTATAATAAGAGATATTATAACCCTGATCTATCAATATGAGTTCGTTGTGAGGATAAACACAACTTTTAGGTAGAATTCCAAGATTATCATCTACTGCAACCATAATGAGATTATCACCTTCAACTTTATATGTTGTTAATGAACAACTTGTCAATATGAATAATTTGTCATTAGAAAACAAAACCTTTTCAATAGAATAGTTTTGTGGAGAAAGGGGGGAAAGATTAAACCCCATTAGTATTATGAAACAAACCCCTTAATTGTTTGACCTTTTTGATATGAAGAGTGAGTGAAAACGCGCTATCACTGCTCATGAATAAGACCAGACAAACTGAGGAAACCAAACCAAACTTTACTACTTATTTGAAAGCTGGTATAAAATAGATTAATCATATATAATAATTCATATGAATCATGTCTTGATAAAAGAAAGACAAAAGAGTTAAGAAAATCAAAACTATCAAATATATTTACCCTAACAGTATGGAAGTTTGTTCAACTTTGGCGCACTTAAATCAGTAACTCACTCACTCTCAGAAGAAAATCCATCTGAGGGTTCATACTCCACGTCGTTATTAATGCTTTTAATATTCCAAACAACAAAAGAATCATCAATAACAACCGGAGGTTCCTCATAATGGTTTTGAATTTTAAGATCTAAAATATCATCATCATCAACATTAATCAATCTCCACACATTTAATTGAAATGATTCATAATCAAACACAACAGCAGTAAAACTTATTATTTTATGACAAGATTCATTTTCCTCCTCTTGTATACTTGTTTCGTATTTCACCACCTCATTCTCAATTTGAAAGTTTCTCCATTTCCCAGTAAAGAAGAAATCCCCCCTCTTATTGACAATGATTGGTGAATTTGATCTAATGTGTTTTGATTTTAAGGATGTTAAACCCCCCTCCAAAGTGCTTTTAAACCAAGAAATTGAATATTTATTTGCCTTTTCAAGAATCAATCCAATATATGAAGCAGATGATTGCTCATCATTTTTAACAACATAATCAAGAACCTTTTTTTTCAAAGATAATGTTTGTATTTGACCAGTGAATTTACAAATGTAATGGATAGATGAAGTGCCTATCATTGCCAATCTTGAACCTGGTAACTCAATAAAATTCGAAATGACATCTGGAATTTTAGGTGAAATGTAGCTGCCCCCCTTACAATCTAATGAAAAGAGACCCAAATCAGTCTCAAGTAACAAGATGGAGATTTTATTGTTTTCATAGTTTTGAGGAAACGCATTTAAAACTAGCCCCCATTGATATTTTTTATTCAGATCTGTGCAAGTTCCATTTTCCACATTGAACAATACCAATTTGTTGCACCTTGTAATAGCAATCAAATCAGAATGAACAGTTTGAAACATTTTAACAAAGTCATAGGGGATTTCTCTTAGATATACATTAAATTCCTGAAATATTATGAAATCCTCTGATACAGCGATACTTTTACCATTATGATCTGTAATAGCAGACAAAATTCCAACATTGTTCCCCGAGTAATTGAAACTTTGTTGAGTTATTTCCTCTCTAGTGATTTTAAACATTTGATCCAAGTTACCAAGGTGAACTTTTAATGAATTATTATGCCACGAAGCTGATAAGGTGATTGTAGAAGTCTTATCAAAGGGTAAATGTCTTGCAAGCTCCTTATAAATTCCATTTTGAATTAACCCGAGGAATTTATCATTATAGATTACCGCTTGATCTGAGTGGATCTCATAACATTCATAATCCCATATATTATCAATCTCAATCCCAATCCCAAGTTCATGTGAATCGTGATATATGTAACTCATTATAGAACGTCCAGCGACAATATAAGAGGGGCTTATTTGAAGAATGCTCATCTCATTGACAACCCCTGCCCTTTCTAAAATGGACTTGAAACCAAATGTGGTTATTAAGTCACCATTATAATCCCGGATCTCATAAACATCACGAGTTTTCTCATTACTTAAACAATAAAGAAGACCCCGATTTGAAACGGGACCTAAACATTGCCTCCTATGAGCATTGGGGAATGCCTCTACGCTGAAATGTTTTTCAAAGATCACATTCGAATTGTATCCATCAGTTTGAGACAAGGCAATTGTGTTTTTATTATGAGTGAGTAAAGAAGATATACCCAACATTTTAAAGGGGGTATCATCCAATGGGCCTAACTCCACTAATTTATAATTTTTAACACACCAAATAAATGGAACATGGCTTTTGTTATAAGCTAGGAACCGATTCGAGGAATAAAACACCATGTTTGTAAAAACAGTAGTTGCATTCACCTGTTGATAATGGTCAAATTGATCTATATCATGTGGGTTCCATTTCAATAGACACAATGATTGATCAATCCTTGAAAAGATGATAAGATCATTATGAGCATGAATTGCAACAATTTTAGAACCTCTTGAGGGTGAATAAGAATGAGTAATACCTAATTTAGAAGTAAAGGAAAGTTTATTTGAACCAGTAATAATCCATTCATCCTTTGGGAAAATACAAGATACACCATGTTGTTGATTTAATTTTACATTTTTTGGATCTAAACTTTTAACCACACAAGAATCATTAGTGAAAATGAAACGTTGAGATTTCAAAATGGGAGTGCCGATTAAATTTATTGTATAAAGATCAATTGAATTTTGGGAATTTAAATTCATATGAAAAACATGTTGCTTTTTGTTTATAGTGAAAAAGGGGTGATTATGGTGATCCCAATAAACTTCATTATCAGAAATGACTAAAATATTCCCTTTCATTGGTTTTCTACCATAATAAGTGACCATACCACAATGATCAAGTAGCAGGAAGTTTCCATCAATACAAGCACAACCAATAGGTAATGTATGGTGTATTATTTCAGTAGTTGATTTCTTAAGCTCATCCCCATTCTCAACCTGATAAGTAGTTAATGAACGATTTGTTAGAATGTATAGTTTCTCCCTATTGAACATCACATTCTTAATGGAATCATTATGTTGAGAATAGTATGAAAGGAAGGGGAAAGAGGGGAACATTATGAACCGAAAGGCAAGAACAAGAGTATGAGCGGATTGGGCTGCAAAATAAGGCTACAACTATAAAGGGGGTGGTTAATGAAGGGGTGATGAGCAGAGAGGATTGACTGCGCCACAGTGGATCACATAGGATCAAATTGAAAAGTTTACTTTAATTGAGTATACGAAAAGATGATATAAGATATATAATAGGGTAATATACAAGTGTGAATGATTTAAATGTACAGTTCATTTGGATTATTTGGCTCAGATTTATTTAATTTGAAATTGATGCCTAATAATTTTAATGAATTTGATAATGAAGTGAAACACCAAGTGATACCATATTTAACAATGTTAACGCCCCTTTTAACATTTTCATGATCTTTATCACCCTGTAAATCCATATTTGAAATTGGGAGGGCACCCTCATTAGAAGAAATTGAAATGAATATTGAAAAGGGGATTAACCAAATACAAATACCGAAAAATGAAGCCACTTCAGCAAATGAGGGGTAATAAGGCATTTTGAAATCTGCATTAAGTCTTTCTTCAATAGTTGGGACATAAGGATTGCTAAAATATTGGAACCAAAGGTAATGATTAAGTAAAGCTAAAAAGCACGTTAACAAAAACACTGGATTTGATAGTTCTACATTTGGGAATCTTCTTAAATTTAAATAATAAACATAATAAGAAGCAAGGGAAAATAATGACAATTTTAGGGGGAAGCCATCAAATATGTATAAGAACACTAACAGTACTGAAATACCTTGAATGATTCTCTTTAAGATTTTCTTTGTAAGTACGGTGTTTTCTTCGATGATTTCTGAAAAGTAATATAACCCAGCGGCAATTGAAAGTGTGATTGAAATAAACCCAACAACCGCACCAAAGATAGCTAATAGTTGTATGAACATGATTGCAATTTAGTGTTATTTGAAAAGGAAGAGAAACCCTAATGTGTTTATTGATATTTTTGGCCTAAATATAAAAAAAGAGAGCCTTCCCCTACGCGTTTTGTTTTCGCCATCGCGCGCTCACACCGCCAAAATTTAAGCCCCCCGTTTTTTCTTCATCACTTTTACCCCTACCTCTCTTCTTTCTTTATGTTATTTTGGACTACACGGTCGATGAAGAGAGGGCCCAACCGATCGTCCTTTCAGTAGGGCAATTGTGGATTGTGTCAACAGGCCCTATCGTTTTTACTCCGCTGGCACTTATAGTACTATCTGAGACCGGAATGTGAATTAAAGTCAAGTCAAGTCAAGTCAAATTAAGTAAAGTAATGTATTAGTAAAGTTGAAGGTCAATACACGTAAACGTTAAGTTAAGGTGTAGTAAATTAAGGTGGAAACCACTGTTTTTACGTGGCCGATGTATAATTTTCTCCTGCGGTGCGGTGCGGTGCTGTGCCGTGCTGTCAACCAACATTGAAAGATGGCTGTGTGGCCTCTTCCGGTTTCTGCTGCTTACGGAACACCATTCCCCAATAGGAACTGAAATTGGAATTGGAACTGGAATGGACAAACGGCATCCATAAATGGAAGGCAGTTGAATCTCAAATAAGCTGATATTAAATTGTCAGATGATTCGGGTGCCTGCCTTTTGCCCAGTAATAATAATAACAAGTGGACAAGTAAACATAGAAGCACAAGCTTAATCAAGTCCAATTGATGAGGGGGACCCTCGCTGCCCCCCCTGTTTCCCACCCCCTCATTCTGTTTAATCACACTTCCATGCCGGTCCCCTCTTCATATTATTAATAAGGCCGTTACGTAATCGGCCTTTGCTTTGCCTCCTTTTTTTTTTTTTTTTTTTTTTCTTACAACTGAAAATTTTTTCTTTGTTAATTTTTTTTTTTTTCTCATATAAAAATTTTCTCTTATCGCTCCGCTTTTTTTGTGGCGAAACGTTGTTTCTTTCTTCTTTATTGATACTACAATATACTTATTTCAAAAAGCATTCAATGTCATCTATTATGCCTTTAATGTTTGATGATACCAATCAAAAATGGAACATCCCATTCAAGGATCCCAAATTGAATTCCTATCCAACGCCAGCCCACTCCGAATATTCTGGTGACTCTTTATCCAATAGAAGCTCACTTGGTAATGTCTTTGAATTTACAACAGCTCAACAAAATACAAGTATTTGGTCAGAATCTATTAAATCTCATCAAAGTCTTGACTCACTTTCTAAAACGCTCATCTCTTCTCCGTGGAGTTCAAATAATCTGGAATACACAGCCCCGCTATCAACAACTTCAAGTACAATTTCAACTTGTTCAAATGGTTTCACAACTTCTCCAACTATTGGCCATGCTAGATTAAACTCTACTAGAATTATAGATTATCCAAACGCCAATGATGACGCTTTTTTACCATTGACCCTCGGAAATAATAATAATAATTATCATGAGCTGATGTCTCCAACTACGGCTTTAATTTCTCCGTGCGCAACTCAAATTAATCTGGAAAGAGGCCTTTCAGATGACATGAATGAATTACAGGGTCAATTTAGAACTCAATTAATGTTATCCATTAATAGACAAAGACAACAGCAACAACAACAGCAACAGCAACAACAACAACAATGGTCAAACCCAGTTTTCGATGAATTGAATCATAGAAGAAGCCCTTCTAGAAACTCAAACTTGTCTTGTTCTAATGAACAAACAAATGTTAAAATTAACAAATCTTTATTTAAAACTGAAATGTGTGCTAAATTTCAAGCAACAGGTTCTTGTCCATATAACAACAAATGCCAATTTGCTCATGGTATTGAAGAATTAAAAATTTCCAATAAACCAAAGAATTGGAAAACTAAAATGTGTCGTTCTTGGGAAAGAAATGGTTATTGCTCTTATGGTAAGAGATGCTGTTATAAACATGGTGATAATGATGATGGTTCAACTCTTCATTTCCAAAATCCACCACCTGAAGTGTTGAAAATTTGAAATCTCAAATGTTTTATCTTATTCTTGTTGTCTGTTATCTCTTCTTTATTATACTGGGTTGGTTGGGTTTATCTTATCTTATTTTATTTATTGGTCTTCACTTCAATTATTTTCAAATTTGATTTCATTTGATTTCATTTCGTTTCACTTTATTTCACTTCACTTTATTTCAATTCTTAATTATCATATTTTATTTCATTTCTTATTGTTAATCAGATATCGGTTTTTCTATACATTTATTTTCTTGAAATCGACTGTTGTTAAATATACAACTTGGTTATTTTATTTTCGTTATTGATATTACTATTTTTTAATACATTTGATTCACTGTTGTACCTTATTTTATTGTTATTGTTATTGTTATTTCATTATCTTATTTTATTTTATTTTATTTTATTTTATTTTATTGGGTTATTTTATAGAATGCTACTTTACTTTTACTTTATTTGTTTCATTTAATTTATAATATTTTTTCTACTTATTTAAAAATTTCATTGTCTACCGATTCTCCGAAAAAATAACACTATAATAAATAATAGCGTTACCACCACCGGTTAGATTTTCTTTACGAAATTTGGGGGGGTGGCAATGAATGGATTGCAAAAGAGGTTATTCCAACTGAAACAAGTAGAAAATAGTTGGAATTTAGAACCAACATTATCCCAAGATGATGAAAAGGATTTGAAATTAGAATATTTATTTGAAATTAATGATTTATACAGATTTGATCAATACGTATTTCAAACATATTATTCTCCACCAAAGGGCCCCAACCCCGTTTTATTTATCGGACATCATGGCGCAGGATCATGCGGATTGACATTTGGTATTTTATCACAATCTTTAAAGGAAAAAGCTAAAGAATTAGGATATAATTGTACACCAGGATTTTTCACCTTTGATTGTAGAGGTCATGGTAAAACCAATATATTAAATGAGAATAATGAGAGTAATTATAAAATGAGTTTAGATCAATTAACCTTAGATTTCTCTTTTATATTTAATCACTTTGTTCAATCTAAAATTGGTAAGGAGGAAGAATTGACGCATATTGATATCTTTTTAATTGGTCATTCATTAGGTGGAGCAGTTTTAACAAATTTAATTTCCCAAAGAATTGATTTAATTAATACCCCCCATTTAATCAAGGGTTTAATCATGGTTGATATTGTTGAAGATACTGCCATTAAATCATTAACTTCAATGAATTTATATTTAAATTCATTACCAAAATATTTCAATTCGTTAAATGATGCAATAAATTGGCATTTAAAATCTCATTTATTATATAATAAAAGATCAGCTCAAATAACTGTACCTTATTTATTTAAAAATGAAAATAATAAATGGTATTGGATTACAGATTTAAATAAAACTTGCCAATTTTGGGATTCTTGGTTTAAGGGTCTTTCATCAAATTTCACTTCAATTTCAAATAAAATTTCTAAAATGCTAATTTTAGCTAATAACGATTATTTAGATAAACCATTAATGATTGGTCAAATGCAGGGGAAATATCAATTGGTAGTTTTCCATAATTCAACTTTAAATTTACAATCAGTTGCAACAACTGCAACAAAAACAATTAAAAATGATTCAAATCAATTAGGTCATTTCATTCATCAAGATATACCTGATAAATTTGCTATTACATTATTGGAATTTTTAGAAAGGAACAATGCATCATTTATTAAACAATCAGATTCTAATTCTGTTAATCAAGCTCAATTATTAAATAAATTAAATGAAAAATGGAAAAGAAACAAATAAAATCAAATAGAAAAAGAATATTAAAAAAAAAGAAACAAAGGATAAAAAAATCTCTCCTACTAATCAATCAACAGTCATAGTATCAATCTTTTCATTACTATTCAACTTTTCTAAAACTTGATCAATTTTATGTCTACCCCAAGAAAATCTTGGATCAATTAAAAATGGTCTTAAATCAAATCTGTTATCATCTGGTGAATATTGTTCAGCATGATATGATGGTGTAGAAACAGTTTGTTTATGTCTATTGACAGAATAATACCAAAAGAAATTTTTAACTTTATCCGCAGTTTGTTCAGGTGTCTTTTGATCCTTCCAAATATGTAATAATTTAATAAACATTGAATATGGTCCACACTTTTCAATTTTTCTTAATCTACCTAAAATACTCAGTTCATCATATGTGAACCCCATATCTGCTTCATCAGATTGAATATGATCCTTTGTAATTGGTTCTAATTCAGCTGTTGGTGTTGCCGTAACAAATTCATGAAGAATTGGCATTTCAAATTCTAATTCTGACCATTTTATAAATCTAATTAAATCACTTTTAGAAATACCCCCAATTGGATTAATATCAGCTGATGAACAATCATATTTAGTAAGATACCCCCTTAGTTGTTCATCAACGTTTGCTGACCCTAAAACAAGTAACCCCCCGACATTTTGTTTCCCCCTAACCCATGGTAATAATTGCGCAAATAAATATGCAATAACCATTCTTAATCTTGCTTGAATATTTTGTAATGCCAGATTTTCAATTTGTGATCCTCCAAAGATTTTATAAATTGGCTTTTTACCAGTAGTAACTTCAAATAATGAAACGAGCGATGAAACAACTGTATCGATATTCATATTAACATGATATGAACCAATTTTATCAGCTAACTTCATGGCTCTTTGTCTGGTTTCATTAGATGAATTTTCAGTACCCATATAACAAGTATGGAAAATTTTACTTGCTAATTCTTGTGGAGTTTGGGGGAAATTTGCTTCATTATCATCTCTGGTAACCCTTTTAACATCTGCAATAACTTGTTCATTACCATTTTGACAAGCTTGGACAACCAGTCTACACATCGAATGAACAATAACTGCTGTTGCACAACTATCAATACCACCACTTAACGGTAAGAAGAATCCTGCTCCATTACTTCTTCTAACATAATCCCATAACCAACATGCAGGTCCTAATGCAATTTCCTCTTCAGGATAATGATATTTACAATCTTGAGGTTCAGTTGGTTCCATTGTTAAATCAAAATTTAATGAATCTGGTGAAAGTTCCACATCAACATGAATACGTTCATAAACGGGACTTGTTCTCGATTGTAATCCATGTGAAATTAATGATTTATAGGCACGAACATCCTCTAGATCAATAGTTGCTGTTAAAACTTCAACATCATCTAAGGAAAATTGTGATCCCTGAACTAAAATTTGCCCATTACAAACAATCATCGCACATCCATCATAATATAATCTATCACCATCACAACCCTTTTGATTAGCATAAAGATAAATCCCCCCACATTTTCTAGTGGCTTCAGTAATCATCGACACTCTGGTATTCAACTTTCTCAATTCATGATGAGATCCTGATGAATTGGTGATAATTTCAACACCATCAAGTGATAAAGAAACATGAGGAGCTTGTGGTGTAAATAATTCTTCACAAGTTTCACATCCAATTACAGTATCTAAAGTACTAATAACAGCATCACCAAATCTAACAGAATATTGACCAGTAATCTTTTGAATCATTACTGGTAAATTGAATTCTTCAACATATTGGGTCTTTAACCAGGGAGTAAAGAATCTCATTTCCCTGTAATTGCCATCATTAGCAAGTAATATTTTTGGTCTAATTAAAAGAATTTTACCATCATATGATAAAATTCTACAATTATATCTTCTATTTTTATGAATAATTGGGATACCAATATCTAATAAAATCCCATATGTTGATTTATCACTCAAAATAGTAGCATACATTTCCCATGATTGCATGTAAGTATCATTTTCAAGAAAGTGATCAAGACATCCATATCCGGGAACTTCCAATTCAGGCCCCACTCGAAGTGATGCTCCTTTAAGTTTAGCTTGTTTAATGGATTCTAAAATCCTATCCCTATTTCCCTCAAAATCAAGAGCCCATTGATTCAATGAACATGTCGCAATAGTAATATAATGAGGCATATTTAACTATTTGTTTATTAAAAGCAAGTAATATAAATTATATTATATAGGCAAATTGGAAATTTTATACAGGGCCTTTTCGCTCATCAATTTTATTTTATGTATGAAATATGACTAAATTCGTTCATAAATTAATAAATAAACAGCCTTACCGTCATTGAGAACGTCATTGGTTGTGGTCTCTGTAATCTTACCGTCATTGACTCTCCAAAACGGCCTTTTGGAAACTGAAGCCACCTTCTTATCTTTAGCCCTCTTTGTAATAGCTGTTGTTACATCTGTGTGTAATACTTCATGATGATGAACTGGTTCATTGATGAATGGCCTATTACCGATTATAGAAGAAACCCGTCTTTTAATGGATCCAAGACCCTTTGAAGATGAGGATGAAGCAGATTTTGCGGAACTTCTTCTAGACTCCTTCCTTATCAATGGGTGATGTTCTTCAGCAACACTGGATACTGACTTAGATTTGGATCTTTTTGGCGAAATAATAGATGGTGAATCATTAAATACATTTTTCAATGGACTCAATGGTTCTAACCCAGTTGAATTATTTGGTTCAACATCAGTATCATCCGTAATTAAATCTTCAGCAGATGAGGATAATGAAGTGTCCTGTGACATTTCAGGATTATTTTCATTTAAAAATGAGGGAGATGGTTCTGTTAATGAACTTTCTTCTAAAGTGGTTACTGGTGAGGATTCTTGTCTCTCTCTCTTTTGTTGTGGGATTTGTTTCAGCATATCAGGAAAATTATTATAATAAGTACCATCACTCTGTCTTTTGTAATACACAGGTTTAGCCTTATAGCATTCATAATGACCGGAATCATGAGAGCCCTGATGACGAATTGCAGATTTCAATCTATAATGAATACCAACAGGTGAATGCTTAGATGAAAGATGAAGCTCCTCTGGAAATTGGACAATGCATGAATTTCTCCAAGCCTGAGTATCAGTGAAAATGGATCTTGATAAATGAATCGGTAAAATATCCGGGACTTCAATAAATGATATTTCTCGATGAACTGTTGATCTTCCAACATCTGATAAAAATGGATTTGAAAGCTTTATAGCTTTATAAATCGGTGAATCTGCAAAATCATCATTAATTTTCATGTCTTTAGTTTTCAATTTTGGGAACAAAATATCATTCAAAAATTGGCTTTGTTCATCAGTCAAACTTAATTTGAAAGGCATTGAACCCGGTTGTGCATCCTTTGTATGATATAAAAATGAAAGGGTACAAACTAAACAGGAATAATCTTCAATAACTTCACTTTGATTTAAACGTAACATTGATTCTAAGCTTGTTTCTGATTGTTGAGGGACACTTAATGACAATATGTTCATTGGATTTTGTGTTGGTTTTGATGTTTGTTTACATCTCATACATCTTAATTTATTTTCAATTTGAGAAGTGAATGGAAATGCAGGTAATTTAATAATGTTATCATCTTCAAGTTCATTAATGCCCTTTGAAAATTTAACAAGTGAATTATATTCATTTTCTAAAGTTTCAACAATCAGTTGCATTAGCTCATGAGCATCGTGTTGATTTCTACTTATCTTAGCCTTATGAATTTTTTCAAGAACATGAAGAATGTCCCATACTGACAGGCTTATTGGGGTGAAAATAGGTGATTGTAATCGATCTATCACATTCATAAGAGCAACATGAAGTGTCATGTGTGGTAATGTACAATTAGGTGGTAATTCTAAATTGGCAATAGCATTGAAATATTTGTTTAAAGTTGGGATACATGATAATGATTGGATGGTGGAATTGGCAAAACAATCAATGGATGGATTAATAAACCCCGTTGTATATTTATCTGGTCGTTTAGACAATGATTTAGAGTAGGACAACATATCAGGTTGTGGAATCAAAATATAAGCTGATAAAGAAATTGCCAATATTAGGGTTAAATATTTTGGTTGTTTGAGTGTTTTAATAACAATGTCAACAGTTGTGGGTGAAGGTTTTGTGGGAGGAATTGGACTCAAAAGATTATTGACAAAGTCAACAACCTGCAAAAGGGCTGCAGGAGCCATCTGTTCAAATGGATCAAGTAAAAGGAATTCCCCACAGAAAAATATCAATGGAAATCCGTATCTTTTTTTTTTTCCCAGGTTCTTATTTTTACAATAATTTTGTTTCTCTTAGCATATTTTTTCTTTTAAAACGTTAAACCGAAATTATTAATAAATTCTTATACACAGTCATTAACTAACTTATTTAATCAACTTCTTCCATAACAGATTCAGCTTCTTCTTCTTCAGTAGCCTTTTCTTCAGTGGCTTCTTCAACATTAGTTTCAGCATCATCTTCGATGTTCAAACCTAAGGCAATCAAAGAGTTAACTCTCTTAGAGAAAGCAGTTGGTTCATCAAGAGAGAAACCAGAGGTCAAAAGAGCAGTATCAAACAACAAGGTGGTCAAGTTCTTAACAACTCTGTCATCTGGACCGTTTTCATCAATCTTTTGCTTCAATGCATTGATAATTGGAGAAGTTGGAGAAATTTCAAAGATCTTCTTAGAAGACATGTATGCTGACATAGAAGTGTCTCTTAAAGCTTGAGCCTTCATAATTCTTTCCATGTTAGCGGACCAACCAAATTGAGCAGTTCTAATAGCAGCTGGGGAATCAACCAACTTGTGAGAAACAACAACCTTTTCAACTTGTTCACCCAAGATATCCTTAAGAGCCTTAGTGAGAGGTTCAAATTCCTTAATTTCAGCTTCTCTCTTAGCCTTTTCTTCTTCAGTTTCTTCCAATTCGAAATCCTTGGTAATATCAACAAGCTTCTTGTCTTCAAATTCCTTCAATTGACCCATAGCGTATTCATCAATTGGGTCAACAAGGAACAAAACTTCGAAACCCTTAGCCTTCAAAGCATCCAAGAATGGAGACTTTTCAACAGCCTTAAGTGATTCACCAGTGATGAAGTAAATGTTCTTTTGTTGTTCTGGCATTCTGGTGACGTAATCGGATAAGGAAGTTAATTCTTCACCGGACTTGGTAGAGTTGTATCTCAACAATTTAGCCAAGGCAGTTCTGTTTTGAGCATCTTCGTGAATACCCAACTTAAGGTTTTTAGAGAAAGCTTGGTAAAAGGTATCAAATTGTTCCTTGTCTTCAGCAATTTCATTGAAAGTTTCGATACACTTCTTGACAATGTTCTTTCTGATGACCTTCAAGATCTTGTTTTGTTGCAACATTTCTCTGGACAAGTTCAATGGCAAATCTTCGGAATCAACAACACCTCTAACGAATGACAACCATTCAGGAATTAATTCTTCAGCTTCATCAGTAATGAAAACTCTTCTAACGTACAACTTGATGTTGTTCTTCTTCTTCTTAGATTCAAATAAATCAAATGGAGCTCTCTTTGGAACAAAAAGGATAGCCTTAAATTCCAATTGACCTTCAACAGAGAAGTGCTTGACAGCTAATGGGTCTTCCCAATCGTTAGAGATAGACTTGTAGAAAGCGTTGTATTCTTCTTGAGTAATTTCAGATGGGTTTCTGGTCCACAATGGCTTAGTCTTGTTCAATTCTTCAGTTTCAGTGACAAGTTCCTTAACAGTCTTCTTTTCTGGTTCAGCTTCTTCATCATCCTTAATTTCTTCAACTTTAGCTTCCTTAGATTCGTCAGCTTCTTCAACCTTTGGTTCTTCTTCAACTTCCTTTTCAACTTCCTTGGTAACAACCAATTGAATTGGGTAAGCAACGAATTCAGAGTGTCTCTTAACGACATCCTTAATTCTCTTTTCTTCCAAGTATTCTAATTGATCTTCCTTCAAGAAGATTCTGATGATAGAACCTCTACCAATCTTTTCGTTAGATTCATCCAAAGTAACAGTGAACTTACCACCAGCGTTGGATTCCCAAACGTATTGTTCATCATCATTGGACTTAGAAATAACTTGGACCTTATCAGCAACCAAGAAAACGGAATAGAAACCAACACCAAATTGACCAATCATGGAAACATCAGCACCTGCAGTTAAAGCTTCCATAAATGCCTTAGTACCAGACTTGGCAATAGTACCCAAGTTCTTAACCAATTCAGCCTTAGTCATACCAATACCAGAATCTCTAATTTCAAGAATCTTTTCTTCTGGCTTTGGAGTAATTCTAATGAACAATTCTGGTTCAGATTCCAAAACTGAAGCATCAGAAAGAGCTTGGTATCTAATCTTGTCAAGGGAATCAGAAGCGTTAGAGATGAGTTCTCTGAGGAAGATTTCCTTGTTAGAATAGACAGTATTGATGAAAAGGGACATCAACTGAGAGATCTCAGCCTGGAATTCATATGATTCTGTTTTAGACATTATTTAATTTCTCGTTATAAATCAAATATCCACTCAGTGGGGAATCGTCCATTTGGAAGATTTCAACGCCTTTTTATATTTTGAAAATTCCCATTAGTTTTTTCTTCCAGAATGTTCCAGACGATTACATAAGCGATGAGCATTTAGAATTCAATTTCTTCCATTTTTGGGAAAAAAAAATAAAAGGAAATTCCTCAATGTTTACATTGTGTTAATTGAAACCATTATTGGGAATCCAATTCAATAAATCATTGGAGACCTTTAATAATGACATTGAACTCACAAACATCTACACTTGCTGAAGCTTATCTAAGTAAAATAGCAGCATTGGATGAAGAATTGCCCTCATTCGGCTCTAACTCTAGATCAAAATCAAATCAACGATCCACTAATATATCACCATTCCCCTCCCCAGAAAGACAACCGATATTAAGAGACTCTAAAAATCTTATAAATATTAAGGGGAAGTTACTTGATTTTCCAGAATTGAAACCACAAAGTGACAAATCAAGAAATTCATCTCCAATCAGACATTCAGAACGACCAACGTCAGCAGTTCAAGCACTGATTAAGGCCAAAGAAAATGAAACACTTAATAATAATGCAGCAGATTTCACTCCTAGACCAGATAATGCCAAATTGAATAATCATAAAAGTGTCTTTGTTTCAAAGGATATTCATTTATCTCCGCCTAACATATCAAATAAATATATCCCTAAATTGGAGCCACAGACACATAATGACAAGAATGATAAATTGTCCAAGAGTGAGAGAGGACGAATGGGAAAAATCAATACAGTAATGTCAGCTTCTCCAAGTATGAAGACAGTGTTAGTTGCCAATATACCCCAATCAGTAAGTGCAAATAATGTTGCTTTGAAATCTTGGATTGATTCTAATAGAGATAACTTAAAACTGGCTTCATTCGTTTGTAGAATGTTGGAGATTAAGAGATGGATTGAATTGGTTTTAGATGAATCAATCGGACTTCAAGATTATGACATTGATAAATTTCCAGATTATTTGACCAATGGTGTTTTGATTTGCCGAATTGCTCAGAAGTTTGACCCCCAACTAATTAAAAAGATTTGGACTAGTGAAGGAAATAATCAATTTGAAAATGTCCCAAATATTTATCAATTAAAGAAACGGGATTTCAAATATATTCAAAATATTGGTCAATTCTTGAGCTTTACAAATAGAATTAAATTGCCTGTTTTATTTAGTTTCGAAACAAATGATTTATATGAAACGGCCGATATCCCAAAAGTTGTTGCATGCTTACATGCTTTAGCCTGCATGATGACAATCTCGGGATTGGCACCGCCAATTACTAAGGTTGAAAAGCAGGAACTTTGCTCATTATCGGATGAATTTTTCAATATTGACAAGTTGAAATCCATTAATTATAAAGTGGGGAGAAATATACCTGGCAAATATCTTGGTGGGTTTGAAGAAGCAGTTAGAGTTAATGTAGGCGAAGATATTAGAAGTTTAGCGCTAGTAGCAGTTGATACAAGTAAGACCATTCAAAATATGATATCCAAGGATGTTGAAGTTGTTGAACAACAACCACTGGCTAAAATAGACTCAAATACATCAACTATTTCAGAAGCTTCAACAATTTCAATTAATGATCCAATAACCCCCCCATCATCACAACAACTGGAAGATGCTCGAAAGGCTCGTGCCTTTTTTAATACCCCAATCCCTAGATCTGCAACTTTACCTAGACTAGATTCCATTACTGCAATTCACGACAAATATAAATATCTTTTAGGCCAAGATGAACGTGCCCTATTACACGGCGCATCTATTTCAAATATTGAAGTTGATCAAAATG
Organism: Saturnispora diversa; assembly: GCA_030560905.1. NCBI lineage: Eukaryota > Fungi > Ascomycota > Pichiomycetes > Pichiales > Pichiaceae > Saturnispora > Saturnispora diversa. Next base: position 368,179 of record JAKTWH010000002.1, read on the forward strand.
TGGAGGGAATTGATGAAGAATCGTTAATTAAGTTTCAATCTTTGGCTAGAGGATATTTGTTAAGATTTGATATGTTTGTGAATAAATTTATGTTAAAAAATAACACTCCAGATATCATCAAATTTCAAGCCATTTGCAGAGGAGTGTTACAAAGAGGAAAATCAACATCTTGTTTGCAAACCAGTGATTCATTTTACTCATCGTCACAACTGATGAAAACCTTGTATAGAAACAAAACCAAGTACTCAAAATCATTAGATACCCAAATTGACCTCAGAAAGAACGAACAAACAGTCATAATATTGCAATCTTTAGCAAGAGGATTTATTGCTAGAAATAGGTGCTGGACAGTTCAGAAGCATTTGCTCAAAAATATCAAGGTTATTATCGATTTGCAAAGAAGAGTAAAGGGACAACAATTGAGGATAAGAGTCCAGAATGGAAACCTAAACCAATCTGCATCCCATATTCCCACCCCAATCGCTCCAATCATTAATTTATCTTTTGATGAAAAAGATGTGTTATTTGAATCATTCCAAAATCAATCAGGGGCCAATAACAGGATACCAACAACACCTCCGAGGACATCCGCCCATGTTGTTCCAAGATCTGAATTGAGAAAGCAAAATGCCAAGCTTGCTCCCAACTTACCACTCAGTGAATCTGAAGTAAATAATTTAAGAATTGAATCTAGATCAAGATCTAGATCACCAAGATCAAGGAATGCCTCAAAGCTCCACCACTCACCAACTAAGAAGAGACTGAGCTCCTTTATCCCCCCATCTGACAGTAGAATGACCAGCTCGGGAACAACTTTGATATTTAAGCCAAAAATAGAGGACCCTGTTTCAAATGAACAGAAACATGCCCTTCAACATCATTCCAAAAACATAATGACTTTACAGTCCCATATTAGAGGGAAAAACGTTCGTTCAGAGGTGAATGCCATTAAGACTCATTTAAATCATTATTCAAGAGAGATCACAAATCTGCTAGCAATTTACAGGGGAATAGAAGTTAGATTTGAAATTGATGCGAATAAGTTAGATTTAAAAGATGAAGAAGAACAAGTTATATTATTGCAATCTCAAATTCGTCGCTATTTAGTTCAAAAGAAGATTAAATATCGTGAAGAATGGTTTTTAAGACCAGAGAACCTTTCAAAAATCATCAAATTACAGGCTTTTATTAGGGGATTTAGAGATAAGAGAAATTTTAGGGCCTTGATTCAAGAGCGTAATCCACCTTTCAATGCTATTCAAAAATTTATCAGTCTTTTAAGTGGTATTGAAGGTGAAAAGGTTATTGATGATAGTTTAGAGGTTATGAAAATGAAGGAAGAATGCAAGGCGGAACGTGCAAAGGTCAATAAAAACGTTGCAATGTTAAAGGACATTAGACTGAAAGTTGATATTTTGAAATCTAATGGAGTTAAGTTTAAGGATCTTAATATTATGAAGGTGGATGATCATAATGAAATTGACGACCTGAATATTAGTAGCATTGGTAAGGAGGTTTTAGAATATGCGCAGCAAGAGGAAATTAAGTTAATCGAAAGAAGTTCTGCCGGCATTTCTATTCAAAGAAAGGAAAGGGAATTAATTGATATATATGGGAAATTATTTTGGACTTTCCAATCACAACCTCAATATTGGTCTACTGTTATTTCTGAATTAATGAGAGGCGATGTTGAAGTCCAGTTTAGTCATGGTCATTTAGAAGATTGGATTTTGAAATGCTATAATTATAATGAATTGAATCATGGTAACCAGCTAAGCAGAGAAGAGGGCCAGTTAATGAAAATGACCTGGATTGTTTTGAAAAATTACTTGGGGGTTCTCGGATCTGATGACTTTAAATTAACTGTTAAAGATAGAAGAGATATTGGATACGATAATGTTAAATTATGGGAGCTCATTTTAATGGCTTTCACTAATTTACCACAACAAAGAAAACATATGAAAGAGAAGTTTGGAGAAATTGTATTTTTAATTACTGGAGATGATGATGCGTGGTTTGAATGTGATCCTGATGTCATTAAGACATCTTTGGAAATTGATGATTTTTATGGCGATACCATTGACATCCCAGAAGTGAAAAAGCAATACATTTCAAATTTAACATCCTTAAAGGATAACACTATTGAAGTGTTCAATAAATTAGAGGCTGGCATTGACAATATACCTCTTTATTTGAGAAGCTTGATGAGCGAAGCATTCCAATTTGTTAAATCTAGATATCCAAACATTTCAGAGACTTATTGGTATGGGTTTGCGGGGTCTATTTTAATGAAAAGTTATCTTATCCCAATGTTCTTAACACCTGGTAACTATTCTATTGATATTTATGCACTAAGTGAAGATTATGAAGATATTGAAAAAGTTCAAAGAAATTTGGATTTAATTTCAATGATGATGTTACAAAGTGTTTTAATGAAACCATTTAGTGCTACTCAATGTGCATATTTGATACCTTTAAATTCCTTTATTCTTGACAATGCAGAATCAATCAAATCATTATTAGATAAAATTATGGATGTTGGTAATTTAGACCAAGTTTATCAAAAGGTTGGTATGATTCAAATGGAGTCTCATTTGAAAATTAAAGTTGATGATTTGATTGAATTGACTAACATTTGGACTCAATTTCTTGATCAATTCTTCCCCGGCGATGATGGCCCATTGTTTGAATCATTGAGTGCATTGGCTCAATACGATAACATTTCAAGAAGACCTCAGTCTGATTCATACGGTTATGTTGAATTTCCACTATTAGAAACTATTGCAAGTGGATTAAGTGATGAAGTTCAAATAAAGGCAATTTGGTTAGAATTGAAAAGGTATTTAACATATATTTTACAAATCCAACAAGCTGATAACCTGATTGACGTTTTACTTCTTGGTATCACTCCGGCTGATGAAGCTAAATTTATGGAATTGATTAAAAATGAGAGAAAATTATTGAAGAAGCGTGGAGTCAAGGCTGAAAATGAGATTTACAGACTTCCATATCCGCTAGTGAAGGAACGTGCTATCAGTCTCATCAATGAGTTGGAAGATTTAGGTTTGGTGACGTATGTGGACGGATATCAGGCTATTTTAAATGAAATGGCTAATGATGTTAAAACTAAGAGGCATCAAAGAGATGAAATTCAAGCTGAGAAGAAGGTTATCATTGATATTTTAACTGAATTGAGGAGAAAGAACAAAACGTATAGCAGAAGAGCAAGTGAATACAATCGGGATATTGATTCTCAACTGGAAGCCATTGTTAGAGCTAGGTCGTCACATGATTCTATAACTATCGGTAAGAAATCCTTCTTTAAGAAACTTTTCAGATCATCTGCTGGAAACAAGGGGAAGTTTACGTTGGCCAAATTTTCAATGAAACAATTACAAGAACGCGGTGTGATTAGGGAAAAGCCTAAGTCTAAGTCCTCGTTAGAAGTGACATGGGATCATGGAACGTTTACTTTGGAATTGAGTGGAGGTATGGATGCATACACTGTTAAGCTGGATGAATTGGTGCGTTGGCAATACGACAAGGGACAGAAAACTATATTAGGCTTACGGATTGAGTGCCAGCGTTTGAGCCAACTTATTATTACTGAGTTTTATAAAAATTAAATAAATGTATTTAATATTCAAGGATATTTTTATAAATATGATGAGCAAAGTAAAGGGAAAAAAAGTTTAGCTACAGCTGAAGATTGGAAATCCGAAGGCCTGGTTAAGTTTTTTTTTAAAATATCGGATGAACCAATGCAGCCTGGAGTATTGAGTACAATTCCAAAGGTGATTTGTTCATTTTTGATGATATGGTCCTTTTTTGCTGTTACTTTTAAGGCTTTACCTGCTGCTGACTGGCCCTTTTTAGTTTCATTCATAGCAACAACTGGAACTATACTAGAGTTTTCATTAACATTTTGGTTATATTGGCTTATTATTTGGGATGGCCCATCATTTGCTAGTGATCATCAGGAATTGATGGTAGTTAATGACTCAACTCCACCGTCTATTTTGGTGGAAAGAGCAGTGATGGTGAAAAGTGCTGGCGGGTATCGTTTGTGCACTAAATGTAATGTTTGGAAACCAGATAGATGTCATCATTGTTCTAGTTGTGGGAGATGCGTTTTGAAAATGGACCATCATTGTCCATGGTTTGGCGAATGTATTGGGTATGAAAATTTGAGATGGTTTATTTTATTTTTGATCCATTCAGTGATTTATTTATTATTTGTGACTATCATTTGCATTGTGGTTGTGTTTCAAAGGGATTTGAATGTTTCACTTCATGTATTGTTTGCTGGCGTGTTAGGTACAATATTCTTTTTTTGCGTTTTTGTTCTGTTATGTCTGACAGTGTGGCAAGTTTTAAATGGAAGAACCACTATTGAAAGTTACGAAAGTCAAAGGTTTAGACATTCTAAACATAAAAATGTATTTGATATGGGGATGCAACTAAATTGGGTTAATGTTATGGGACGATCATGGTGGCAATGGATATTACCATTAAAAGGGCCCTATGATCCAGCTAGGGGATTATGGTTTGCTACAAAGGATACTGACCTTGTGCAAAGATTATCTAATGAATTTATGAGATAATTTGAATGGGATATATAACTATTTAATAGGAGAAATAGTGTAAATTTAAATATTGATGATTTAGGCTGAGCACTTGAGTGGTCAAAATATGAAGGTGTAAAGGGAAAAAAAGAAGATCGCAGTGTAAATCTCCCTCCCTCACCCCTACAATTGTTTTCTTCCTTTAATAGAGAGGTATTAATCATGCTTTACGAGGATAAGCCTTTTGGGGAGATTAAGGTCAATCCACAAAATAAAAAAAGGATAGCTTACTTTTATGATTCAGATGTTGGAAATTATTCATATGGATCTAATCACCCTATGAAGCCACATAGAATCAGAATGGCACACTCCCTTATTATGAATTATGGACTTTACCAATCAATGGAAATATATAGAGCCAAACCGGCTACTCGTCAAGAAATGACACAGTTTCATACAGATGAATATGTTGATTTCCTTGCAAGAGTTACACCTGATAATTTAGAAATGTTCAATAAAGAACAAGCAAAATTCAACGTTGGTGATGATTGTCCAGTGTTTGATGGATTATTTGAATATTGTTCTATTTCAGGTGGTGGATCAATGGAGGGTGCGGCTAGATTGAATAGAGGGAAATGTGATATTGCCATTAATTACGCTGGTGGTCTTCATCATGCTAAAAAATCAGAAGCTTCAGGGTTTTGTTATGTGAATGATATTGCTCTTGGTATTATAGAATTATTAAGGTATCATCCAAGAGTTTTATACATTGATATTGATGTTCATCATGGTGATGGTGTTGAGGAAGCCTTTTATACAACAGATCGTGTTATGACAGTGTCATTCCATAAATATGGTGAATTTTTCCCAGGAACTGGTGAACTAAGAGATGTTGGTGTTGGTAAGGGTAAATATCATTCAGTTAATGTTCCATTAAGAGATGGTATTGATGATGCTACTTATAAAAATTTATTTGAACCATTAATGAAAAGGGTTGTTGACTGGTATCAACCAAGTGCTATTGTCTTCCAATGTGGTGGTGATTCTCTTTCCGGTGATAGATTGGGGTGTTTTAATTTATCTATGCATGGTCACGCTAATTGTGTTAATTATATGAAATCCTTTGGTATCCCAATGATGATTCTTGGTGGTGGTGGTTATACAATGAGAAATGTTGCAAGAACTTGGTCATTTGAAACAGGTCTTCTCAATGAAAAGATTCTTGATCCTGAATTACCATTTAATGATTACTATGAATATTATGGTCCTGATTATAAATTAGAAGTGAAACCAAGTAATATGCATAATGCAAATACACCTGAATATTTAAATAGAATTATGACCCAAATATTTCAAAATTTAGAAAATACAAAACATGCACCAAGTGTTCAAATTCAAAATGTTCCTTCTGATATTAAGGATTTTGATGATGATGTGGAAGATGATAGTGAAAAGGCTAGAGATACAAGGGGAGGTACTCAAAAGATGATTGATGAACATATTGTTCCAGATAATGAATTTTATGATCGAATGGAAGATCAAGTTAAGGTCAAAGACAGAGATTTGTAATTTTATATTTTATTTTGTGGTTTTATTATATTATATCTTTTTTTTTTTTTTTCATTTCCTTCCTTCCTTCCTTAAATTAAGAAAAGTTAATAGTAAAATGTTCGATTAAATAAATAAATAACTAATTGCTATTTTTATTGCTTCTGAACCCCAAGTTAAACCCAAGCATAGAATTGATCCCATTAACCCAATCACCCTTTGAACTCACAACACACCAAATCCCCCGCTCATCTTCATGATTACATTCATTAGCCCATGATTCACTAACAATATGAATCTCATCACCTGGAATTAATTTCATTTGGGGTATCCCATCAACCGACATCTTAGCATTACATTTGCTATAATCAATATTACCATGAGGTTTCCCAATGACCTTAATAAGAATATGTGATGAAAATGGTAAAATTAAAGGTCTAAAAGATAACGATCTTGGACAAATTGGAGTTAACATAATACATTTAACAATAGGATGAACAATTGAACCACCCGATGATAACGAATAAGCAGTTGAACCTGTTGGAGTTGCAAAAATTAAACCATCTGCTGTTGTCCTTGTTAAAAAATAACCATTAATATAAATATCAAGATTCAATAACCCCGGCAAAGACCCCCTATGAAGTACAATATCATTCATTGCATGAACTTTAATTTTTTTGGATTGCTTTGATGCTAATGATGTAGAATTAATTGGTAAATCCATTATCGATGATAAGCGTTCTAGTCGTTCACGTTCATCCTGCAGGGACTTTTGATCATCAATACTTAAAGCTAATTTGTCTCGCTGTGCATTTACATCCTTATCATCCTTTTGATCTTGAACAACATGACATTCAATTCTTTCTCTTTTAATAACCATAGCCTTTGACTCATAAACTTCCCTAAATACCTTTTCATGATTACTAAAATCAAAAGGTAATAGAAATCCCAATGTGCCTAATGAAAATGACAAAACAGGTGGTACTGTTGTATTTGAAAATATAGAAACCCCCCTTAATATAGTACCATCACCACCTAGTGACACCACTAAATCTGTTTTCTCTATAATTTCATCATTAGATCCTGTAAAGATATCAATTAATTGACTTGAGGGGGTATTAACAAGTTCTTCAGCCACCTCTGGTGTAACAATGACATTGATATCGGGGTATTTAATATGCAAATGTTCAATAAATTTAGTTGTAGTTTGGAGAACACCCTCATGCCATGGTTTTTTAGCAATTAAAACATTTCTTGGAGGGGTTGGCCAATGTAAAACTCGTGTGGGGGCACCTATTATGCCTTTATATGTTGGATTGATCTTTGGTAAAAGCGAAGCTAGTGATTTGGGCCTGAACATTGCTGATTTCAAGGCAAGTTAGGTGTAAGCTTTACTTTTAACTGACCATTTCTCAAGAGGAGAAATATTTTTAGCAGGTCTCCGAAATACGCCACATCGATTTTTTTTTTTTTTCTAATGTTACTCCAATAGAGGCGCATGATTTGATTTGGGGTCTCTCTTATAGGCCAAGGCAAATATATAGATGGAAGCTATTGAGTTGATATTGTTACAATTTACAGTTAATACAAGATTAAAGTACAGTGTTTATTAGTATTGATGAAGTTAAAGGGATAAATGTGACCCTGCTCCTTGCACAAGAGGCCATTGAACTCCACGAAGGGAGGGGGGCCAGTTCTGCACCCAAGAGCGGGGTCTAAAATTAGTCTACCTCAACATTAAACAACCCCCTCCCACAATGTCCTGGACAATGAATCTCGGTATGGGGCTTAGATGGGGGTCGTTGAGGGGTAAAAGCGTTAAAGAAAGGAAACATGAAAACATTTCTTAGTGAAAAAAAGTGGGAACCGGCTCCTTTTATAGCAAAGAGCTGGACGCAATGAGGGTTTGTGAGAGCTGCTCAGCATCAAATTCAGACCCTCCGATGGTTTTTATTTTGATATTTAAAGCCTCTAAACGTTCTCCTGGAGGAATTTGTCCCCCTGAGAGCATAACAACATCGTCTAAAACTCCATCCAATGCTGTTTCTAATTCTGAGTCGTCGATATCATAGGCATTAATACGCACACCCGTTTTCGAATATCTTAAACTGGCAACTATCACTCTAATAATATCAACAACAGTCATCCCCCATGTCTCTCTATCCCAAACATTATTGACTAATAATATGCGTCGTGTTCTGCTCGAAATAACTTCACCAATACCACCTAAAACTAAAACTGGAACCAAACTAGTCCATAAAGACCCAATACTATACACCACAGTATCACTTTCCTTAATAGCATCTATTGCTGACTGACTGGCATGTGGTTGAAATTCTTTACCATCACTGGTTACATAATATAAGCTACTGATTTTGCTTTTTAATGGAACAATCTTGGATTTATCAAAAACCAGTGGACTGGCACTGGGGTGACTAATATCATTCTGACCAACTATAAATTCACCATTGAGTAACTGTACAGCAATATTATGACCAAAATTAGTATTGATACACGGTAAAACACGATGATTTCTAACAACATTTCCTATAACCCCCATTAATTCGATCGATGCCTCTAAATCACCCATGATAAACCTTAGCCCAGTTAAAAATAGGTTGCCTAAACTGGCATTTTTAAAATTGAAACCTAAATGTCTCTTTGTTATCTCCATATCAACTTGTACTAAAAATGGAATAATAATCCTTTTCAATTCTACATGTTCCCAAACAGGACTTTGACCTTTAATAATGTCTCTCCATTCACTTTCATCACTAATTCTATGACTCCAACAATTTCTTAATGCATCGTCTGCCACCAAACGAACTAATCGACTCCGAATATCACCAATCGCTGGACCGCCGAAAACACGTTGAATTTCCCATGTAGAACCCCCATTGTCAGACACTGGCATCACATAGACAACACTAGAGCCACACCCAAGGCTGAATGCATCTAAAATGGCATTCGTTGCTGTCCCCCCCGATATAACTGAAATCATAATTAAGAAACCGGAATTCCAAATCTAGTAAACATTTTACTATTATTAACTTCTTTATTAAGAAAAATGACAAAAGGTATCCTATTCTCTGATTTTGATGGTACTATTACCTTACAAGACTCAAATGATTACCTGACAGATAATTTAGGTATGGGACACGTTGAAAGAATGAAATTAAACGTGAAATTAAAAGACCAATCTATGGCTTTCAAAGAAGGGTTCTACCTGATGTTGACTTCCGTGGCTCATAAAGGTTACACACTAGACCAATGTATTGACATTTTATTAAAGAAAGTGGAATTGGATACTGGCTTTAAGGAAACAGTGGAATGGTGTGTGGCTAATGATATTGATGTTGTTGTTGTCAGTTCTGGCATGGACATTGTTATCAAGTCACTTTTGCATAAATTGGTTGGGGATGATTTATCTAAATATATTACCATTTATGCTAACACTACTAAAAGTAAGGAGATCAAGGACCTGGTTGAGGGTGATGGGGTTTGGAGAATCGATTGGAGAGATTCTTCACCATTTGGTCATGATAAAAATGAATCTATAAAAGATTATAGTAAAAAGGTTTTTGGTAATGGTGAAAGAGGACCTCTTTTCTATTCCGGTGATGGCGTCAGTGACATTTCAGCATCTAGATCTTGTGATATCTTGTTTGCTAAATCAGGTATGGATTTAGTTGATATTTGTAAACAAGATGGTATCCCCTACGTGGAATTCAATTCCTTTAAAGATATTTTATCCCATCTCAAAACAAGTTTATAAATTTACTATAATGCTTTGAACATTGGAGGTAAATTCTTCCAAAGTAAATCCTTTTCTGCATAATATAGTTTTCCTTCACTTTCTCCGTGTTCAATTTCATGAAAATGATGAAGTAGTTCATGCTCAATGTCCTCTTTATGCCACTCTTTAATATCTGGATCCCCCTCAGCATGATGATCCAGCCAATGATGACGTTCATATTCACTTTCAAAATCGTATTCATGACCAACAAATCCAAAATCTGGTAATTCACCCCCAAGATTCTTGAATTTGACCCAGTCTTCTAAATTTATATCTTTACGTATTTGGCCATCATTTAATAAAGAGTCAATAGTGGTTAGCACTTGTGTGAGAACCTTCTCTCTCATCTCAGGTGCAATTAATTCAGTATCATCATGGTCACCCATACCATTACCTTGACCAACAACCTCATCCCTACTCAACCCATACATTCTCAAAATGTCATTGGATGACAATCTTGTAGGATCTGATGTAGTGTGAAGCTGAAAGAATGCCTCTGCTGTGAATGAATTCTTATCAAGGTCGTGTTCAACCCACATATGCCATTGTTCCCAATTATCAAATTCAACAGGTCTCTGTTCCTTATATTCTTTTTCTTCGTTGTAGGACACATCTGCTAAAACACCAGCAAATGCAAATCCTAATGAAAATATTAATCTTAAATTCATGATGTATAATTAGGACAAGGCCAATATCAATTCAAGGATGAAAAAAAAAATAAGAAATCAACACTCAATAATAAAAGATCTTGATTTCTTGTCCTTCTTTAATCTACAATTTTACATTTTTATTTTAATATTAAGCCTGACTTTAAGTACAAAACTAATTAACTTAAATAATAAATCAAGATGAAAAACGATGAAATCAAAAAAGAGGAACATAATTAAGAATTCTTAATAATCAAATTTAGAATTCATCATCAGAGGAGACGTAAGCATCACCCATTTCCTTCTTCTTCTTCATTCTTTCCTTCTTCTTCTTTCTCAATTCAGCAGAAGACAACTTAGCCTTCTTCTTAGCAGCAACAATCTTGTTACCCATAGCATCGAACTTGTCTTCTTCATCTTCCTTCTTAGACAATCTTGGACCAGAACCTTGACCTTGAACCCAGTTGTGACCAGATGGGGTCATAGTACCGTTTTGAACAGCCCAGACTTCTTCAGTCAAATCCTTAGTAAATTCAGCAGAGTGAGTAATGATAATAACACCACCTTCGAAGGACTTCAAAGCCTTAGACAAAGCACCTAAGGAATCTCTATCCAAATAATTGGTTGGTTCATCCAACACAATTAAGTGAGGTCTTTGCCAGGTACAAGCAGCCAAGACCAACTTAACCTTTTGACCACCGGACAAACCTCTAATTCTAGAGTGGGAAACCAGTTCAGCATCCAAACCCAACATAGCACAATGTTCTTCAATTTCCTTTCTAGTCAAAGGTCTGAATTGACCAGAAGCCAAAGCTTCCTTCATATCAACTTCAGCAACCAACTTAGAGTGAGTTTCAACCAATTCACCTCTTGGTAACCAAGCGTTATCAGCAGAGGACATTGGAACCCATCTTTCAGACTTCATACCAATGTTTTCACCAAGGAAGAAAGAACATTCATATTCGTAAGTGTTCTTGAACTTTCTTCTAGAAAGAATTTCGTTAATTCTTCTTGGAGAACCTTCAATCTTGAAAATCTTTTGCATACCAGCGGCATCATCTTCGTTAATTTGTCTGTTGGCTCTATCCATAGTTTCTCTATCTTCACCAGTTTGGAATCTCCATTGAATATATTCAGATGGGGTCTTGTCCAAGTGGGAATCAATATGAGCGAAAGCATGTTGCTTAATGTAAGCAATACGACAGTTTTCGTGAACGTAAACTTCACCAGTAGTTGGCAATAATTCACCAGTCAAAACGTTAATCAAGGTAGACTTACCAGCACCATTTGGACCAATAACGGCAATTCTAGAAGACAAAGAACATTGGAAGTTAACACCAACAACTTGTGGCTTAGTAGTACCTGGGTATTGGAAGGACATGTTAGAAACCTTAACAATAGCCTTTTGCTTAGTCTTGACACCTTCAAGGAAACCTGGTTCTGGGAACTTGAATTCCAGTTCAGAGTTACCAATTTCTTCGTAAGAAGCAGCAGCAGGAACCTTCTTAATGAAATCGGAAAGGTTACCCTTGTACTTTCTCAATTTGTAACCTTCGTAGTGAATAATGTATTGGGTAGTTCTGTCAAGGAAACCAGAATCGTGAGAAACGGTAATAGAAGTGATACCACAAGTGTTCAAGTAGTTAACTAACCAGTCAACATTAACAACATCCAAATGGTTAGTTGGTTCATCCAAAAGCAAGATATCAGCGTTCTTCAAAACGGCCTTAGCAAGAGCCAACTTCATCTTCCAACCACCGGAAAGGGCGGAAATAGGTCTGTCAAGCATTTCTTCAGCAAAACCGAATTCCAACAATTTAGCTCTAACAGTTTCTCTGTCACCAGTGTCACCTTCAGACAAAACGTAGTCAGTAGTTGGAGTTTCAGCGTGAGTACCATCAATATCGTGTTCAACGTAAATAGTTCTACATTCTTCTTGGGTTGGGAAACCTTCAACTTGACCGTTAGCAATAGCTCTCATCAAAGTAGACTTACCAGCACCATTTGGACCACACAAACCGTATCTTCTACCTCTCTTCAATCTCAATTGAGTCTTGTTCAAAAGAATCTTAGCACCGTAAGCCAAGGAGAATTCACAGTTACAAAGGTCTTCACCTTCATCATCTTCGTCTTCCCAGACTGGTGGTTGTGGAATGTTATCAACAGACTTCTTTCTGAATTCTTCAATGATTTCCTTAGATTCCTTTTCGTGCAAGAAAATAGTCAAGAAAGGAGTCAAAGATTGGGACCAAGTTAATGGATCAATCTTTCTTTCATCAATCAAATCACCAGCAATAGCAGAGACGTAAGTCTTAACAACAGAGAATCTTGGAGCAGCGTCCTTAGTCAAGGATTCCAAAATATCCAAGTTAACCTTAACATCACCAGCATGAGAAATTTCTGGGATAGTGTCATCAGCTGGGACAGCACCAACTCTTCTCAAGGTGTTCAAAGCTCTGTCAGTAACAGATCTAGCTTCTGGGTCAGCAATAACTTGCAAGTTACCCTTCAAAGCTGGGAACAAGTTACCCAAGAATGGGGCAATAACTTGTGGATCATCAACCAACTTACACATGTTATCAATGATAACAGCAGCCTTTCTCTTAATGGCGGTTTCTCTTTCAGCCAAACCTCTAGTCAATAATGGAGCCATAATAGACAAAGCAGCGGTGGTAACTTCAGAAACGAAGGTAGTAGCACCCAAAGCGTGAACGGTTTCTGGAACTTCCTTAGGGTTAGAAATAGAGGAAATCAACTTTGGAATAAAAGGTTCAATATCCTTGTTTTCAACAGTAGCGGTACAAGTAGTCATACACTTAGTAGCAGCAATCTTAACTTCAGACTTAGTATCCCACATAGCTTCAGAAAGAGCTGGAATTAATTCAGTCATTCTCAAGGCCAATTGGTCCTTAGCGGTGTTGACAAAGATTTCAATGGATTCTAAGATAGAAATCTTTTCTTGCCACTTAGAGGTAGAAGACAATCTTTCAATCAATCTTGGAAGAATGTCCTTGATAGCAACTGGAGTGATAGCAGTAACAAGAGCCTTCAAAGCCTTGTCAGCAGCTTCTCTTGGTTCAGCTTGCTTTTCACCAGCCTTTTCAGCAATGGAAGCAGTCAGAGCAACAATGTATGGTTCAACAGATGGAGACAAACCAGTAGAAGCAATGTGAGAAACAGCTTCAAGGGCATTGACAGCGGTCTTCTTGTCCTTAATAGCCTTTTCCAATTGTTGGAAGAATTCAACTGGAACATCGTGTTCAATAATTTCACCATTCAAGAAGGAGGCAACATTAGTGGCAGCTTCATGAACGTTTTCTGGAGTAGCAACAGCAAGCTTGCTGAATAACTCAGAAAGAACCTCAACGGATTGCTTGGATTCAGCAGAGGCAGACATTTCTTGATAAAGAAGAAAGAAGAAAAGGGGTTGGACGAAGGTGAAAAAATTTTTATTTGATTTTTTTTACCAAAAAAAAAAAAAAAAAAAAAAAAGAAAAAAGAAAAAGAAAAAAAAAAAGAAAAACACAAAAAGGTTACCCGGCTAAATTGCGCCACCACATGCGCCACCAGGAATTTTAAGATCACGTGACCCGTTTCAAATTGTGCGGATCTTGAACCATTCCGGCCTACAATATGGCCTCTTTCCAATTTTGGCTTGGTATTTAAACCCATTGCCCTCTTAATATCATTAATGTCAATGGTGTCATCACCATCTTGCATTCTTGACAATAACAATGAGACGTTCTTCATTTTAACGTCCCCATCGTTGTCCAAACTGTAGTCCTCGACATTTTCAACGGATTCATTACTTTCTTTGTTATTGTTACACATTTTTTTTTTTGTTTATTCTTAACTTTACCGTAGCTTTTGTATCTATACACGATTGGTTAGTTCTACACTTGTTTAAAGTGAAAAATTTTCCAATTAGAAATTTCTATATATATAGGTTTACTTATTGCTCAGCATTTCATTATAATTAGAATTCTCAATTAGGTAATCATCTCGAATTCCACACACAAATTTATTTTTCCTTTGCTTTGAAAGTTTGTGCTGATTCTCCTTGTGTGTAGATTTTTTATTTGCGGTGTCATTTCCGAGCACCCAGATATTATACATTATTTCATTAAAGGATTGTGTTTATTAATCCTTATCAATTGATGAGATCCAAATCAAATAAACGACAGGATGGACCGCTGTTTCCTATTGAGGAACTCTCAACTGACACATTTGTTAAATTGCCAAAGAAACCATCGGCTGAGTCAGGATCTGTGAAGTTATATATCATCGTTGCAGAACCAAATATTTATCTTGAAGGATTTAATAAAGATGAGATGAATTCGAGACCACCATCAATTTTAAGAGGTGCATTGTTCCTTAGAATTGTTAAACCGGTGAAAATTAAATCCATCTCTTTAACATTTACTGGTATTTCAAGAACGGAATGGCCTGAGGGTATCCCCCCACAAAGAGAAGAATATTTTGAACTTAATACAATAACTAATCATACATGGCCGTTTTTCAATTATATTAACCCTAATGTGGAGAATAAAGGTGCTGATATATTTATTCCTAGAACGGAAGACGAATTACATGAGATGAAAGCTAATCCGCTAACCCCAATTTCATCTAATGATATAAATAATGATCTTCATTCAATTAAATCTCCAACTTCATTGATGTCAGCATTAATTGGTTCCCATTCAAATACATCAACAGCAAACTCTCCCAAGCCAAAAATGAAAAATGTTTTATTATCCAGTTTTAGATCTACCTCCTCTTCAAAGCATCCAAATGATATTGATGCATTATCAGCACAAATTTCAAGTACTTCAACAATTACTAGTAATGGTGGCAATGGTGATGATAATAAATACTTCACAACTGGTGATTATATTTACACATTTGAATTACCTATTCAATCAAGTTTACCGGAGTCTATTAAAGCATCATATGGTTCCAATTCTTATTTTTTAGATGCACACATTGAAAGAAGTGGGAAATTTAAATCAAATTTGAGTGCAAAAAGAATTATAAATATTGTTAGAGCACCGTTCCAAGAATCAGTTGAAGAAAATCAACCAATTATTATCAATAGAGAATGGGAAGGGAAACTACAATATGATATTGTTATTTATTCAAAGCAAGTTGTTTTAAATTCTTATTTGCCAATTTCATTTAGAATGTTACCCCTGGAAAAGGTGAAAATTCATAGGTTAAGAGTTTATATGACCGAACATTTAGATTATTATTGTCATCATAGAAAGGTTCATAGAACTGAACCACCCAAAAAAGTTATGCTTTTAGAACATACACCCCCAGAAGGATCCGATAATTTATTGGCATTAAATGATGATGAAATTGGTGGTATGGAATTAGATTTTCAAGTATTTGTTCCTGAAATTTGGGGTCAGGGTCGTCGTTTAAATCCTGAATCTGATACTGATAACATTCAATCTCATCATTGGATCAAAATTTGTATTAGAATTTCCAAATCAGAGCCAACACCAGAAGATCCTAATAAGAGGAAGCAATATGAATTAACAATTGACTCACCAATGCATTTATTATCACCACTTTGTGCTCATGCCAATACTCTATTACCATCCTATGAAGATCAACTTGAAATGGATGGCTCCCGAAATAGAGATTTACAAGCTGATGTTGATAAAATGATGTCTCCTAGTGAGGGTACCATTTTGGAATCTAATTTGTATAAGCCAACAGATAATGTTCCTGTTGAAATGTTAACAGCTCAAGCAAAACCATTTTCACCAATTGCTTCCCCCCAATTGAATGCCATGAGTCCTGAATTGAGAGCAACCCCAGTTTTGACACCAGTTGATATGCTGGAAATGTTAACACCCTCAGTGTCATCTTCAACTCTCAATCTGAATGCTTCTATCCCACCTCCATTAGCAAAAAAATCTTCCACTAATCATTTTCCAACACTGATTACTGTTAGACCGGCAACTGCACCGTTAGCGCCCCCTCCATTTGCAGAACATCCCCCATCTTATGAAGAAGCTACAAAACACAGAAATTCATCAATGTCATCATCCTCTAATTCAAGTACAAAGTCCAGTTTGAAATCGAGATCTAGATCTAAATCTAACGAGGTGAAATTACTATCAGGTTTATCATCAGTTCAAAAGACCAATGCAGGCATTGTGTCTTCATCTACAATATCACATCGTGGACGTCATAATATTCTCCGTCATGAACGGGATTTATCAGCTTTACAGGATAATGAAGAACATGATGAAGAGGAACTTCATGGATTAAGTTTTCATATTACACCAATTATATCAGCAGAAGCATCCCCCTCTCATTCTCCAATTAGATCCAATCACTCAAGTAAATTGATTAATAAAAGCTTTACACCAGCATTTTCTTGGGGGTATTCATCTGCTGAGGATACATTAGATGCCGCCTTGGCAAATTTAAATATTGGTAATGAAAATGAAACATTAGGATTATTAAATGATAATGAAGAGGATGAAAATGGTGATATATCAGAACTTTATCATGCCAATTCTAGTATGATGACTATTGATACATTATCAACTCAGGCACCAATTGGGGTGCAACCTAGATCAAATACAGATTTTTTAAAGATGCTTAGAACAACAACTGAGCAATCCATGGATATCACTGATATGTGATTTATTTTACTATAATAAAGAAATCCGCTATTATTTTATACAATTTTACTTACACCTTAAAACTAACGCAATTATTATTCCATTACTTTTTCAAATCATTAATTTTAGATTTAACTTCAGCTAATGTCAGTAAATGTTTAGTTGATGGGGGCACCTTTGCCAGAAATAAAGAATACACTGGTAATAATGTTGTTTCAATTTCTGAAATTAATATCCCCCTAAAATGAATAGATGCAGGATTCGATTTAAAATTCAAACAAAGGTCATCTAATGTAGAATTGAAATTTTCAATAAATAATTTCAAATTGTTCTTTGACAAATTAACATTACCATCCCCAGTTGTTGTTGAGGCCTTCATAGTTTCTGCACATAAATTGGACCAAGCAGATGTTGCCTTATCCAGTGCCTTCTTTTGTAATTTAGATATTCTATCAACACCATTTTGACCTAAAACTTGTCTTAATTTACCATTTTCAATCATAGATTTAGCACTATCATAATTACTTAAAAGCATAATACCAATCTTTTGAGAATCATCATTTTTATATTTATCATCTAATAAATGGAATGTCCAAATGATCATATCTGAATAAAATGTCGAAAGCATTAATCTTGGATCATCTGTATGTTCAGAACTTAAAATCATAAATGATTTGGGGAACCCATTAGGAACCCATTCTTGAAATTTGAATAATGTAATGAAATGAATTTCTTCATTATATAATAATTCAAAACTTTTCAATCTATTAATAATCATATTAAATTCACTACTCAATGATGGATTATTTGATTTAGGTGAAGTTTGAAATAAACTAGATGCATAATTGAAAAAATCTGTAAATACAGATTTCGATTCCTTTGTAGTCATTTCAATTGTTGATAATAAAGAATCTGAAATTGGGATACGATGTTTGTTAAGCCATTCCACCATTTTATTTGTACTTAAAGCCAGCTCAAAGTACATCGTACAATACGAAACCTTTCTTCTACTAATTTGACTAATAATATAATTCAGCCCATTTAAATAACCATTGACATATATATCAACAATTTTACTAAAAATCTCAGAAACTGAATTCGATGTGCCCCTAAACAGGACACTAATGAAATTGGTTTCTTGAATCATAAATTGTTGCATACTATTAGTATAAAACTCAAATGGTTTACCAGTTTTACCAGTGTAAATATCATTTTGATCATTACCGATATCTGGCATTATTGGTTTACAAGATTCACAATTTGCAAATGCGTTATCTCTTCTTTCATTAATAATAATATCATCTAGTTTCAAATTCCTCTTGTTGGTTAAATAATCATAAATAAATTTCAATTGAACTTCTAATGATTTTAAATTGGTTTCGTTACTACCATTAACAACATTTCGTTGTTCTGTCCCAATTAATCGCATTTTCATTTTCATTGCCTTCTTCAATTCCATCTCAGCTGTATCATATCCGTTATTCAATGCATCTCTAAGACCCTTGAAGACATTAACATTGTTCTTTTTCATATCAGATTGGATAAAGTCCAATTGATCTAAGGCATTGGTATATGATTGGATCTCCTCTAAACTTGACATTGATTTCGATTCCTTCATGGCCTTCAAAACTTCAAACGTACGATCATTGTATTGTTCCATATGGCCAATCTTACCATATATAAATTTCAAGTTCTTTTCCACTGTTTTGGATCTCTCTATTTGTTTAAGAAGAGGGTTTAGATTATAAATTGCTGATTGATTATTTCTAGAAACAGCCCCCAGTTCCGCTGATAACTTAGTAGATAATGAATTCAATGACTGCAGGTTCTCCTCCAGCATTGCAAGTGACACATCATTAACATCCATTTCCACCTTGTCCGTTAAAACTTCACTCCACTATAAAGGGGAAAACCCTCACTAAGAAAAACTTCACCCTTTCCATTAACCTTTTTTCTTTTCTTAGACCCAATGTCGATGATTTTTGTGACTGTATTGCGGGCGTTGATCTTCCCAGCGTTTTGCTAGGAAAGGATGTGCCGATGTGGTTTGGTTCTTCTTCGTCGAAGGTCGAAAGAGACTCCTTAAATGGGGCGGGCCTTATTTCGCTAACACTACGTTCATCTATAATGTAGAGTTTGATAGTAGAAAGGCCTACATAAACATCATCAGTTACTGCTCTATGTAAAATAACTTCTTTAAACCCCCTTGTCATTCTTGTTTGGTGTAGGAAATAATCCAAGATCAATTAAATCCGTAAGAGACCATTCAATAGCGTCTTCTGTTTTCCATGTCCAATAAAAATACCCATTTAACTCAGAATATGATTGAACTTGGGCCTCAATATACTTGGCCAATTTATCTTTGTCATTACCTGTCATTTTGCTAACATCGTTAGAAAATGTACATTCTCCAATAAATTCATTACTATCTTCAAATGAATTATTATATCTTGAACCTCTTCCAACACCATTTAACCATTTAGTACAATCGGTAAGAGCACCAGACCATTCACCCACAATTTGGGTTCTTGAAATGGCCTTCATTTCGTTCACAAGATTTCTTATATTTTGAATGTTTTCGTCAATAGAGCTCTTCATTTGCTCCACCGTAAAGCACGCATAATAATGGTTATCTAACACAGTTCTTGGTAAAAGAACTTTATCTTTCCAAAAACTAGGTGGCATGAAGGCATCCTGGAAAACAAAATTGTTCTTACTGTATTTATTCATAAGCTCATAAGTATCATAATCGAATTGAACAATTTTGTCAGTTGGTAATAATGGACCATATGGTTCATTCAAATTTTCAATCCCAATAACCACATCTTGGTATTCTATGGTACCATAAGTTTTAAAAATATAATCCAACACTTTAATACCTAAATCATAATTCTTTTGAACAGATAGCCATTCACGAGAACCTCTTTTACCTGAATTGTCAAACCCATTTTGGGAACCTGGAATCCCATGTAAATCAATCCATAATTTTAATCCATGCTTCCTACACCATTCAATGGCCATTTTCAAATATTCCTCTTGTCCACCAACATAGGGATCTTCCTCAAAGCTCTCAAATGCCCAGTATCCGATTGGTAACCTAACAGCATTGAAACCAAATGACTTGATTCTAATAAAATCACCCTCAGTGATCCAGGTATCCCAATGTTGTTTTAATCGTTTTGTGGCTTCATCCTTTCCAAGAGACTCACAAAAACTCCATTCATCAAGGGGGGTAGTTTCATCTGTATGGTCTTTTGAGGCCCCTAGATATAAGGATGGTGAAATGAAAGGCTCTGTTACGAGCCAACCACCCAAATTGACACCATAAACCTTTTCCTTTGTGTAGTCAAAAACAGTGGATTCAATTTCTAGCAGGTGTTGGTTGTCATTGTGGATCAAATCAAATCCATGCTTTGAGTCACGGTTTTCAACCATTGTATATGAATAATTAGTTGGGGAGTACTCCGGCTCAACCGACGCTGTCACCAGCCCCACCAAAAGCAATGCCTTATATAAATTACGACTCATTGACATAATAGCTATCTGAATTCTTAGAAAAGCAGGTGATTATTATAAATCTAACACTTGCTACTCAGCACTTTTGCCACAATAGGAATTTTTTCGTATTGCTTAAATCTCCCTACACGGAAATTTGTAGTATGAAATTTGACAAGGTATACTTTTTTGTGTAGAGTATGATCCCATCTAACATTTTAAAGGTTTTAGTTCCCGAGGAGAGTGCTGATTTGTCTGGGGAGGATGTTTGTATGGGGTGTCAAGTTATGGGGTCAATGACAGCCCTAGTGGCAGGTGCCTATTTTGCATCTGGTGCAACATTTAAGGGAGATTTGGATTTTAAAAAGAATCCAAAATGGTGGAGGTTCACTGTTCGTAGTTGTGGTATCCCCCTTATAGCTCTAGGTATTTTCAGAGGTGGCGAGGGTTGGCTTTGGAATAAAGATATCAAATATAAGGAATCTTGGTTTTAAATTTTATATTGTACAGTATTATAAATATGCCCTTTGTAAATAGGAATGAACCATTTAGTTGCATTTATTTGGCAAATAAAAAGGTCTTACCACTATTGTTACCACCAGCAATCCAATTTTCTGTTGGGTGGAACACACATGCAGCAGGAACAGATGTCATATAATCATCTGTTAAATGAAGAAGCATTGTACCATCATTAGAGTAAACATCGAGATACTTTTTCATATTGGCAATAACAAACTTTTGGATACCATCCTGAGGATTTGCTTGCCATCTAGATTTCAATATAGTGACCCATCTACCAGATTGACAATTATGTGTTATTGTTTCATTTGGTGTTAAATTTTCAGAGATTTCACCCTCTTCAGGTTTAACTAGTGATTTAAATCCTGATTGGTCCTTACCAAAATTAAAGATTCTAATAGTATCATCATAGCCATTGCAGACAACATCACCATTTTGGTTCCAATCAACTGTACTAACACTTAATCTAGATCGATAAGCAGCAATACATTCAGGACCTGTTGAATCCTCATAACCAGACCAAGTTTGTGGTTGAATCTTTCTCAAGTCCCAAATACGCATTGTTCTATCCAAAGAGGCCGTGGCAATTAAATTAGAATCCATTGGGCACACAGTAGAATACCCAATTTTTTTATCATGTAATCTCCAAACTTCACTGGTTCTTTTCAATGTATTGGGGTCTCTTAAATCAAATCTCATCCCCTCACCATCTAATGTAGTGAAATAACCAACATCCTTAGAAATGAAATGAATATCACTAAGACCAGATGGATTCCCCCATTGATCCTCAAAATCAAGAACCGTTTTAGAAACTTGCTTTTGTAAATCTAATGTTCTAATTGTACCATCGTATGAGCAAGTGATGATTTCTTCTAATGCTTCGTTTCTAAATCTTATTCTTGGAATGTTTTTAGTATGAGGAGATAATTTAGTTATACTAGGTTCAGCTTCTTCATCATCCTCTGGTGTCCAAATACCCAAATCACCAACTTTATCACCTGCCAAAATGATTTTCCTCCTATTAGAAGGATGAAATTCAATTGTTGTCATTCTTTCCATCGTTAATTGAACTTTATTTGGAGGAAATTTATCATATAATTCTAGAGTTTCTAAATCATCTCTCACTTGTTGAATTGATTTGGAAACTGGTTTCCTATCTTTTAAATCATCATAAAAATCAGCAGCAGAAAATGATTTACCTAAATTCTTTAATGCTTCAGGATCCTTAATAACATCCGATAATTGGAAATCATCAGTAATTCTTTGCTCTAAAACAACCTTTTCATTATTAGCTCTCATTTGCTTTTCTAATTCTCTGTCATCAACTTCAATCATTTCTGGCTTTTCCATTTTCACACCCGCAATACGACGTGATCGTCTTAAGGGTGCAACCTCTCTCTTGACAACCTTTGAGGTTGGTTCTGATTTAATCTTAGGTTTCCTCTTTTGATTGTCATGTCCGAATTCTGATGCTAATGAAGTTAAATTCAATTGTCTAAGAAGTTCCCTGTTCCTAGCAATATTTTCTTGTCGTTGCTGTTCAAATTCCGAAACCATTCCAATGGGGAGCCTAACGCGTTAGTAATAAATAATGTGTATATACAATACATTCAGACGCGTTGTAATTTTTGTCTGTTTGCGGAACGAAAATTTTGAGCATTTTAAACGAAGATGAAATGATTTTTCACTGGCTTCGTATTCTTCTCTTTCTTATTTTTTTATTATTACTAAATAATGGATAAAGCACTTGGTAAAAAACTCTTTTTGGACGTGTTCCCAGAACTTGTTGATGAGTTACTTGATATTTTAAAGAAATATGGTATGAGAGATGATGCTTTGGCATGGTTTAAAAGAAATATTGAATATAACACTCCAGGTGGTAAATTGAACAGAGGTATTTCTGTTGTCGATACTTATGCTTTATTAAAGGGTTACAAAGCATATGATGAAATGAAACCTGAAGAATATAAAAAAGCTGCTCTTTTAGGATGGTCTATTGAATTGCTGCAAGCTTATTTCCTTGTTGCTGATGATATGATGGACAAATCTATTACTAGAAGAGGTCAACCGTGTTGGTATATGAATGAAGACGTTAAGGATATTGCTATTAATGATGCTTTCATGCTGGAAGGTGCTATTTACATGCTTTTAAAGAAACACTTTAGACAAGATTCTTATTACGTTGACATTTTAGATTTACTTCATGAAGTCACCTTCCAAACTGAATGTGGTCAATTATTAGATTTAATCACTGCTCCTGAAGATCATGTTGATCTTTCAAAGTTCTCTCTTGAAAAGCATTCCTTTATTGTTATTTACAAGACTGCTTATTACTCCTTTTACTTACCTGTTGCCCTTGCTATGTACATGGCTGGTATTGATTCAGAACAAGATTTCAAACAAGCTCATGATGTTTTGATCCCATTAGGTGAATATTTCCAAATTCAAGATGATTACTTGGATTGCTTTGGTAAGCCTGAAGATATTGGTAAGATTGGTACTGATATTCAAGATAACAAATGTTCTTGGGTTGTTAATACCGCTTTGAAATTAGCCACTCCTGAACAAAGAGTCCTTCTTGATGAAAATTATGGTAGAAAGGATGCCAGTAAGGAAAAAATTTGTAAGGATCTCTTCAATGAAATGAAGATTGATCAATTGTACCATCAATATGAAGAAAAGGTTGCTGCTGAAATGAAGGAAAAAATCTCAAAGATTGATGAATCTAGAGGTTTTAAGGGTGAAGTTTTAACCGCATTCTTTAACAAAATCTACAAGCGTTCTAAATAAGTCAAGTTGTTTGAAATTAATTGATTCTGAATTGATAATTATAAATGTATCTATAGGTGTAACTAGAATATATATATATATATATAGATATTACCATTCCTTGAAATTTCAAATACCAGTTCCAACTAACGGTGGATAATCTTTTGAAGTTTCAGAATCTTCTGGATGCTTACAAGTGCACCATTCAGATTGTGGAACTGGATCCATTGCGCTAGGGATATGTAATCCACATCCAACCCAGGTACTCTTACCACAATTAGGACAAACTGCTGGTTTACACATTATTTATATAAACAATAGGAGTGAATGGCAATCCTAGCAAAGTTGTAAGTAAGTTGCAGCCCCTCCTCCAATTGAAAAAGCCCCTAGATAGGCTGCGGGAAGGGAGGTCACGTGCACTGTGGCTAGTGGATGTGGCGCGTGAAATTAAATATTTTTCTTTTCTTGGGAAACCACGTGAGGAAAACAACAAATCAACAAGAAGTATACCCAATTCCTTTTAAGAAACCCATTGTTAGGAAGATGGATACGAAGAGAGAGTACGAAGAAAACGACGTTTTAGATGTCAATAAAAGAATCAAGACAGAAGAAGGAAGACTACCAGAGAGCGAGAAAGCACGTGACCACCAACTTCATAATAACCATGTTAATGGAAATAATGATGAAGACGAAGCATTGGCCCATGCAGCAGATTTAGCCGCTGCCACTGCCGCTCAAAATAATGATGAAATTAAGCCAGAACATGGTTCTGATGAATGGCATAGAATTAGAAAGTTGAATCATAAGGAAGTTGAAAGACGTCGTCGTGAAACTATTACCACTGCTATAAAGGAATTACAAGAATTAGTTCCAACTGCTCATAATAATAAGGCTCAAATCATTAAAAAGGCTGCTGACACTATAAGAAAGATGAAAGAACAAGAAGAAGCAACTGTTAATAAATGGACCTTGGAAAAAATTATTACAGATCAAGCAATTGCTGAATTAGCTTCAAGTAATGAAAAATTGAAAACTGAATTAGAAAAGGCTTACAGAGAAATTGAGTATCATAAATCTCAGTTTGGGAAATTCATTGAAGTTGTTAAAACTAATGGTGTCAATCCTGCAATTACTGAATTTTTGGGTAAAATTGAACCATTCACCACTGATAACAGTCATGAAGGAGGTGAAGAAGAAGAAGAAGAAGAAGAAGAAGAAGAAGAAGAAGATGCTGTTCATCAAAACCAAAATGATGATGATGAATCCAATGGTCCAAAGAATACCGATGGAAATTCAAATAATGAAAAGCCTAATTAGCCTTTCAATAAATTTACAGTATTGATTAAATTTGTATCTTTAAATGTGTTTTATTTGTAAAATAACATGAGTTATTATTTTAGATTTTCAGTTCTCTAACTAAAACACCCTCTGTAGCCATACCTAATGAACCCATCACTGACATGTCAATACTATAACTGCCTTGTTCGTCTCTTTGCATTCCTCCACCAAAAAATGAAATCATTGAAGATGTCCCCGCATACATCAATTTATCCTCCATACCAGATCTATTACAAATAATTACATTCACCTTATGATCCCACAATGGCTGTAATCTAATAATCCAATATCTACCAGTTCTTGCATCCACATTATTCATATGTTTCAAATATTCTTTAGCAGTCGGCTTGTCTTCATTGCTATAAGGATATGGAGCAGGAGTTAATATTCTATTATTTGTTGGATATGAACCTTGTAAATTTAATTCCTCTAATGAAACAATTGGACTTTGATAACAGTTTTGAAATTCTTTAATTTGTTCAGGACTCCATTGTTCATCCCAAGCTGAATTCATCCATGCTGTAGGAACAATGACCAATTCCACATCATTATGTGCAGCAGATGTTGCAAATTCGTAAGCATCAAACGGTGCTTTGAATTGGTAGGGATTGAGATCCATGCAAATTCCTATACTAGTTTTGAAGCTTTTATTTAATCTCTCGATTGGTAAATCAAAGGAATAAAACCCATCTGGTGATTCACTGCACCCCCATGTTTCATCAGTTTCATATAAATGTGTCTTTCTATAATTATGCAATAGTGATCCAGACGGTGAAACAATCATTGCAGAGTTATAAATGGTTTCTTGTTGAATTTCTGGATAACCAACTACAGTAACACAATTCCATTTTTGAGAAACTAACTTTGCAAATTCAAAGGAGGGACCTTGTCCCATCCTTTCAAGATATGGCTTAATGTGGTTTCTGCTAGTGAAATTGTAACCAGTTAGAGCCAATTCTGGAAATACTATTAAATCAACGGACGACTTTATCGATTTCTCTAATAAACCCAATGCTCTTTGAGCATTATTTTCCACTTGTGCCAACACTGGTGCCAGTTGAACAGCTGCAACTCTTAATGACATTTATTATTGAACTAAAGAGGTGCCAGATAAAAAATGCATATTACATAATCATTTACACATTTCCTTCACCACTAAAAGTGTAATAAGCAACAAGACAAGATGGAGTTAGTCTTGGATCCAAGGATCAACAGCCATGTATTGACTCCAATTACCATTATAATGCTCTTGGTTCATATTTTAAGGGGCCTGATTGGACGCTGGCTTATGGAAGAGGAGACACCCATGCTGTCTACAAACAAGGTGAGAGAATTGCATCATTTGAACAGATTGAGAACACAGGGAAGTTCATTAGGTGCGGCAAACAACAGCTTATGCGATTCTGAATGGACTGCAAGAAGATTGGCACTGGAAACCCAATACAGTGCCAAATTGGGGGGATTGAAAAATGTGTTGATGGACACTGAGGAAC
This sequence comes from Saturnispora diversa, assembly GCA_030560905.1. Taxonomy (NCBI): domain Eukaryota; kingdom Fungi; phylum Ascomycota; class Pichiomycetes; order Pichiales; family Pichiaceae; genus Saturnispora; species Saturnispora diversa. Next base: position 394,990 of record JAKTWH010000002.1, read on the forward strand.
ATGGCTCTAGTGGAGGAGCTAGTGCAGGATTGATCTCAAAGATCTGGCCACAACTAAAGATGACCATTTTACAGTATGCTCCTCAGCCAGTTCTTTTGTTTTACATGTCATATTTCTTTCAGGGTTACGTTGTTCTTAAATTACCGTTTTATTTAACAGGTAATTTCAAGGAGATGTTACATAATTCTATTACAACACCTGACTTAAATGTAGAATATGTGACTGCTATCTCGTGGTACTTTGTCAATCTTGCTGGTATGGAAAGTTTAGCTGACGTGGTTATGGCCTTTTTCGGTTACATTCTCAAAACTATTGGTCTTTCATCATCATCATACTTGGATTCTTCACCAACTCAAAAGATTCTATTAGAAAATTTACAAAATATGGATAGCATATTATCGGTGGGGGGTGTTTCAAATTTGGTGAATAAGCAAGCACAACAACAACAACAACCGATGTCACTTATACCCGGTATGGCACAACCAAAATCAGAAACTATTTTCACACAGCATGTAGAATCCTTGAAAATGATTAAACCAATGAGCGTTTTGAATGATATTGAAGTTAACTTTTTAGAGAGATTTGCAAAATGATGAAATTCTAGATAGTTACATGCCAATCACAGCATGCAGTTTGCGGACTATGTAAGCTTATGACTTTGTGACATAGATATCATCTCATTTAGGTGAGAATGCACATTTGTAGCTGATCTTTATACCAAAAAGACTTTAATAAAAGTTAGTATTAAATCTTGTACATTTCACTTACTTTACCTGAATTTACTAAATGTTTTTAGATTGTTTTATAAACTATATACACGAATTAACAGTACAAATCCCCCCCTCTAATTTTATTCGGAATGTATTAGCTTGACTTGAATTTAGGTATTGATCCATAGTTTATATGTCCCTTGTTGGATTATTCGATAATTCTCTGTCAACATCCAGCCTCTGTAAAATATCCTCATGTAACTGATTCTTTTGGGAAACTTGAGCCCACAAAATGCATGCTAATGGAGATTTGGCATTAGCATATAACTTTATAATTTCATTTCTGATATTATCGCTTATTTCGTCTTGTGATTGAATACCAATACTATATAACAAAGATGTTAATTGTATTGATCTCTCCTTATCAGTTAGAGAAATAAAATCTTGATCCAAGTCTAATTTCCTCACAACTGATTTCATGATTTCTCTCTTTAAGTCTTGGTATTGTGGGCTCAATTTGAAATAACATATTAATAAATCTAAATGTTCATATTTAGCAAATTGGACAGTACTTTCAACAATATTGGTATTGAGCATATCCTTTTCAATAACTACTCTCTTCAAGCTACTTGTAAGACTATTAAACAATAGCCTTTTTTGTTCTAAATCAACTGGTAACTGTGAACATAAACTTGCTGATAATTGAATGTACTCGGAAACCGTATCCTTTGATGGTAAGTAACACTCTTTAATTAATCTGTCTAAAAGGGGTTTTGATGTTGGTAAATCTCCAATTTTCAAAGAAGCTTCCAAATAACTGTTAACCATTGGTATTGGTGCTCTTGAAAAGAAGGCATTATTACCATCATTTAACTGAGTTTGCGAATTGTAACTTTTACTAATAGTTTTAACAACTGTCACAGCCTCTGGGATATCCTTTGCTGAATTTAAAAGTGATGTAATAATATGAATTAAATCTTGGTCATGAAATTTCAATATCTTGGATTCAAATAATTGATTTAGTTGGCTCAAAAAGGTTTGTTGATTTTCAGTAGTTTCAATATCTCTCAATAATTCAACAAATAAAAATGTAACATCATCAAAGGTATATTTCAAAAATGCATCATCACTAGTAATGATTGATTCTATTAATTCATCTAAAGGTCCGTGTTCAAATGTATCATCTCTATTCAATAAGGAAGTAAAACTTTCTCTTGATCCCTCTGGATATTTAAGTTTTAATTCCTCCATTACATTCACAATAGATTTCCATTCTACTTTACTATTGAACATCTCTTCATAGTCCATCGCAGCATCAAGAACATCAAAGGAATCCTTTCTTGTTGTAGTCATATCCACAAACTCCTCATATCTTTTAGCAACCCGATTTGCTGAATTAAGAGCAATATCCAAAGAAACTGAATCAGGTAAATAGGCAAATGGAAATATGGTCTTCTTTTGAACGTTAATAACTGAATTCTTATTAAAATCAACAGCTAATGTTTGATCCAATTTAGAGCTGTCAAAAAGAGGTTTTTGAAAGGAAAAATTAGACAAAAAGGCTTCTGCCTCTTCTCTAGACATTTCCTTAATAGAAGTAGCCATATACCTCCGCATGGAAGGGAATTTAGGTGCCATTTTTCGGTCAATCTGAAATAATGAAAAGTCGATTACTGTGTAATGGTTAAAAAAAAAAAACAGCCTCAATGAGTTGCAATTTTGTTTCATCTATTTATCAAACCATGCCGATTGCTTTCAAAATAGTGAAGTTGGTGTTTGTGTCTTGGTTCTTTTGGTCTATACTTACAGCTAATGGCAGACACTTTGGAGGAGAGAAAATGGTGGGTCTCTCGGATTTGGATGGGTATGCTTCTACGTCTCATTATTCCTTAAACTCTAATAGCGTTATAGAGAATGGATTAATTAACTCGAATATTGTCCTTTTAACAGCACATCCTGATGATGAATCAATGTTTTTCACACCAACATTACTTGAATTAGGTAAAGAAAATTATAATAATTCAATTCATATATATTGCTTATCCAATGGTGATTATGATGGGTTAGGAGAAATTCGTGCTAGAGAATTGAATAAGGCTTCCACTTTATTAGGAATCAAAAGTGTTGAAATTGGAGATTTGATTGATGATATAAATGCATATTGGGATAGCCAGACTATCATCAATAGATTAGATGCAAAGATGAAATCAATTAATGAAAAGGGTCTTAAGAATATCATTTTAACGTTTGATAAAGACGGTGTTTCCAATCATCCAAATCATAAATCTCTCAATACTGCTGTTAGGAAATACGTTAAGACTAAAAAGAGATTAGAAGCATGGGAATTGAAAAGTTGGAACTTTGGGGTGAAATATTCTGGGTTCTTTTTAACTAATATGGAATTGATATCTGAGGCAATGAATCAGGATACCAAGAAATTTGTTTGTTCCACATTACAAAATGTTGGAATTACAATATTTGAGAATACAAAGTTATGTAAAGTTCCAAAGGTCCAAAGCAAATCAATTTCAATTTATTCTGATATCAATGGCTGGTTCCTTGGTTTATCGACAATGACATGGGCTCATTATTCTCAAATGGTTTGGTTTCGTTGGGGGTGGGTTTTAGGTAGTAAGTACATGAATTCTAACGAATTGATTAAATTCTAAAGAATAATATAAAATCATAATATCATTAAACAATACAAATTGGAAGCTTGAACTTTTATGATTAATCTTGATAATGATTTCAGTGACGTCCACTTCAGTATATTCATTTGTTTCCTTATTTGAGATTCATCAAGTTTTGCAAATTTTGAAATATCTAAAAATACAAATGACTTTCTTCTATATAGCCATATTGTTAGCTAATGTGTAAATATATGTACATGGCCACATTGATTTGCTTTTACCATAATTCAAAGTCATCATCATCATCTAAACTCTTGCGCGTTTCCTTAACCCTTTCCATTGCATATTTATCCTGTTCATATTTCAATTGCTCGTGGATTTGTTGTCTTTCATAAATATCATCTTTATTTAACGATTCTTTACCACCTAAACAATTATCTCCCAAATACTTTTCTAATAGTTCATTAGCTTGTAAGAATCTTTCTCTTGATGCTAATTCATAAATAATATGTTTTAAATATATTCTGAAAATATTCTTATTGTAATTAGTTTCTCGCAGATCTCTGTTATAATGTTTCACAATAGAACGTTGATAAACAATTGGTAAACCCTCAATAAGAGAATCCAATGACCCATATTTCATTCTCATAAATATCATACCTTTACTCACATTTGCTATACCAACACTAGCTTCTGCTGTTTGCCAAATGGAATCAAATAATAAATACTGCATGTTGAGATTCAATTTATCTTCTTCTGATGCTAAACCATGAGTCTCTAATTCTTGTCTAACGTGAAAACTGACAGTGTTACCAAATAAACCTGTCAGCTTCAAAACCAAATGCCAATATCTGAATAAATCAGACTGAGTTAAAATTGATCCATATCCGGACATCAATGCTTGTGAAATTTGTAACCCTTTAACTAATTCACCATTCTTTGCATATGCTAAAATAACAGATAACAACACATTCAAATCAGGGAGATTACTAGATTGTAAATTGATTTTAAATTTCTTTGAAATGCCACCAACTTCATTATCGGGCTTAATGATGACCCCCCAATTTGACTTCATATATTCATCAATGGCTCCAACATCACCATTTTCACCAAATGAACGAATGAATGATGCTGAAACACTACTATTGGTATTATTCAAAGAATAAATACCATCGTTTTCAATTTCATTCATCTGAGTTTCAGAAAGAGCGAATTGATATCTATTCAATAATTCATTGACATTTCTCACATGAGGTTTATATTCATATTTGGATGGCAACCTTCCTGAATAACCTTTAAAAATATTAGTACCATAAATTTTCCATGCCTTCATTGAAGAATTTGTAAGTAATTCAATCTTAAGTGCCCAAAGCAAATTGGTTAATTTGTAATTTTTAGATTCCAAAACGGAAATGATATCAATAGCACGTTTATTACTCTGGGCAAGAACAAAAAATTGAACAATATTTTGAAAATCATACATTGTCAACTTGATATTATCTTGTCTATTTGTTGTTAATATTTGATTTCCTTTATCTATTGTAAAATCATATGAATCACTTTTTAAAAACAAGTTGAATGTCTTTCTTAAATCGGCGGCTAAATCAGTCAAATATTTGTATTGTGATTCTAATTGATTTGGATCTTGTGAAAGTTTATTCTTATTCTTTTGTTCTCTTTTGAAATTACCCAACTCATTAATATAATGATTTAATAATCGCTTGATAATTAGGGAACGTTCATATTCTGTGAATTGATCTAACTGAGTTTCATTTGCTTTCACAAAACATAAAGCTTTAACTCTTTCAAAAAGTAATTCATCTGAGGGATTTTCCAATAACCGCCTAATGGCTTCAACGTGTTTTTTCCAATAAGAATTTGAATTTGGGGTCTTTGATAGAACTCTTTGATTAGTAGAGCTTGATATTCTTTCACTTAATAATTCTGCAAGATTAGATCCCGTGAAATGGAAATCGTTAGAAACAGATTTGACAATGGACACTGGGTTTAACGGTTGAGATTCAAGTTTATTGTAATTATATTCTAAATTCTCATAATTGGCCGCCTCTTGTAACAGCCTTTTATTATAATCACTTAGTCTGGAAGAGGGAATAAAAAACGTCAATGAACGTTTCCCAACAATAGGCTTTAACATCTTCAACCCCTCCTTAAATTAGGAATCAAGTTTGCAACACACAATTGGTTGAAAAATCTGAAAATATGAAAATCTGAAAATTTTCAAGCAATTTGATATATTATTTTATTTTATTTTATTTAAAATTTGAGATTTCAATAAAACTTGACTGGCTATAAAACTTTACGTAATCTTGTCTTTAAAAGTTATTGATTTCAATACCTTGATGAAGAGATTGAGCTTGGTTCATGCAATGCTGTCCAACCCAGACGTCCATGATGCAAAGACCAACGATTTTAGAAACAACAACAGGACATTTGGTCAAAAATTCAAATTGTTCAGAACCTGATTCCATTGCTTCTGAAAAGATGGTGCTGTATTCTACCAAACTCTCTTCTCCAATGTTATTTTGAATAAATTCACCAGCTTCATGAAGACAATGTTCCTTTGAATCCACAATGATCTTTCCTCCTTTTTTCAAAACTAAATCCTTCATGAGATCCCCCTCCACTTCAATCATTTGTGGTTTGTACGAACCAATAGCACCAATGAATACTCTAGATTGACATCTTTCAACTAACTCCTTTGTAACATGAGGAGAAGTGGTTGGAACACAAGTGAAAATCACACTGGTATTTTCAAAGTAAGATGCTAACTTAGGATCAGCAGACGTTGTGGCAATAAATTCAATACCACTAGAGTTATTCTCCTTAGAAAAGTCATCACAAAATGTAGCAGCCTTTTCTAGTGTTCGATTGACACAAATGACTCTGTTGAATCTCTTTGGGTACAAAATCAATGCCAAACGAAGATGCCAAATTGCTTGATCTCCAACACCAAATACCACTAGGGTATCTTCATTCCCATAATCTTTACCAACAGGAAAGGTCTTAACTAATCCCAATGATGTACAAAGTGCAGTTCTAAAAGCTGTTAATGTAGCACCATTAATAACAGCCAATGGGTAACCTGTTTCCCTATCTAAGATAGTAGTGATTCCCTTTAGTCCCTCCTTAGAGGCAGTAATAGCCTTCATACCAACACGAGTGCCCTTAGACGTCATAAACAAATGGGTACAACCATATTCAGTAGCAGTAACGACTCTTGGAGGAATGATGGAATGATCATTATGATATTCTAAAAGCGCATTCTTAAGGGTTGTTTGATATCCCTGTAATTCAGCAATACTAAGAGACTTTAAAATGTTGGAGATAATACTATCAGTTAACACCAACATTATTCTTTGCCAGGAAAAGAAGAAAGTGATATCAATTGAGCTAGAAAAGTGGGAGATATTCCGGCAATTTCCTTATTGGGAAGCACCCCGACAACATTCTAAAAAGAATGGAATCGTTGATTCTGATGCTGCATTTGAAGAAGAGACTGAATGCCAGTGATTTGGGGTGTCAGATTGACGTGGTTCCCGTAGAGGAGTTGGAAGAACATCGATTGTTAGAGTGTTTGGATGTATTGGATGCCAATCTTGGTGAAATATACACAAAAGTCCAAGGAAAGGATTGGAAAACAAAGAAGGTGATAGAGATGAGGGAACAGGGGTTAGTATATGTGATTATGAAGGATTGGGGGTTTGTTTCATTGAAAATCATTGGAGAAGTGGGGTTTAGGGTATTGTATTTATATGAAATACAATTAAACGAATCGCAACGAGGTAAAGGACTTGGAACAAGATTATTAAATATTATTTATGAAACTACAGATGCCATTAGTAAAGATAAAAAATTGAGAAGAGAATGGTTGGATAATAACATGGAAATTGGGGATGATGATGTTCTTGAATTAGAAAATGGTGCACCTGTGATCACAGCTACAGCATTAACTGTTTTCAGTTCCAACACGAACGCAAGAAGATTGTATTCTAGATTGGGATACACATTAATGGATGGCAGTCCCACAGATAAAATCTTACGAGGACGAGTTATCGAACCCGACTACTACATTTTGGAAAGAAGAGTTTGAAAGAGAGTTACACAATATCTTCCCATTTTGTTTTCGGTAGTTTGGCTTTATGATTGTACTAGTAATACACCTGTCTAATTACAATACATGTATCATATAGCTAGAAGTTTGTTTTAATAGAATGAGGAAATATTCAATAATGCAGGTTAAAACCCCATTGCATCTTCCACCACCAAAGTAATATATATTTTTCAGCAACGGGGAATTGAGTTAAATGGTTTAATAACGAGAATTGGAAAATGGATATTGCATTCTATTCAATCAGATTGTTTGCTTCCGATGTCCAAAACTTAGTTATTTATTTACCCAAACAACATGGCAACTTTAAAAAATTGGTACGCTAATCGAAGGCTTCCTATTAAGCTTAGTATATGAACCAAGAAATTCCGCTTTTCAAGTATGCGTGAGCTATATACATTATCTTAGTTGAAAGTGCTCAAATTACCTATACCTATAGTTTAGAAATTGAAAACACATGAATTTCAAATCGTAAAAGACCACCATGACATCGACTTCTTTTATATAAACTACAAAATACTTTTCTAATTAGATCTGGTAATCATTACAAAGCACTCTAATATCAGCGCCTTGTAATGTGTGATTCCCTCTAGTTAGCAGGATTGCGTAAGCCTTCTGCCAAAATTACCATATGTTTTTTTCTATCACTTTTTCGACCGTTTGCACCAATAGGTTAGACGCACTTTTCTAGTCTATTAGTCGCTCATCGTCTAGTCGGGTGACAAGTCCATTTTAGTTAATACATTCTTGGATGTGTAAATGTAAAATGAGCTTAGATTAGGTAATGAATTACTCAAAGATCTATGTATGTCACTTGGCTATTTGTCTGCCAGTTAGGACCATTATCGTATGGACTGTCCGGTTTTTGAGTTTCGAACGCTTGATCTAGAACCTAAAGAAAGATATCGTTTACCACAAGCCTATAGTGTTAACTACTAGGGTAATCACACAGTTCCTCTTCACTCCATTCAGCATTATCGCCGAAACCTTGAGTCTCACCTGTCGCATCGTGCACCAAGTCGTTCATGGTAGACCAATCATATTGAGAACTAATTTCCTCTGAAGACCCAAGCGAATGGCAGTATTGGCCTTTAAAACCCCACCCGTTGGCTAATTCTTCATCATTGAAGCCATTACCATATTCGTCAACCGGATCTGCTGGTTCCCAACTATGCTTACTAAACTTGTTCTGGATCTCGGATTTATAGAAATACGGCAAGAAAATACGCGATGCGGCCAAGCCATGCTGAGCATAGATGTTGTGTCCGCTCGGACTTTGGTAAACGTTGGTAACGTTGGTACCGAACAAACTGCCATCAATCAGGTAAAAAGACGAGTTATTGTCTAATACTATATCTGTCTTAAAACCGGCCTGCCTCCACCCAGTATGGAACGCGGTTAAATTCGCATGATGACCCCAACGGTCTAACCCATAGTAGTCGCTGAAGTCTACTTGTGTGCCAACTATATTCGCCCTAGTCGACACTTGCACACCCGACGAATCAAATATAGCTGTCATTACGTAGCTGATTCCAGTCGTGAAACCTGCTACTAGCAGCATGCTGGAAATGGTAGCTACAATACAGGCAGCGCCTGTGACTGTACCCCACCCGGGAATCGAGGCCAGCACGGAGCACCCAGTTTGAAACGCATATAGCCCCAAGCCTACGTCCGCCACAATGTTGGCAGTGAGTACGAACATCCATCCCAAGACTGCCTTCGTATCTCCCGGGCCTAAAGCCAAGAGCTTCGAGGCGTCAAGTGGTGAGATATTAATCTCATGAATGTGAATCAGTGCTTGTTCCACAGATACAAGTACAGCCGTTGTGTTGGAGTCCATATGCAATTAATATAGCGATATATATTGATGTGATACAAATAATGATAGTGTGAATAATTCTAAAGAAGAAATTGTATGAATCCGACGTGGGTGTTTCCATAGGTCCCTATGTCTTGGTGTTTTATTCTGATAGATGAAGGCCAGCTAAAAAAGGGATTTTCAAGGGGCGGAATTTTTACCCCCTTTTCTACTCAGGATCCATTGATTTTATTTTCTCGATTCGTCGCAGCAGTGGCCCAATTGGGTTTGCCTTGAATTTACGGGGTCAAGTACACATCCACCTAAAAATTTTCTCAAATGCCACCTTGCGCTCACATTGTCCTCCATCGCAGACAAAAAAAAAAAAGAATAACATTTATATTAACAAAAACTCTAAAAGGTATTTATCCAGTGATGTCTGCCGAACAAGGGGAACCGAAACAACAACAGCCAAAACAACAAAAACAACAACAACAACAACAACAACAACAGCAGCAGCAGCAGCAAAAAAGAAACAGAGGCAATAATAACAACAACCGTCGTAAGGGCCCTCAACGTGATCCAATTATTCAACTTTCCACACTTCTAGGTAAGAGATTGCACATTACATTTATTGGAAAATTAGCCGTGGAGGGGAGATTGGAGGGGTATGATTCATTGATGAATTTGGTGCTTGAAGATGTGCAAGAAGTTGAATCACCAAATGAAACCTTGAACCACTATAATAAGGTTGTTGTTAAGGGACAAATGTTAGCTACATTAGAACCTGTTGAAGGAGGTGAAAGATTGGAAGTTAATAATGAAGAATCAGTGATTTAATTCATTATATTTCAATATTTATATATCTATAATATGTATAATAAGAATAGCTCACAGGTAGGCATTCAATTCACTAACTTGATTTAAATCATTTAACCCAATGTCAATGTTAATATCCCCATCACTATCATTCAAATTATTACATTTATCCCCGTATAATTTCTTAGTAACTGCATCATCACAATTACTATAATCATAAGCACCCAAAATCCCCCTTTTGACAGCATCAACACTTTCATTAACTGTAATACTGACATTATTAATCATACCAGTGGGGCCATCATAATACCCATTAACACTTTCATCTAACCATGAATCATCAATATCACTTATTGATAAATGAGATTGAACCTCTTCAACCCCTTTATTAGGATGTTCTTTTTTCCATTCATGTTCTAAAACATCATCTAAATTCTCAGCTAATTTACCACTTTCTTCAATATCCAAATCCTTATTTAAATCATCTTCTTCATTAGTAGTATTATTCCAATTTTTCAAATCTTCCCCCCTCATACATTTCTCACCAAAGTTTTCCTTAACCATATGATCAACAACTGCCCATCCATAGGCATTGGCAAATCTCCTTCGAACAATCATATTATTATGTGCATCAGGTTTCATAACAACAAGAATCTTTCTCCATGACATTCCCAAATGCCACCTTCTAGCAATCTTTTCTTCAAGATATCGATGTTTTTTAGGTAAATCCAGTTGTGCCAAAATCTTGCTTGATGGTATCTGTGTATGAGTCTTTGGAATCATATTTGGTGTATATATTTTATCATGAATAATCGAAGGTTGTCTACTATTGGGGTCATTGATATATTTAGGAGATGGTAATGGTGGTAAAATAACCCTTTTAATAGATGTAATCACATTCGATTTAGGAATTGCCAATAATGACTTCACCTCAGTATGATTGGCACCCTCCTCATTTGGTAATTCATCTTCCTCATCAATGGTGTCATTATCAGTATCCAATTGTGCTTGAAAATATTTGTATTTTGATGACATGCTCCTTTGTTGAGTCCCCAATGATGGTAAACAAAACCCAATTGTTGATTGAACTCTACCCTTAATGATATTAATAAAGCTTGGCTTGATGCCATTTTCACCATTATCATCACTATCGTCACTAATATCATCAAGACTCATACTGATTTGATTAGGAATTTCAGTGGCTTCATTATCATCTGAATCACTAATGGTTTCATTAGAAGTACCTAAATTGGTAATTTTACCTGCTTTCATTGCTTGATAAACATTACTCAACCCCTTCCAATCTAAATATAATAAAGCTGATGTCCTCAGTGGAACAATACCATCATTAATAACATTGGCATAAACACTTCTTCTTTTAAACATTTTTAAAACCTTTCTAGTTGGTTCACTAGGTATTAAAAGCAACAAGGGTTCATCTCCCTGTAAATTCAAATCTTGACCAGATTTACCAACAATTCCAAATTTTAAACATATTTTAACATAAGCGGGATTCTCATTTGATATTCCCAAAAGGGGTGAAGCCATTGTAACAAAATTTTCTGGTACAATCTCCTTAAAGAAATCCGGATAATTAACATTAATATACGACAGGGCAAATGTCTGAACTAACCCACCAAGGGAATGTCCAATAAATGAAATCTTTTTGATTAAATGTCGAGGTAAATCTTTCACTGAGTCGTTCACAACATATTCTCCTAATCTCCTCCCAAGATATTTGACCCCTCGTTCTGTTTTACAAACATTACCAGAATACCCCCTAACAACAATATTTTCACCAGTAGATTTAGCCATCAGTTCAATTTGATCCTTCATATAGGACATATCTGCAGTAGTATTTGAATGAAGACCATGTGTAAGAATGACCAAATGAATAGGTTTATCAATTAACAGTGCAGGTCGATTCCACAAATCCAATTTATTCATATGCTCAATGGTCAATGATCCATTTGAATAATTCCCATCCTTCATTGAACTGAAATTGGATTCTGAATTTTCCGAGTCCCATGCAATAATCAATTCAAATGCTATATCTGCTGTAGTGGAAAAAATAATTTGAGAAATAATATCAATAGTCCAAACATATTTAGATTGAATCTTATTCAATGTCAATTTATGAGTTAATGATTGGCCTGGATTAATGTTCGGTTCAAACACTGGTTGTTCATTAGTACTAAAATAATTATTTTGATAATTCCAATCACTCTCTCTAATATCAGCATATAATATATATGGTCCATTAAGAAATGCAGGCGCCATAAGGATGTTCTCATTGTTCTTAATTCGTATAACAAGGGTTCTTCCCAGTTCCTCGTTTATATCATTGGGCGTATATGTGACCACAAATCTATGAATACCACCGACATCAACAACGTCCCCCTTTTTATATAATAGGGACCCCATGAATGCTTTGATAATCACGTGTGAATAAAAGGAGAGATAATCAGTTGAACCCAAATTTTATTCCTGTGTTGCCTTTGTATTTTTTTTTGTTGTAAAAAGGAAAAAAAAACACCAGCCACGATAATTTGTAAAAAAAAAAGTAATGCGCCACAGGGGTCACGTGTTTTACCGGGCCGTTTTAAGGGAAAACCGGTCCGCTGGAATTTTTCAATTACTCACAAAAGAAAAAAAATCGGTGACACATTTTCAACTTCACCTTCATCTTCTTTAATAAGAACATGCTTTCTGCGTCTCTTAGATCTAGTGCTAGACGTGCCCTTGGTGGTGCAGTTATTAGGAATGCAAATAATTTTAAACCATTAGCTTTAAATTCTCTTCGTTGTTCATCTACTTCTCATGTTATTAGAGAGGCACCATCCCCATCATTTAACCAAGATTCAGAGCTGGATTCCTCTAAATTGAAGCCAATCACCCCCCAAATGGATTCATCCTTGATTGGTATGACTGGTGGTGAAATTTTTCATGAAATGATGAGACGTCATAATGTTGATACCGTTTTTGGTTACCCTGGTGGAGCCATTTTACCAGTTTACGATGCTATTTACAATTCCCCACATTTTAATTTTGTTCTTCCTCGTCATGAACAAGGTGCTGGTCATATGGCTGAAGGTTATGCCAGAGCCTCTGGTAAACCAGGTGTTGTTTTAGTCACTTCTGGTCCTGGTGCAACTAATGTTATTACGCCAATTGCCGACGCACTCGCTGATGGTATCCCATTGGTTGTTTTCACTGGTCAAGTTCCAACTTCTGCTATTGGTACGGATGCTTTCCAAGAAGCTGATGTTGTTGGTATTTCTAGATCTTGTACTAAATGGAACGTTATGGTGAAAAATGTTGCCGAATTACCAAGAAGAATCAATGAAGCATTTGAAATTGCAACATCTGGTAGACCAGGTCCTGTTTTAGTCGATTTACCAAAGGATGTCACCGCTGCTGTTTTGAAATCTGCAATCCCAATCACATCAACTCTTCCAAAGGACACTATCAACAACTTGGCTCAAAAGGCTTCTAGTCAGCACACTGTGGAGTGTATTGAAAGATCTGCTGCTCTCCTCAATAAAGCCAAGAGACCAATTATCTATGCAGGTAATGGTATTCTCAACTCCGAAGATGGTCCAAAGAGATTAAAGGAATTGGCTGATAAGGCTTGTATCCCTGTTACTACGACTATTCAAGGTCTTGGTGCATTCGATCAAAGAGATCCAAAGTCTTTGGATATGTTAGGTATGCATGGTTCTGCTGTTGCTAACTCTGCTATTCAAAACGCAGATCTTATCATTGCATTGGGTGCTAGATTTGATGACAGAGTTACCCTTAACATTTCTAAATTTGCCCCAGCCGCTAAATTGGCTGCTTCTGAAGGTCGTGGTGGTATTATTCATTTTGAAATTTCTCCAAAGAATATAAATAAGGTTGTTGAAGCAACAGAAGCAGTGGAAGGTGACGTTACTGAAAATCTTGAGATCTTTAACGATTTGGTTAAGCCTGTTGCTGAAAGACCTGAATGGTTTAAATTAATCAATGAATGGAAGGAAAAGTATCCGTATGCTTATCAAAAGGAGACACCAGGTTCCATGATCAAACCTCAAACTCTTATGAAGGAAATTTCTGAACAAGCAAACGCCACTGGTAAGCCTGTTATTGTTACAACTGGTGTTGGTCAACATCAAATGTGGGCCGCTCAGCATTTCACATGGACTAAGCCACGTACTTTCATCACCTCTGGTGGTTTAGGTACTATGGGTTTTGGTTTACCATCAGCTATTGGTGCTCAAATTGCCCGTCCTGACGCTATTGTTATTGACATTGATGGTGACGCTTCCTTCAATATGACTTTAACTGAATTATCAGCTGCTGTTCAAGCTAAGGCTCCTGTTAAGATTTGTGTGTTGAATAACGAAGAACAAGGTATGGTTACTCAATGGCAATCCCTTTTCTACGAACATAGATATGCTCATACTCATCAATCTAATCCTGATTTTATGAAACTTGCTGAAGCTATGCATGTTAAGGGTATTAGGCTTGAAAAGCAAGAAGACATGAAATCCGGTGTCAAGGAATTCTTGGAATATAATGATGGTCCTGTTTTACTTGAAGTTTTAGTTGAAAAGAAGGTTCCCGTTTTACCAATGGTCCCAGCCGGTAAGGGTTTGCATGAATTTATTGTTTTTGATGCAGAAGTTGAGCGTGAACAAAAGGAACTGAGACATAAGAGAACTGATGGTAAACATTAAGATAAGAGTCATTTAGAATTGTAAAGATATATATTTACATTAGAGATATTTTAAAGGTTTTAGGTTGTTTGCTTTGTTATATTTATATATTCGTTTTGTTGCATTTTTTAAGTTAAGAAAAGATGAAAAAAGTATATTGAAGTTGAAGTTGTAATTTTAATACAAGAGATACAACAAGGAGAGATTGAAAATCAATTAATTAATCAATCACCTCTTTTGAAAAACCTTTTAAATCCCTCATTAAAATTAGATCTATCTGCAAAGGTTTTAAGGTTCTTTTCAAGATTGTCCTTTGTAGTCATCAATGACGCTGTATCGATTTTAGAATTTTGGAAAAACCCAAAATTTGGTTTGGGTGATGATTCAACAGTATTTGTCTCACTATTTTCGTCAAAGGAATCATCTAGCATCAATGAATCATTTGTAATATTTGGTGATTTTGAACCGAGCCATGCCGTTATACTGGAGGAATTAGGACTTGCACCACCCTGAGTTCCTGGTTTCGGTGACAACAATTGAGTAGCATTATTTTCAATATTTGATGGTAAAAATGATGACCTTGTCCTTTGATGAGAGGTTGCTCCATTTGGCAATTTTAAAGACTCCAAAAATTGATTTGATTCATTAAGTTCTTGTGAAATTGTATATTCCTTCAATTGTTGCTTGAATATATCTAGGTATCTAAACTTTTCCTTTTCTGGATCAAACCCCTCTAGATGAAGTACACCCTTCAAATTTAGAATTTTCATAAAATTTGAAAAGCTGGAGTCTCCTATAATAGTGAAATAGCTATTCACAAATGCATCATTTGGTTTAACAGGCACCATCAAAATCTTTAGCAGTTTATCAATATTATCAAACTCCTCATTGAGATGCTTTTTGAAAATAGCTGAAGAAGAAATCTTTTGTTTACCGATATCAACAACATCAGGTAGCTCAGAAAAAAACTTTTTCAATGATTGTAAATCAAATTTAAATTGTTCAGCAATAATGATAGTAACAGGATCAAATTTTAAAATATTATTAACAATTGTTTTCAAAACACTATCTAATAATTTATCGATAATGTTTCTAATATATGCTACTCTGCTAATTTTTTTAAAAATTATCCTACAATTTTCATCAATCGTATCCTTTGTTGTCGTAAGGTATCTTGATTCACCAACCACCTCATTTAAAACCTTCCAATTTTGATTATTCAATTCTCTCCATGGCATTTGTAGATCATTCTCAATTTTATAGATTAGCAAATTGATACAATAATTGATTAATTTCATAAAACCATTTTTCTGTGATTCGAATTCCACTCTTTGAGCCAATTCCTTTGGAAAGATCAACAATTTTATTTTGTCCTCTAATTGTGACACGGTAACTGAACAATAATTAGCGGTATTAAGAACCGAACAAATAATATCTATACCTTCTTCTTGATCACTTGACTCAGCTGTTGTCAGTGATCTACTATCAGGCAACATGGATTCCAAGATCTTTGTTTGATATTGATGTAAGTACTTACCAAATACTTTAGAAAGACGAATCATTGGTTTACCATTTGTCAATTTTGAAAGTTGAGAAAGAATTTGTCTGAATTGTCTAAATAATTCAGCTGAACTTTCCAAGACATTGGCAGATGGATGTTCATCATCATCGTGACATATTTCGGTTTCACCCCCCAATTTCTGAAACATCATTTCAGGTTTAGTAAACTCAACAAGTTTCTTTTCAATTTGAGCTCCCTGATAATCAATCCAAAAATTCAAATAAGGCTCAAAAACATCAGAAATTGATTTATCAAACACAATTGGCTCATTATCGATTTTCAATTCCTCAAAGGATTTGTAATATTTGAATTTT
Organism: Saturnispora diversa; assembly: GCA_030560905.1. NCBI lineage: Eukaryota > Fungi > Ascomycota > Pichiomycetes > Pichiales > Pichiaceae > Saturnispora > Saturnispora diversa. The sequence continues at coordinate 411,648 of JAKTWH010000002.1, forward strand.
TGATTGAGATATTGCTCAAATTCCAATGTTTGAGAAAGAGAATCAAGTAATAAATTGACATCAACGTGATTGTTATTAATTCTAGTCTCCTTTGAAAGAACATCTTTTAAATCATTTCTAGTTAATTCACAAAATATGTTAGCAACTTTTAATTTCATATGCCATGATTCAGGAAAAATTGATAAATGCTTTGTTTCAAAATCAGTTATAATGTTTTGAAAATAAATAAATCGTCTCTTTAAATTATCAAGAGAGCCAGCCTCCTCTGTACTTTTAAAGATTTGAGAAATATCTCTTAAAACAGTGTTAATATACCACTTTTGCAATTTTTCCACATAAGCATTCCCCATTAATTCAAGAATATGACATGCATCCGCAAGAGTATTGTTACTTAAATTTTGTTCGAATTCTCTTTCAAAATCATCAAATATATCATCTACAACCTTTGTTTTCACTGCAAGAACCTTTCGATGTAAATTATTAATATCATCAATACTTTTATAATCTTGAAAGTAATCATTCAATTCTAAAACAACTGAAAACATTTGCATTATTTGTGTATAATTCTTATTTTGTGTAGTTAATTTGATTTGTCTTTCCAGCTCATCAAATGCACCAGTATACATTTGTAATCTTTGCAATGTTCTCATTGTAAATGTTAAATTCTTCTTACCTAAATCAAATTTCCTGATATTTTCAGTCATTGAATCAATTTGAAGATTAGTTTCATTTGATAAGCTCATTAATTCATCATAAGAAGACATAAATTGATCTATTTCAAGTTGGACTTCATTTAATTTCCCCTCGTCTCTTTCTAAATCTTCATTATATTGAGCCCTACGTGCTAATACCTCTTCATCAAGCTCCTTTTTGTACTTTGTTGTTAATTGAAATAACAACTCCATATCATCTAGGGCTGTAGGATCGTCCAAAATTCGGGCCAAATCCATATGGGGGTCATAATCCACATTCAAAATCGATTCCTGATGTGACCGAGACCCATTGGGAGCAACAGCACTAAGAATCTGTTGTTTCAGCGAGGCCATTCTCTCAGATGGGGACGAACTTTGTTGAGACACCTTTATTTTTTTTTTCCTCTTCACTAGCCTTGATTTTTTTTTCCTGTCTTGAATCTTTTCTCGTCGTTGGTGTGTTTCATCATATTGAATAAAATATCAAAATGTCATTGAAATTACCTGGGAATCCAAGGGGTGCATTGTTCAAGCAGGGGTATCAAATGCATACCAACACAGATGGTGCCATTAATAGAAATATCCAAGCTTGTAGAGAAATGTCAGCTTTAATTTCTTCAAGTATTGGCCCTTGTGGTAAGAATAAGATTATTGTTAATGATTTGGGCAAGATCTTCATTACAAATGATGCTGCTACAATGATTAGAGAACTTAATGTTGTTCATCCTGCGGTTAAGGTTTTAGTGATGCATTCTCAGCAACAAGAAGAGGAAATGGGTGATAACACTAATTACGTTTTAGTTTTGGCTGGTGAATTACTTCATTTAGCTGAAAAATTGGTTGTTTTAGGTTTAACACCTACTGAAATCATTCAAGGTTATAAGATGGCCAATAAGTTTGCAATTAAGGAATTGGAATCACTTGTTGTTGACGAAGTTGAACAAATTGATGATAAAACTCAATTATTAAAAATCATTAAACCAGTTATTGCGTCTAAACAATATGGTCAAGAGGGTATTATTTCTAATTTGGTTGCAACTGCTGTTCAACAAGTCATCCCAAAGAAAAATGTAAAGGCATTCAATGTGGATTCTATTCGTGTTGTTAAAATTATGGGTGGATCAATTCATAACTCCTTTGTCATTAAGGGTATGGTTTTCCCTAGAGAACCTGAATCACAAGTTAAAAAAATCAATGAAACTGCTAAAGTTGCTATTTTTAATTGTCCAGTTGATATTTCAGCTTCTGAAACAAAGGGCACTGTTCTTTTACATAATGCTGATGAAATGATGAATTTTTCAAAGGGTGAAGAAGATGAATTACATAAAGTTATTAAGGAAATTTCCGATTCTGGTGTGAAGGTTGTTGTTGCTGGTCAAGGTGTTGGTGAATTGGCTTTACATTTCCTTGACAAATATGAAATTTTGGTGTTAAAGGTTCCATCCAAATTCGATTTAAGACGTATATGTCGTGTTTGTGGTGCCACTCCATTAGTTAGATTGGGGGCTCCATTACCTGAAGAAATGGGTACTATTGATGTTGTTGAAGCACAAGAAATTGGATCTGATAGAGTCACTGTTTTCAAACAAAATGATGAAGTGTCATTGACCTCAACCATTGTTATTAGAGGTGCTACACAAAACAATATGGATGATATTGAACGTGCTATTGATGATGGTGTTGCTTCTATCAAGGCAATCTTAAAGGATCCTAAATTATTAGCTGGTGCAGGTTCAACTGAATCTGAGTTAGTTAAAAGAATCACTAGCTATGGTGAAAAGACTCCAGGTTTATTACAATTAGGTATTAAGAAATTTGCTGAAGCTTTTGAATTTTTACCAAGATTACTTTGTGAAACTTCTGGTTTGGATCCAAGTGAAGTTTTACCAAGATTATATTCATCTCATGATGAAAATGACAGTGAAAGTTTAAGATATGGTATTGATATTGAATCTGAAAATGTTAATGAGTGTTTGTTAGATGTTAAAGATGATGGAATTTATGATTCATTTATTTCCAAGAAGAATGCCATTAATTTAGCAACAGAAGCTGTTTGTACTATTCTTTCAGTGGATCAAATCATTGTTGCTAAGAGAGCAGGTGGACCTGTGATGCCAAAGCAACCTAAGCCAGGTAATTGGGATCAAGCTGATTAATATGTATAACCTTACTATATAAAAGAATAATAATATGAAAAAGGAAATGAAATGGAATGAGCTTGAGGTTAGATTATTTCTCTATTATTTCGTTCAAAGTAACATAAATCCCAGAAAAAAGCAAATAATACTTGTTAAATATATAACCTTTTTATCAAACTTGAATTTTCTACCATCGTTATGTGATTCCCGATGCTCTTGAGATCTATTCTCAATAAACGCTAAACTTTTGGAATCGTAAAACATTGAAGAAGATAATAAAGTATGACTATAAACAACTCCTAGAAGTAATAAAAATATACCTAGAATCTTCATTTCAATTAGCAAACTCAATTATAACTTGAAATATGAAAGACGATTTTAACAAAAAAAAAAGGTGAAGGGGCAAATTAAGTAAAAAATTATCATGAGCGCTTTAATTAATATCATAAAACCTCTTGTTTTCATTAGTAAAGTTGTCATTACTTAGAGACAGGACACTGTATTCTGTATTTTGCATTCTAAGAGCATGTGCGACCTGCTCCTTATTGACACTATTGCTACTGAAACTCTTATCCTCAGAAAAGGATGAAGTTGAAGCAATCTTTAAGGGGTCTAAAATCAATTCATTTTGTTGCAATTTGTTCACCAGCAATGGTTGTAATCCATCTGAAATAACAGCTACACCTGTGACATCAGCTCCCCTAGGTAAAATGATATCAGCATATTCCTTTGTATTGGAGATAAAGGACTTCATTTCCAATCTAGCGTGGTTTAGATAAACATTCATAACTGCTTCTAATTGAGAAGGTTGTTGATTCTTTGGTAAATCAAGTACATCTCGTTTAATCCATCTTCCCAATCTAACATCAGAATCACAATCAATGAATACAGAAACTGATGCCATTTCTCTAATTTTGGAATTGAAAAGAGCATAAAGACCAAAGACAATGACTACATCCATCTCGATATATTTAGAGCCCAATTCAGTTATCAACTGATCAAAATCAAATTGGTTAGGTAACTTTGAATGGGGGTTTGTGGAATCCTGTTTATAATAATCCATCAAATCAATGATTTTAATCCTCAAAAGAGGAAATCGATCCAAAAGATCGTGTTGAAGTAAATTAGCAGCTGTCTTTTTCCCACTGGCATGACATCCCCCTATTATCACTAAAATTGGTTCCACAAATGCCATTTAACTATAAGATTTAAATTAACTGATAAAGATCAAACGTCATTTTGAAGGTTGAAAAAAAAAAATTTTTTTTTGATGCTTATATGAAATTTTTCAATTTTAATATATATAAAGGAATTCAGTATGGAGTTTGATAGAGATGCTGATAAGGAATTGAAATTTCAAAATGATAAAAATATCCCCGTTACTGCTAGTTTTGAAAAGATGAAATTGAAAGAACCCCTTTTAAGAGGTATTTATGGTTATGGATTTACAGCACCATCAGCTATTCAATCTAGAGCAATTACTCAAATTATTTCTGGTAGGGATACCATTGCACAAGCACAAAGTGGTACAGGTAAAACAGCCACATTTTCCATTGGTATGTTACAAGTTGTGGAAACTGGGAATAAATCAACACAAGCAATTGTGTTATCACCAACAAGAGAATTAGCAACCCAAATTCAAAATGTTATTAAATCACTTGGGAATTTTATGAATGTTCGAGTGCATGCATGTGTGGGGGGGAAAAGTGTTGGAGAAGATGTTAAAGCACTTACAGTTGGACAACATATCGTTAGTGGATCACCTGGTAGAGTTCTTGATATGATTAAAAGAAGAAACATTAATACTAGACATATGAAGATGTTAATTTTAGATGAAGCAGATGAATTGTTAAGTAAGGGGTTCCAAGAACAAATATATGATATTTATAAATTATTACCACCAAGTTGTCAAGTTGTTGTTGTTTCAGCAACATTACCAAAGGACGTTTTAGTAATGACAAAGAAATTTATGAATGATCCTGTTAAAATTTTAGTTAAAAGAGATGAAATAACATTAGAGGGTATCAAACAATATCAAATTCAATTAGAAAAGGAGGAATGGAAATTCGATACACTTTGTGATTTATATGATAATTTAACTATCACTCAAGCAGTGATATTTTGTAATACTAAAAAGAAAGTTGATTGGTTATCAAGTGAATTAAGAAGGGCCAATTTCACAGTGGTATCTATGCATGGAGATATGAAACAAGATGATAGAGATAAAATTATGAATGATTTCAGATTAGGTAATTCAAGGGTATTAATTTCAACTGATGTTTGGGCAAGAGGTATTGATGTTCAACAAGTTTCACTTGTTATAAATTATGATTTACCCTTGGATAAGGAGAATTATGTTCATAGAATTGGGAGATCTGGTAGATTTGGTCGTAAGGGTGTTGCTATTAACTTTGTGACAAATGAAGATGAGGATACTATTGAAGAATTACAACGTTATTACTCAATTAAAATAGATGAAATGCCAAGTAATATTAGTGATATTATGTAGATGATATAATATCTATTAAATCATTAGTACGTTGTTTAAATATTTGTAACATTTTATTAATATCTTGTTGTTGTTCATCAAGGCCCTTTATTTGGTTAAATGTTCCATTGATAACAATATCCCTAACTGAATCCACAGACCCATCTAAATCTTCAAATTCCCATTGATTCACTTGAAAGTTAAATGGCTGCCATTGTGATGAAATACAAGTTAAATTGATATCTGAATTCACATCAACTATGATAGCACCATTTTGTTGATTCTCAATGATAACTTCATCAGCTGTTGGAGTTGATGTAATCACCTTGGGATTCAAATGGGTTTGGTGATGAGGATCAAATGCATTCTCTCCCTTAGAAATAGAACTCTGATCGCACAGTGTAATTAAATATTGAATCATATTATCGTAATAAAAGGATACATAGTTTAAGATGGAACTGAAATTACGTAATTTGCGGTTTCTAATTCAATATTATAACAGAAGCGTGATTAGCAATATCTATAACCCATCCCCATCCTCATGCCTGTTGGGTCAACATTAAGTTTGTTTTAACATAGTTATATATATATATATAGGAGTTTCTAAATTAAGATACATTATTTCTTCTTGTTAGAAGTGGAGTTCTTTGGTAATTCCTTAGCGTAAGGAATGAATTCAGGTTCACCAGGAATGTACTTTCTTAAAACTTCAGGAACCTTTAACCCATCGTCGGTTTGGTAATTTTCCAAAATACAACACAGAGCTCTTTCAGTTGCACATAAAGTGGAGTTTAAGCAATGAACGTACTTCTTTTCCTTTTGATTCATAGATTTAATACCACATCTAATTTCTAAGTTTCTAGATTGGTAATCAGTACAATTTGAACAGGAAACCAATTCCTTAAATTCCTTTTGGTATGGGAACCAAGCTTCTAAATCATATTTCTTAGCAGCGGCATTATTTAATTCACCAGAAACAATACCAACAACTCTATAAGGTAAACCAAGAGATTGGTAAAATTCTTCAGATGCACCAATCATTCTGTCGAATTCAGCCCAAGACTTTTCAGGTTCAGTAATACAAAATTGTTCAATCTTTTCAAATGCGTGAACTCTAAAGATACCCCAAGCGTCCTTACCATGAGAACCAGCTTCTCTTCTAAAACAAGAAGAATAACCAGCATATCTAACTGGCAATTGTTCAGCAGGTGATTCAAACCATTCATTAGAATGGTAAGCGGAAATTGGTTGTTCAGAAGTTGCAATAAGGTACTTTTCATCATCACCATCAGTGACCTTGTAAAGTTCTTCATCGAATTCAGATAATTGAGCGGTTTTAGCCATAACATCCTTATTCATCATAACAGGAGCTTGCATTGGAGTGTAACCCTTTGAAGCAAGGAATGATAAACCGTGATTAATTAAAGCTTGATTAAGGAAAACACCACAATTTCTTAAAAAGTAACCTCTGTGACCAACGATTTTAACACCTCTTTCAGGATCGTAACCATCTAATCTAAGAAGAATTTCATGATGAGATAACTTTGCTTCGGCACCAGTAGCGGTAGCAACATTAGTTAAAGTAGAAACATCAAACCCCTCTGGAGCAAAGGTTCTAACCAATTCATTGTTATCTTCGTCATTAGAAACAACAACAGATTCATGAACAATATTACCAACTTGATTAACTTTAAATCTTAATTGTTTATCAGCTTCAACTTCAGCTTCAATAGCTTGTTTCTTTTCTAATAAAATTTCATCTTTTTCCTTTAAAAGTTCACTTGCATCTTCCTTAGCTTTAAATTTAAGACCAATTTCCTTTTGAATTTTATTTTGTTTCTTGTTTAATTCATCAACAACAAATCTCAATTTAGTCCATTCCTTGTATTCGTTAATAATTTCATCAACGAGTTCAACAGATGCACCTCTCTTTGCTTGAGATTCTTTAATAATTTGAGGGTTACCGCCCTTTTCTTCAATAAATTGTAAGATATCTAACATTTGTCTTTTGAGTACAAGAACAACTGGAGAAAGAAGAAAGAAGACAGATTGACGAATTGGCCACAAAAAAAAAAAAAAACTTAAAAAAACTCAGAGTGTAAAGAAAAAAAAGAAAATGAAAACAGCTCATAACGAGATCTGGATGATGTTGAATTAAATGCCATTAAAACGTAACGTTAACTATAAGTAACAAAGAGAAGATGATATACACAAATTTAAATAAAAATCAGAACTAAATTAGACTGATTCAAGGACGAATTGGGAATTCCGCAAGCTCCTTTCTGTCCATAACAGCAATTGGTGCATAATTAAATAACAGTTGACCAAAGAAATACCCCAAAATCATTGTTATAATAACATATCCATTATAATACATCCACATCAACATCAATAAATAAGAAACAGTCCATTCAATAAGATAAAACCCAGAACGCGCAACATGTTCAACAGGAGATGGGTAAACAATATTTGGATCCTGCTTTGGTAAGAACCATCGGTGAGATAATGCTGTTAGTAAGGGACCAAAGAAATTAGATCCTGGTTTAATAACATCTGACTTGATTTGATTTTCCTTTAGATTAGAATCTGAAAAGTTCTCCTTAACATCTGAACGTTCGTCTTCATCTTCATCTTCTGGATCACAACAACAATTCTCAACAACTGGTACACCCGCCTTACCCACTAATTCTCTATCGTATTTAACTTGTTTGAAAACGGCCACATTTCGATCGAATTCAACAATAAGACGATGATACCAACAATAAGCAATCACCCAAAAGAAAACACCAATACATGTACCTGCAAACATCCCCCTAGAACGAACATGCCATGTATTTGAAAGGAAACAGGAATCAATTGTATACCAGTTCCATAACATTGAAATTTTACACGTTGCCTCTGCCGTTGACATTGCCATAGTGGCAGATGCGGTAGCACTAGCGCTACTCGCCAGCGTGGTGGTTGCCATATTCATGTCCATGTTGACTCGATGTATTGATAGCACAATGCCAAACACCAATCAAGAGCAAGTTGGTGGAGGAGACGGGGGGAGGATGGCCTTTTATAAGGGTATTTTAATTTGCTCATAATAGAAAATCTAACGGGGACAAACTCCCAAAAAGGAAGGTGAGCATTTAAGGAGAACTCCATTCAAAAACCCCCCAAAATCCCCCCCACCCCCACCCCCTGAGGCTGCTGTTATCAGCTGAGTTGCTAGTTTACTTTACTTAGGTGAAGGTAGAGTTAAGTTAAGTGAAGTGAAGTTAAAGTCCATTCAAGTTATACAATGTCATCGTCAACAAGTCCGACTGCAACTGTTTCAAGTGCCGCTATGAATATGATTATGGCTTCAAATACATCAACATCAAGCTCTAGTATGTCAATGTCTATGGAATGCTCAATGAGTATGCTTTGGAACTGGAATTCAAAAGACGTTTGCTTCCTTTCTAGTAACTGGAAAACCTCATCTAAATCATTGTTCGGTGGTACATGTGTTGGTGTGTTTCTTTTACTTATTGTGATTATGTGGTGGAGACGATTATTATTTGAATATCAACAACAAATTGTTCTAATAAGAAAGGGTGAAGTTGCAGCTATTTATAATAGATCGGATATTATGTTTGATTCATTAGAGGAACCCTATATCAATACAAATATTCCTAAAAACAATTATGTTTTAGACCTTCTTATCCCATTAGCAGAAACATTTAAGCACAAATGGATGAATGTCTTCAATTCAAATCTTAGTGTTATACAGGGTGATAAAGTTTTAATATATCCTTCACTTGCTGAACATATTCTTTATTCAATTGGTGATACCATTGAATGGAGTGTTCATCATATCATCATGTTACTTTTCATGTATTTCAATGGCTATGTTTTCATATCAGCCATGATTGGCGCTGGTGTTGGATGGTTATTGTTCAATTATAAGTCGTGTGGTGTTGTTAATGGGGGGGAAGTCAATAGAAGATGCTGTTTATAGTTTTATCATGTATTTGTTGTTATTTATACCATTAACTAATCAATTAATCAACCGATTAAGTAACTTTCACATTCAATGAATTTTGATACTTTTTGTTTTTAAAAATTTAACAGATAGATATAATAAATAGTTATATAATATAATATGAATATGAGGTTGGAATAGAAAAACAAGGGAGATCAAGGTTCAAAAACCTTAACCAAAAAAATGGAAAGAAGAAAAGAAGATATTGAAATAGTGATTTAAATGATAATAATAAACTCACCCACCGCACTTTAATTGGATGTAATAATAAACATTTGAAATCATTTTGATGGATCGTTTCTTTGGTACCCCAAATACCCTTGAGCACGAGATTCTGGTAAAAGTGCAAGATATTTATCAGCAAGTTCTCTACAATCTTCGTAACCATTTGGTCCACTAACCTTCCAACAGTTTTCCAAGGCCTTTCTCACCAATTTAAAGTATTCAATCTTGACAAATTGTTCCTTTAAAAGAGATTCTTGAGCGTTTTTCAAATCAACGGGGTTTCTGTAGTCAATTTCATCAAAGGACACTTCAGGAGCTGGTTTGAAAGCTGCCATATTCTATAATATCTTAACGTTAATTGAAACAAAGATGGAGCCCTTTTGGTTTTTTTTTTCTGGGTTTGATTTTTTTCCCCTCTTTTTTTTATTGGATTTCCAAATGGAGGGCCATGCGCCACAATGGTGCGCCACGAAATTGAAACAAAGCTGCCCTGTTGCCGGAGAAAGAGAGAGAGAGAGGAAAAAAAAAAAAGGAAAATGTCACGATTTAAACACAGCTCCATCTTGATCTATCGCTTTCACTGTTCGGTCATTCTCTTCAATGGTTACTTCGGAGGGCGCTTCAACCCCCCTATTGAAAATCAATGCACAAGCAATTGCTTGGGCTCATACATTATGTTCATCAGCAGCCTTTTTATCAGCTTTTGTTATTGCTTATTCTTTACATTATTATAAAATTGTTAAAAATGAACATTATGGTTACCCCCAAGAATGGTTCCCCAGTGTTTCTGCAACTATTGGTGATTGGTACCCCGAAAGATCGATTTTTCAAATTTTAATTGCTCTTACTTCAGGCCCAAGATTCCTCCTGTTATTTTTATCTTATATTAGATTATATACAAATGATTCCAAATTACCTCAATGGGCTTTAATTTCAGGTCTTATTAGAACTGTCACTTGTGGGGGGTGGGTTTATATCACTTCTAATGATGATCATGATTGGCATGATATCTTTATGATCTCTTATATTGTTTTAACTATACCATGGGATTATTCAATAACTCAATTATCAACTCCAAGATCTCAACCTAGATACTTCAGAAAGGTAATTGCTTATGCATTTTTTGGTACACTGGTTCCCTTAATTTATCTCTTCATTCAACATAAGGTTCATCATCAACCAGGCTCTTACTCTTATTACGCTTATTGTGAATGGGCATTAATTATCTTTGACATTGCATTTGATGCGGTGTCAATTTTAGATTTTAAAGATTTATACATTGTTATTAGACCATCAAAATCAAATGATGACTTCTTTTCAGCTAATTTCAACATTGCTGTCATTAAAGAAAAATTGAATTCAAATAAAAAATATGATAATGATGAATCAATTACTGAAAAGCCATTAACCTTCACTCCAAAGTCATATGATTTCAATGATTCATATTTGCAAATTACAATTAATACAATTAATTCATTTATATTTTGGTCAGTTCACACTTCATTATTTGTTTGTCTTTGGTATTTCCCCCTCTGGTACATGGGCATTAGTGGATATGAATTAGTTATTTTTTCTTCTTTATCACCAATTTTCTTAGTTATACCATCATTGAAATCATATTGTTGTGAAAAACCACATGTTACTAGATTACTTACAGTTATTTTTGGTGTGGGGTCTTATTTAATTAAGGACCCAATTATTAGATTACTTTCAGTTAGTTTGGGAAATTCATTAGCTTTCATTTCATTAGCTATTGAATTATATTTAGTGGGGGCCACTAGATCTCCAGCTTATATCAAAAGTTATTCAACAACATTCCTTATGGGGTTAACATTGTCAACTATTGCTAAATTTGCGTTTTGGACAAATAACCCAATTTGGCCAATCATGAATCATAAAACCGGTGGTTATAATGGTCTGGGTGTTCTCATTGGTTTTGTTGCTGCTTATTATACCAAATTACCAACTGTTAAACAAAGAGAACCAATCATTGAATCAAAACCTTCACTTTCAATCACAATTTTAGGGTTAGGATCACTCTTATTTTCAATGTTAGCAATGCTTACAGATTCTTCAACTGTTATTTTATGGGTTTGGGATGGTTACCCCGTTCAGGGACCTGTTCCTGTTCCACATGGTGCGGTTTCAATTGCTGTTATGTGTACAGGTATTTATTGTGGTCTTTTCAATTCTAAACATGTTAAATTGATCACTATTTTAGGTACATTTGGTGCATTCTTATTATACAAATTTAATGAATGGACTGGTTATTTGGGGGGGTTAATGTACATTTTTTGGTTGTGTTATATCACACCAACTTGTTTTGAACAATTAACTTATTTTTATGAAAATATTGTTAAGGCCTTTACATTATCATTATTTGTTACTGTTATTTTCATTTTAATGCATGTTTGGGTTGTTGCTTATGCCTTTGTTCCTGGTGGACCATTATTAAGAGAAAGAACCGATATTGTTTTAGGTTCTTCAACTTTTTTCATTGCATTATTAGCATTAAAATCAAAATGTATTAATGGTGATGGTAGTATTCAAATTCAAAAATCAATTAATAAAATTTCAAATTATTTGGTTTTATTTTTATTCACTTCATCTATTATTGCATTTAATAGATTCCAATATACTCCACCACAACCATATCATCCAGATTCAAGATTAGTTACCGCTGGTATTTGGACAATTCATTTTGGTTTGGATAATGATATGTGGGCAAGTGAATATAGAATGAGAGATTTAATTAAGGATGCTGAATTAGATGTTGTTGGTTTACTTGAATCTGATACTCAAAGAATTATTATGGGTAATAGAGATTTAACTCAAAGATTAGCAGAAGAATTAGGTATGTATGTTGATTTTGGTCCTGGTCCAAATAAACATACTTGGGGTTCAGCACTTTTATCAAAGTTCCCTATTGTTAATTCAACTCATCATTTATTACCATCACCAGTGGGGGAATTAGCTCCTGCTATTCATGCAACGTTAGATATGTATGGTGTATTAGTTGATGTTGTTGTTTTCCATTCAGGTCAAGAAGAAGATGAAGAAGATAGATTCCTTCAATCTATTTATCTTCAAATGTTAATGGGTGGTCAAGAAATTAGACCAATGATTTTACTTTCATATTTAGTTACAACACCTCATGAGGGAAATTATAATCGTTATTCAGGTTCTCGTTCTGGTATGCATGATATTGATCCAACTGATTCTGAACGTTGGTGTGAATATATCCTTTATAAAAAATTGAAAAGGACTGCTTATGCTAGAATTTCTAGAAGTTCAATTACTGATACTGAATTACAAGTGGGTAAATTTGTTGTACCATTACTTGATGAACCATTTGATGAAGAATATTCTCAATTAAGAATTCCAGAATCTCAAGTTCCATTAGATATGAGATTCCCCGATATGTTTTATGGTGAGGGTGTTAGAGAACACGCTTTCCATGTGTTTGACGAACCTAGATACTTTGAATAATTTTAAACCCTTCCATTGAAGTTAGGTTTCGCTCTTGTTTTGTTTGTTTTTAGTAAAAGTATTGAATTTGATTTGATTTGATTTGATTTGATTTGATTTTAACTTTAATCTTAATTTTACCTTAATTTTACCTTAATTTTACTATGGACTCTAAATGTAGAAGGAGGGATAAAGGCACACCTGTTCTATTCTATACTGTTGCCTAATCCAATACCCAACACTTGTTATAGATTTCCAATCATTCAATTATTTTAGAATTTCAGTTGTCAAAGACAAAAAGAAGAAAAATTCAAAAAAAGATTGATATAGAAAGAAATCCAAGAAATCAGCAAAGAGAAAGGATCTCAGCTCAAAACAATTAAAAAAATTGAAAGGATCTATAAAAGACTTCAATTCACATCATCATAAAGCAGATAATACATATTCATATCCAATATTTTGAAGAATGATTGTCAATGAGTTCAAAATTGAAGGCAATAAAATTAAAGTTGAAAAAGGTGTTCAACGAACCTGAATTTTTGAGATTATCAACTACAAAAGTGGCACGAAGAATTAGAAACTTCCTTTTTATGAATCCATGTTTTCAAAGAAGGAGAAGAACTCAACGAAAGTTTATGAAGCCACAAAATAGGCTCATTGAGCCGAGGACCAAAAACTCAAGAGGAAAGCACAGCCATGAGGGCTAGTAGAGATTACCGGCCTTCTAAAATTGAGCATTTAGGGAATGGATCACCTAATCATCAATTTCACAGGAATGAAGAAGTTAACTCGAATAAGTTACTACCACTTGGCTCTCCAGCAGTTGGATACTCTTATCAAAGATCATCTGACTTAAATAACAGAACTCACAATACTGTGACATCAGGATACGCTGTTTGTATCATGGACCCTCCAAAATAGCACACGTACTTATGTCTTCATTTCCACATTAACAATAGATTATCCAAACCTATAAGAGCCGCTCATGTGTGTTTTCTTTAATTGGGAGAAAATCTGAGTTAGAAAGACATTTCATCACAATTCGATCAAGAATGACACATATAAATACACTATACCAAGTGCAGCAAAAAGAACATAAAACTAGACTTAGAGCACACCCTTTGATTCTCATATCTTTCATGTCCTTATTACGTAATACATGCACTGCTCATGCAGGGCTAAATAAAAGTTCATTTTGTTCTACATGCCTCTTAAGCTAATCCCATTTCTAATGACTTGACGAGTTGTTTAAACCTTTATTTTTCATAGATTTAGTCATGATATCTGTCACGTTGAAGTCTGTCTTTACATAGTTTAATTTAACTATTCTGTCTATCACTAACTGTCTAACTCCGTGATATCTGATGTCAATGTGTCTTGTTTTGTTCTGTAAAATTTGATGTTGAATATAATATAATGCTATATAATATTAGTGTTTAGATTGGTTGATTATCCTCATTACAATTGATATAGCTTATCTTATAACCAATCTGTATCAAAATGTTTCTAATTGTGACCATGCAGATTTTTTTTCCTTTGTTTTTTTTTCTTTTGTCTTGCTCTGCATGATTACGTAATCCCAGCCGCCTCATTTTTCAAACCAGCCATGCCATATAATGAGCATATTGGCTTGCGATAAAGGTTTGACCCTATTGATGACACTCTGTTCTTCCAATTATAAGCTTTTAAATTTAACATTAAAATTAAAATCAAGTTTTAAGTTCAGCTTAAAATATAACAATGACAACACATGAATCAAAGCCATCCTATTTAGGTGATCCATTAAACTTTTGTTTCCCATCTCCATCAAGTGATTCCTTAAATTCAACAGGCACTAGCAGTAGTAGTAGTGATGAAGAATATCATAATGCATTAGGTTCCCCTAATATCACCATTGAAAGAGCTGGTTCTGTTTTAATTAAATCTGGTTTTAATAAAGTCCCCCAATTTAATATGCCATACAATGAATCATTATTAAGTTTACAACACCCATCTTTAAGGCCATTTTCTCCAATTGATTCTGATATTTCAATAAGATCAAATTTCAGTTATAATGGTAGTATTTGTTCTGTGCACGACGTTATTGGAGCCATTGAAGAGGGAGATTTGAAAAGGGAAGATTTTGAGGGTAATCATGAATACAGTGAGAATGATCAAGAAGTGATAAGCATGGAAGGCCCTCGCCACAAAAATGATGAAGAAGAAGAAGAGAAGGAGGACAGGGGAAGTAATGACAATGAACAAGAGATATCTAGAAGTGATACTTTACAATCATCTAAATATCCCTCATTGGATGAGGAAATCAAACGGGCAAGAAACAATTCATCGGGTTCTGCTTCATTAAATAATGAAACCATGAATCCATATTTATCAAAAACGGTTCCTACTGCAGATACTTCCGTTCCAAAAATATTGATTATTAGTGATAATAGTAGTGGTGATGATGATGATTGGGAAGATATTGGTAATAAATCATTTTCCATACCAAGAAGAAGTTCAAGAAGAATGCTGATTTATCAAGAGTTGGGTGTTGAACCAGATAGTGAAGTTTTGCTTGATTATGTTAAATCTCAACAATCCTTTAATTCACCAAAATCTAATCATGAAAAGAAGAGAAGCCAAAATATGGATAATTTAACAAAGATGATGGAGGAATTACAACAAATACAAGATAATAACCCCACTATGGGGGGTCTAGATGTTGCTGTAAATGCAAATGCTGATACAAAATCAATTAAATTTGACTCATCATCAACTAAATCATTTGCAAGATTGAGATCTCATAGAAAAAGACCTAGCAATGCTAGTACGTTATCTAGCCCATTAAAGCTTCATGAATCACAATTCCAACAAAGGATTGACAAGGAGCAAAATGCAAATGAGGAATTTGTTGTTCCTTTTGACACAAGAAAGAGCATACTTAAAAAAGGTTCAAGTATCAAGAGATCAAGAATTTCGACAAATTTATCATCAATTGGTTCAAAATCACTACCAAGTTTACCACAAGATTCCTTGAAGCAAATCAATAATAATAATAATAATAAACAGCAACACCAACAAGAAGAAAAAGAAACCTGTGAATTAAAGAGATCACCAGCTATTAAAAGAAAGAGATTTGTTGACAGAGTTGTGAGAGTGATTAAGGGAATTTGGTATGCGCCAGCAAGGGCATATAGGGGTATACGTGTCAAGGGTAAAAAACTGTTCACTTTTGGTAGAAAGAAACCAACAAAAAGACCCATCACTATTGGGTTACCACAAGTTGTTAATATTGAAAATACCAGTTTTGGTCCTGAAATTCTTTCAACGTTTGGTGCTTATGGAGGTGAACCAATAAGTACAAAAGAATTAAAGAAGGAAAACAGCATTAAATCTATGAAAAGTAATTCTCGTAGAGTTGCAAGTATTGCTACAGGCATGGATTCTGAGTTGCTTTCATATTGGACCCATTTAATGAAGACAAGTATCAGTACTAGAACTGAAATGAAGATTGATTTGGAACAATTGAGCAAAATGGAATATGTGAAATCAATAACAACAACCATTAGTAGAAACAACAGTTTGAAATATGATGATATGACAGAAATGTTATTAAATAAATATATTTTATCGGATTCTGGTACTTCAGTGGCAACATCCGATATTTGTTCAAGCAATCAATATTGTGAAAGTTGTTATACAAATGAATCAACTGATACTTGTAGCTTATGTGACAATCATAGTGGTTATACATCTGGTAGATCCGTTAAATCATTATCATCACTTGAAGACACAATTCATGCTAGTAGCAGTTCATCGATATCATCAGTTGATGAGGTTTATACTGAGTACAGTATGATTGAAGAAGTTGATGAGGATGAAGAAGATGATCACCACATCCATGCCAATTCTGTGATAGAACCCCAAATTCGGTCCGAAGGAGAAAATTCTGAACAAGATGAGGTTGCCAGTAATGCTTCAACCAGCATTAAATCAAGCATGGGATCTGAACAAAATGATGTTAGAAGAACTACTATACGTCCATCCATGAGATTTACCGACTTGAAACATATTTTAAAGAATAATGGATCTATTAAAAGGAGTGCTTATAAAATGGGACATGAAACAGGAGCCGCTGAGTCATGGAGACCAAAATTGATCGGACCAAGACCAATGCCCCTAAGATCCACAGATGTCATATTAGAATCTCCAGAAGAACCTCTTTACTAGAAAAACATATATCTAATTGTATAACACAAGCTTTTTGAATAAAAAACAAAACCCAAAAAATAACAAAATGATTTGTAATTCAAACATTTTGACGTGCTGAAAAGCGCTGAGCGCAAAAAAAAAAAAAAAAAAAGAACCTGTCTAGTTCTCATTTTCGTTCTCTCAGCCGGGTAAAACCCTGGATAAGTCCGACTTCGCCTCTAAATTAAAAAACTTTAAAATGTTCGGAAGGGCATCGGCCAAATTTTACCATACATCTGAAATTTTTATACATAGGTACCGGGTATCTAGGGCTTTGACCGGTCAAAGTTTGTGACTTATTAGAGGTGAAATCCATTTTCGGAGATAGGTAAAAAAATTTAAAAAAAAAAATTGTATATTATAAATCATCGCTCCCCTATAAAAGAAACATTGTATCCTTTGGTGTGCACCTTTTGCCACACATGTTTAATTAATTGACAATAGCAAAATCAAATACTAAAAATGTCGCTTGGTCTTATCAATAAAATCAAGAAGAAGAGTCTCGAGTTTGATATCGATAGCAAGGTATGTCCAATCGCCTACCCCGTGGTTAGGAGCTTGACAATTTCCTCCGGGCGAAAGTCCCCTACTGGTAGTTGTTCATCATCAGAGTGGAAACACAAGGAACAAAGCACAACAATAACAACCGCATATCATTTTGACTCTGGACTCACACATTTCAACCCTGCATCACCATCATTACCTCAAGTGCAAGCAGTGCCTCTGCCAAGAAAGAGATCATCTAGTAGTGATTGTTTATTGAAATCGTCTTCAGTTGTTACACCTTCTCATTCAGAATTAAAGAGAAATAAATCTTTAATGTCTGGAATACCTGGAAAAAATATTTTAAATCCTATTTTTAAAAGGAAATCCAGTTCTAGTAGCTTGAATGATTCAGCCTCAACTTCCTTTTCAACAACTCAAACATCATCATCATCATATAGCAGTTCCAAAATGTCACACTCGAGTACAAACGCAAGTTCTGTTACTGGACGAACATTAATATCGAGTACACCAATACTGGAGATACCCCCATATATAAAATCATCAACAGAATCTATTTGTTCAGATTCTTCATTCACAGAACGTGACCCAAATTTCACCATTGTTGTTGATGATAAATTTGATTTATAAATATCAAATATCTTATTTTTCTTAAAAGAGAAAATAATCATTCATTACATTCACTTTTGTTTCATCCTCGTTCATCTTTTTTAATAGCTTTGAATACCTACATTTATATATATTTAATTGCATTTCATATCATTCCAGTTGAACCTTATCTGAGGCGTAAAAAATCGGTGATGGTTTGCACCATGGTAATACATAAATGTGTTGATTATTAACAACACCCTCATACGCATTGTACAATGCCAAAAATGATAATACAAATCCTGTATAACCACCGCTTTTTGTTAAAGAATCATTAACAAATAGGTCACCAAGAGTCAAAAATAATAATGTAATGCAAAGCAGTACAAAAAATGATAAAAAGGACCAAGTGGATCTCAATGCTAAAGTGGACACCATAACTGCATAAATAAGCCAACCAAGTGTAAATAATCCAAGAGCGTGGCGAAATTCATTTGGATCATTATATGATTCTTTAATATCAAACCATGGAATATAAATTGCTGAATAAGCCATCCAAAACCCACCAAATGAACTTAAAACGGTACCTGCAAATATGTTTTCACAAGCAATTTCCCACATACCGGAAATTAATTGAATAATTCCACCATGAAACGCTCCCACACCTATAACAATTTGATTATTGCTAGCACCAATTACCCCCACATGAATCAAAGAATTAAGGAAAGCAGATAATGCAAATGCACAAAACCCCAAAGGAGATGGATTTGCACATTTATTAGCACTTGGTATATATCTTTTACGATTTAATGCACCACCAAATATTGCATT
Source organism: Saturnispora diversa (assembly GCA_030560905.1). Lineage (NCBI taxonomy): Eukaryota > Fungi > Ascomycota > Pichiomycetes > Pichiales > Pichiaceae > Saturnispora > Saturnispora diversa. The sequence continues at coordinate 430,821 of JAKTWH010000002.1, forward strand.
CAACTCCGATTTCAAAAATAAGTTGTCATCTAACAAAATGTAACGGCCATCTTCTGATGTCCTGATTTCTCTAACAATTGTATCATTTTCATCTTCCTTATATCTAGTCATAATTGTGTTAATATAATGGTATTTTTTTATATTGTGATGCACTTTTCACTCTTCCGTCCTCAAACACGGAAGGAAGACGGGATCTTTATACTTGCGATCGCCGTGTATCGGATGACAAGTACTCTCTGGCATTTGCGGAGTAAAGAGGGGTAATGGAAGTGGAGAGGGTCTTAAACATCATCCAATCACTACAGTATCATAAACAAGTGGAGCAAAGCAGAACAGCTCTTGTGTGGTTAATAAGATGAACTTACATAAGCTGATGGTGCCAAGAATTTACCGAGCACCCTAATTTTTTCCCCTTTACTATTCACTATAAATTTACTACACTCATAATTATTTAAACATCACACAAAGCAAACTGTATGTGCTTTGTCTAATATGTGATAAATTAAGGCAAATTTTGTTAATTTTTTTATTAGGTCTCAAATATACAAAACATTATCACTTTTAAATATTCGGTTATACAGGGAATTCAATCCAAAAGGTTAGCTAATTATGCAAATTCTTCATCAACTAAATCTTCCACGGTTGGCGATCTCACCTTCTTCACTGGAATTGAAGTTGCAGCTTCTACATCACTGTCTGTTTCACTTGATGAATTATTATTGTCATCATCATCATCATTCTTAAAATCAACTTCATTTGGAGCAAAAATGGTTCTTCTCCTTGTAGTTTCATAATTTCTCAACCCATGACGGCCCTTAGGGAAAGAGAGCTCCTGATGCTGGTTTGTTTGGAGGGAACCTTCACTAGGGGTACTAGCTCCTCCTTTTCTGAATCTGGTGCTATCACTGTCAGAACTGGTATAATAAAATTTGGATTTTGATCCTTCTCGTCCGATTGAGATGTTTTGGGAGGATCCACTTGTGTCTTTGGTACCTTCTTCTTGCTCTTGTTCCCTGACTTGAAGATTTTGTTCAACATTTGATTCGATTGGACTTTCACTTGTTGATGATGATGAATTTGGTGGTGACATCACGTTATCTTTTTCATTCGCACCCTTTATGTTCTTATCAGTTGAGATATCAAAAGACCTGGCAGAAGATGGACATAAACTCTTAGAGTTGGCAACAGTAATATTAGATAAAGTAGTTGAAGGAACAGCAAAAGATGCATCAGTTATATACTTTAAAACAACAATGTCTGATCTTTGCTTCTTTGGAATTGTAATCTTCAATTGGTATCCATTCTTCAACACTTGGAAGGTGATATCCTTTTCTAAATCGACATCAGAAGGAAGAGAGAATGATTGATAAAAGTTGTCAATCTTGCTTCTAACCACTAATTCTTCACCCATTTGGCGCAGTTCATATTGATCAGTGAATTTGTTGATGTAAGAGTATGTTTGAGGGTTTACATTTTTGCTCATAACAATGTAGTAGTTTCTGCCATCTTGGAATTTATTGATCCTTGGTTGATTCAACTTTAGCAACAGTTTGCGTTCATATTGTTGTTGTATATAAGCACGTTCTTGTTCTCTACGTCTTTCTCTTTGCAAATGAGCAAGATATTCGTTGTAGGCAATTGGTATTTGCACTGATGGCATAGAGTGGTAGTAGTAGTTTTGAGGTTCAGCAACAAATAACATTTTTTAGTTGTATTATTTAATTTATGGCAAGAAACTTAAATGAATTAAGGTGGCAACATAATTCCCTTTTATACAAGTATGTTTGTCAGCATGGCAAATGTTTTTCTAATTGAGGGAAGAAGGTTCTGGAATTTTATTATTTTCTAGAAGGTTCAAGATGAAAAAACAAATGCTCATGAACGCCACCTTTGATTATTAATTAATTCATTTCACTATAAACAGGAATAATATTAAATTATATACATTTAAGAATAAAGGAAGGAGGCGTTAGAATATAGTTCTAACATTGGGTTTTCACCTGATTTAGTACATGTCTTTTCCACTTCACCCCATTTTTCCAAAAATTCCCTGTGTGTAGAGGTACTACTGTTTCTGCCAATAACTTGTCTGTACATTTCATTCATCACCTTAAAATCCGTAGGAAACATAATATCAAAATATCCCTGTTCCACCATATAACTATCGACATTAATCATATTATCCTTATACATTGTTTGAACGGTGGGGGAATTATACCCAGGAATTGTCTTATCAAAGTATGCAAAATCAGAAGCTAATAATTGATGTTGAGGGAAATAGTCTCTTAATATAGTAAGGAATTTTAATAACCTAGTAGGAATATATTCAGGATCACTTAAATTGTTTCGAAGTGGATTCAAAATTGATTTTGCCTTTCTTGATAAATATAACTCATTTAATGGGTGACCTTTAAGTGTTGAAATTGGTGTATTACCCTCCTGTCTCAATTTCAAAAATTCCTTGGCCCATTTATCCAAATTTGGTGAAAAGTATTCCTGGAAATCATTGTGTTCATCAATAACAACATACCCCTGGTATGGTTGCTTTGTATCATTATCATATCTAATTACATCATGTGAAAAGTTATCCCACACTTCTAATGCGATGAAAAAACATGGTTCATTGACCTTGATATCCCAATCTAAAATAGATTTATTAATAATTTCAACTTTATCTGCATGTTTTCTTAATCTACTGTTTTGTTTATTAAACAACTTAGATGAAATTTCAATAATTCTATATTTCGTTCTTTCATAAACCTCTGGCTCATTGGCTTTTAAATAGTCCAAAATATTTAACATTAATGTACCATTACCAGCACCCGCTTCATAAATAATCAAATCGTTGTATGGATAGTTATTCAATTTGTAATTAACCAAGATATACCTTGCTAATGCTTCACCATAAAAGGGTTGAAACAATTCAGTGGGCGTGTGCCATAATTGTAATGATGGTTTTTTAATTTGAAATTCACCCTCCTTCTTTGCTTCACTTTCCTTTGCTGCCTTATCAACACCTTTGGCTGTGGATAGCTTTTTCTTTGGTAAACCAGGAACACTAGTATGTTCCTTATCATATTTGTCATATGCTTCCAACCACTTTTCCATAAACTCATCCTTGCCCTGTAAGTGATTATAGTCAAATGGTCTGTCAGGTTGAAAAATCACAGCTTCCTTAGCAAAGTAACCATAATTGATATTATACAAAGAATCATCAATAAAATCAGATGATAACATCTTTACTGTACCTGGTCTCTCTTTCTTTTTATTAAGTTTTGTAGGATTTGTTAATGGATATCTATTGAATTTCTCTTCATTTAAATCTAAATTCATTGATTCCACACCACCTTCTTCAAATAATAACTTGATAATGTTACTATGTTCCTTCATTGGTTGACCCTTTTCATTTGCATTCGGTAATCTGTACTGAAGCATCTCTGGAAACACTGAATAATCATGAATAAATGCCTCCTTGGTCTTTGTTGTAGATTTTTTAAGCTTTTCAAGTCCTCTGGCTTTGGGGGTTTTTTGATCTTTTGCTTGAAGAGCAGCACCAGATCCATCACCACGTTTAATAAGTGATTTCCTAGTTATACCCCTCCAAAATGTTTTTGATTTCAACATAACTCAATAACATCGCGTTTCATTAAGGGAAAACTTTTCATGTAAACCTTTTTCCTTTTAAACAAACCATCAAATATGGGTGTCCCAGCCTTCTTTAGATGGCTTACAAAGAAATATAAGAGAACTATTTCTCCCTGTATTGAAGTGGAGGGAGAGATCGTTGATGGTGTTGAACAACCCATTAATTACTCTGATCCAAACCCTAATGGTGAATTAGATAATCTTTATCTTGATATGAACGCAATTGTTCATCCCTGTTCCCATCCAGAAGGGAGACCAGCGCCAGAAACGGAAGAGGAGATGATGTTGGAAGTGTTCAAGTATACTAATAAGGTCCTAAACATTGCTAGACCTAGAAAGCTGCTCATGATTGCTGTTGATGGTGTTGCGCCAAGAGCTAAAATGAATCAACAAAGATCAAGACGTTTCAGATCAGCAAAGGATGCACAATTACAACAAGAGGAAAAGGAAAGGCAACTTGCACAAATGGAATCTATGGGTAAACAAATTGATGACGCAGTCAAGGGTAAAAAGGCATGGGACTCTAATTCTATTACACCAGGTACCCCCTTTATGGATATCCTTGCAGAAGCTTTAAGATATTGGGTGGCATATAAAATTTCTACTGATCCTGGATGGGCTAAATTACAAGTTATCATTAGTGATGCAACAGTTCCTGGTGAAGGTGAACATAAAATTATGAATTTTATTAGATCTCAAAGAACAGATCCTGAATATGATCCAAATGTTACTCATTGTATTCATGGGTTAGATGCTGATTTGATTTTCTTATCATTAGCTACCCATGAACCTCACTTCAAAGTTTTAAGAGAAGATGTCTTTAATGAACAAATTAAAAAAGCCACTCCAGACCAATTACTGAGAATGACTCCAGAGGAACAAGCAAAGTATAAAAACCAAAAGCAACCTTTTATTTGGTTGCACATTAATATTTTAAGAGAATATTTAGAACACGAATTGATGATTCCTCGTTGTCCATTCCATTATGACTTTGAAAGAGCTATTGATGATTGGGTCTTTATGTGCTTTTTTGCAGGTAACGATTTCTTACCTCATTTACCATCCCTGGATGTTCGAGATAATTCTATTAAAATTCTTAGTGCTGCTTGGAAGAGAGTTTTACCAAGACTTGGTGGGTTTATTACTCGTGACGGTCAAATGAACATGAAACATGTCGAAGAATTATTAAGAGAAGTTGGTAAGAAAGAACCCGATATGATCAGAGAGAAGCAAATGCAAGCTATTAAGCAAGAAGAGAGAAATGCTCGTAGAAATGGTACCATGCCGCCAAGAAAGGTTCAAACTAAGGGACTTGAATTGGCTAGACAGGGAGCGCATGCAACTCCAGTTATGAATATGTCATTGACAAGTTTAAAATCTGGCAATTTAACAGGTATGACTAATAGTGAAATCATTAAGAATTTAACAGCTCTTTCAAAAGCCAATACTGCAAATGTTGAAATTTCTGAAATTTTGGAAAAGGATGCTAATGACACAAATATCAATACTGAAGCTACTGCCACTGAAGAGCCTGAAATCCCAGTCGATATTGGCGAAACTGATGTTAAAAAGAGAACAGCGGATGAAGCGTTTGGAGAAGAACAAAACGAGGTGAAACATTTAACTAAATCTGAAATGTGGTCTCCTGGTTATTACAAGAGATATTATGATGCTAAATTACATGCTCATACACCAGAGGAACAAGAAGCTGTGTCTAGAAAAATGGTGGAATGTTATATTGAAGGTATCAGTTGGGTCTTATTGTATTATTACCAAGGTTGTCCATCATGGAATTGGTATTATCCATTTCACTATGCTCCATTTGCACAAGACTTTCACGATTTAGATAAAATTGAGATTAAATTTAACAAGGGTACACCATTCCATCCATATGAGCAATTGATGAGTGTTTTACCTGCTGCCTCGAGTCACAATTTACCTGCTGTCTTTAGACCTCTGATGTCTAACTCTGACTCTGAGATTATTGATTTCTATCCAGAAGATTTCAAAATTGATATGAATGGTGAAAATCAATCTTGGAGAGGTATAGCCCTTTTACCATTTATTGAAGAGGAAAGACTTTTACGTGTGGTTCAATCCAAATATGTTCACTTAACTGAAGAGGAAATCGAAAGAAATACTCACAAATCAGAGGTTTTATTTGTTGGTAAACAGCATCCATTATTCAAGAAATTCGTTAAACTTTACAATCCAGAAAAGGACAAAAAGAGCGTGGCATTTAATTATTCTAAGGGTCATCTTGCAGGTATTGCTACTGCTTTTGAAAAGTATACGCCAGGTATAGAATATAAATATCCATTAGGTGAGGCTGATAAAGGATATGATCATTTACATACTGACAACTTTGTTATTGTTAAATATGAAATGCCTGCCAAGAAGTATGGAAAGTCAATGATTTTAACGGGATATCGTAGTCATTTAAGGCTTTTGACTGCGGAAGATATTGCAAAATCTTCTGATACTAAAGATTATGGATTTAGACGTAATCAGAAACTGGATGTGTTTGATCCTAATATTGATTATTCCAAGCACACTGGGCCTGGAAAGGGTATAAAGTCATTTACTCCTAGAATGGGATGTTATGACTTTTTTGTCGGGGCCTATGAAAGTGAAATGAACCAACGTTCATATCTTGACCAAATGGCACATGGTCAACAGCAAATGCAGCAAATGTACAATCAAACAGGTGGTGGCTATCAACATATGCCTCAGCAACAACAAGGTGGATATCGTGGTGGTAGAGGCGGTTATAGAGGCGGACGTCATCCTAATAACAGCTACAGACATTAAGTAAATAACACGTTTTTGTAAAAATAATCTTATAACAATAAACTGCTGAGCATAACATTGTGTTGGAGAGCGGTGAGGCTTTTCATAAAATCGAGATTCTTTTTAAAAAAAAAAAAAAATATCAGGAACGCGTTTTGTTGTCAACTTCCATCTTGTCCTTTTTCCTTTAAATAGTTTCTGAAATGTCAGCTGCTGAGAAGCGTTCCGACGTCGAATTATCTGCACAAGCTGCCGCTGGTTTGGCTCCACCTCCATCTTATGTTGCTAAATTAGTTAACTCGGGTCCAGTCTCAATTCTTTGTTATTGTGCATCATCCATTTTGATGACAACAACTAACAAGTACGTTGTTTCTGGTAATGATTTCAATCTCAACTTTTTCCTGTTGGCTGTTCAATCTATTGTTTGTCTATTGGTTATTGCAACTTTGAAGTTTTTTGGTGTGATCACATACAGAGAATTCAACACTCAAGAAGCTAAGAAATGGTCTCCAATTGCTTTCCTGTTAGTTCTTATGATCTATACTTCTTCTAAGGCTTTGCAATTTTTGACTATCCCTGTTTACACTATTTTCAAGAACTTAACCATTATCTTAATTGCATATGGTGAAGTTTTATGGTTTGGTGGTGAAGTCACTTCAATGGCTCTTGGTTCCTTTGTTTTGATGGTTTTGTCTTCCGTTGTTGCTACTTATGGTGATAAAAACGATTCTGGTGAATTTGCTTTGAATATTGGTTACTTCTGGATGGGGTTGAACTGTTTCTCATCTGCCTCCTTTGTCTTATTCATGAGAAAGAGAATTAAGTTGACTAACTTTAAGGATTTCGATACCATGTACTACAACAATTTGTTATCTATTCCAATTCTTTTAGTTGCATCTTTGTTGATGGAAGACTGGTCCGGTGACAACTTGGCATTGAACTTCCCTGAAGGTACTAAGTACCAAATTTGGACTGGTATGATTATTTCTGGTGCCATGTCTGTTGGTATCTCTTACTGTTCCGGTTGGTGTATCAGAGTTACATCTTCTACTACATACTCCATGGTTGGTGCCTTGAACAAATTACCAATTGCTCTCTCTGGTTTGATTTTCTTTGATGCTCCAATCAACTTTTTCTCTATTTCCTCTATCTTTGTTGGTTTTGCTGCAGGTTTAGTTTACGCTATTGCCAAAATCAAGCAAAAGGAAGCAGATGCTGCCAAGGCTAACTTGCCAAAGTAAATTTAAATACAAGACATTAGACGCATGTTTACTTCTACATTTTCATATAAATTTTGAAAGCAACTACATCTTTCTATCTTTTATATTCTAACAAGTTAAGTTAAACTCAACTAAGTAAGAAGCATTATTATAGCTAGAATGGACTTTTTTTTGATACTTTAAATTTATATAAAACTAGAAAAACACATTCTTATCTTCAAAACTCATTAAACATAAATGAAAGAAAAATAATTACCAAATCAAATTTAAAACCTAAATTACAAGTTGTCAATTCCTGATAGCTAACACCGTAACGTCTCATGTAATAAAATTTAGCAAGAGTATTCAAATTTAATTGAATAAATGAACTGGTATCTTAAATACACGGTACGCCTAGAGCAATTGAATCAACTTTAAATGAACAAGGAACCAAAAATAAGAGCAAATATTAACTTCACAAAGTATTAAAGTTTTAGGGACAAAAATGATGTTTCAATAAAAAATTTAAGCAGCAATGGTGACTTCGACATCGACACCTGGTTCAATGGTCAATTGAGAGATGGTCTTAACCAAAGCAGCTGGGGCTTGCAAGTCAATGTATCTCTTGTGGATCTTCATTTCGTAGTGATCCCAGGTCTTAGAACCTTCACCATTAGGAGTCTTTCTGGTGGCAATAGACAAAGTCTTGGTTGGCATTCTAACAGGACCCTTCTTGACAACCTTTTCTCTAGCAGCTCTAGCAATGATAGAGTTGGAGACCTTTTCCAATCTCTTGACTTGAGTGGAGGTCAAGGTAATTCTGATCTTGTGGACTTCTTGAGTGGCTTCAACACCCTTCTTTTCTTCGACAGCAGACATTCTTACGTTAATGAGACGTTCAACGTTAGGAAAACCCTCTGAATTGAATTATTAGCTAAATTTTCAGCTGAAAAAAAAAATACCTGGAGCTGCGCGTCAAAAAAAAAAACAGGGTTTGTAAACCCTAAGTACATGCACGTGATCTGGTCACGTGTTAATGGATTATTATTTTTTAAAAAAAGGAGAAAAAAAAAATATTTAATTGCCTTAACAAGGTTGAATTGTATTAACAGATTCTCAGATAATGGCTAACGAAGTGCAATTAGTATTTCCTGGGGATTCTCTCGATGTTAATGGATCTGAGGTGACTATTGGACCAAATTTGAGGGTTGCATCTAATGCTAATGATTCAGCAGTTTTAGAATCAGCTTCTACGGGTTTGCTTCTTTCCAAGCAACAACGTAAATCAGGTCCACTGTATTATGTCGATTCTCCATTTGGTAGATACGTTCCTCAAGTTGGTGATTTTGTCCTAGGAACTGTTACAGGCCAATTAGGTGAATTCTATAAGATTTCATTAAATGAATTCTCTTCACCTGTTATATTAAATATGTTTGCATTCCCTAATGCTAGTAAGAAGAATAGACCTAGACTAGAAACTCATGACTTGATTTATGCTAGAGTAGACTCCACAAATAGTGCAGTTGATCCAGAACTTTCCTGTGTTGATGCTGTCACTGGTAAAGATGGTGGATTTGGTGTTTTGAAAGGTGGCTATTGTTTCAATGTCTCTAATGCATATGCAAGATATTTATTATATACCCCAAATGCTCCTGTGTTGTCAAAATTGGTGCAAAAGGTCCCTTTTGAAATGGCAATTGGTGTCAATGGCAAGATTTGGGTGAAATGTGAAGATGAAAAATCAACCTTATTATGTGTCACTGTTATTAGCCGAAGTCAACACTGGTCCAAAGCTGAAACGGATTCTCAAGTTGATAAAATAGTGGCTCAATTCAAGAAAATTTAAAGTCATTATGCATGTGTGTATCATTATAAAATCTATATAGCATTCTTTTCTAAGTAAATTAATTCATAATCCCCTTATATTGTACTGTGATAGCTTTTTTTTCAAACCGGTATTGAATTTGTGAAAGCTGTAGTTGCTCTTTGGGGTATTTCCAGTAAGGGTGTTGTTTAGTAACGAAAAATCTAAAGCGCCAGTTGTTTGAGCCCTGTGATGTCTTTGAGCATTTTGAAGGAAGTCCCCGTCTAATGAGACCAGCTCATCTTCTTCTAGGGGGCTTTCAAATCGTTTCTGTGGCAATCTAGGTGACTTCTCATTTTCTTTGTAAAAATCAAATCTTCCATGTGCAATAGCTTTATAGATTTCAATATCGGAATCATCAATGCTTGGCTTCAAAAGTGCGTCATAGGTTCTTGATAATTTATCAATGTCAAATCGTGACACAAATGAGTTTGAGTAAGCCTTTTGATCCGTTAAATCATCTTCAGATTCGTAAATTGCGTCCAATAATTGATGAGCCTGGTTCTGCTGCAATCTTGCCTGCCTTTTCTGTTTCCATTGGTTTCTAATTTCAAGTAGCCCATTGTTCTGTGTAATTGCACTTTGCGTCCTTCTAACTGGAAAAACGGGATGTTTTTCATAAATAACAGTAGCAAAATCTTGTGTTTCATCATTTTCGTTATCTCTTCCAATAACAGGAGCAGAGAATTCAGTTAGTCTCAATGAATCGTTCACACCATGTAATTTCACATTCATCACATCGTTGTATAATCCGAAGTCATATGTTCCAACCTCTGGTAATCTCACCATATACTGATCATCTAAAGAGTTATACAATTTAAGAAGAGAGTATTTCTTTTCATCGATATCCATTATCTTAAAACCAAGTGAATCGATAGTATCATCATCTTCATTTGATGTATCATGTATCGGATCATATTTATTTTTCAATTCCTCCGTTACTTTCTCGATTTTTCTGTAATCAACAATTGGCAACCTAATTGAACTATTAGCTATTACATTTTTGCCCAATTTCATCATAGCATTATGGTACTCTTTCATTTCCCTCTGATTTTCAACTTGCAAAACACCAAATGCAATAACATCGTCTTTCCAGTCATTTATATATGTCTTAACATAAAGCTCATCATTTATATGCATGTTTTCCTTAAGAGTAGACAATAAATGATCATTAAAATTTTCAATCGAACCATTTTGAGAATCTTCATCGTCAATCAATAACTTTAATTCCCTATGGGGTTTTCTTGATTTGAAAGGTGAAAACCATTTTTCACTATTTGCATCTCCTATATCAGGAGATAGCTCAGACATCTCAGTTTTTGAAAGGGACCCAAATAATGAGGCAGAAATATATGTGGATTCAGTATTAGATCTTGACAAGGGTATTTGATATTCATCTCGATTAGTAAGCTTTGGTTTGTCGTTGAAAAAGTTGAATAAAGCAAACTTCTTCTCATTATTCCCCATCCTTGTATTAGAAGTGGCCCCCATTTTATTAACAACACCAGCAACAGAATTATTCAAAGATTTGATATTATCAGAGGTATAATTTTCTGTTGAATTCATTTTAAATTCAAATAGTTCATCCATCTGATCCAAATCCTTCACTGGATACTTCAAGTTCCAGTAATTTTCAAAAAATCCTGTATATGGCTCAATTTTATCAACGATCAACTTAGAATCCTGTAAATACCTCCAAAATTCGTTTTTCCTCTTTTCATTCCATCTGTCCATAATATCCTCCTTTCTGTTTTTGATATAAGCATCAGTAAACCAATGGGTATATGATGGAGTATAGTTAATTTCTCTTCTGGATCCTGTGTTATGCAGATAATAGTCTGAATTTAATTCCCATATTCTTGGTTTACCCTCCTCGTATTTGTGATTACCTAAGAACAAGTTCACGGCTTCCTGTTTTTGAGCATCAACCATTGAATTAGAATAAAATCTTTTGACGGATTCAATCATATCACGGGAATGCGATGTCCATTGATTAATCTTTCTGTATGTCTGTAAGGTGTTCACTAAATGAGATCCACCATATTGTAAGGCAATTGTATCACCATGATCGTGAAACATTTCAGTCAAAATGTTTGTTACATCCGAGTCATATTCTAAATATTTGTCTTTAATAATTCCCAGTGCATATAATTGATGGCCCAAAGCTCGTTTACCAATGACAAATTGAGCTGTATTAGTTCTATCTAAACAATCAACACAGTTGGTTCTGCAAATTCCTTCTTGTAATTGTGTATCCTCTAATGTTTGACCATTATGGAAAACCCCTGTTTTATTAAGCGTTGATTCGGAATACTTTTCAAGCCACTCAATAACATCCTGGCCTCTTGCCTTAGAGGCCCTAGACATGTCCCACGCAACATAATCCAGTGTTTTGTTCTCTGGCAAAAATTGGTTCAGATAATCAACACATTCTGTAAAGGCATCTAAAAGTTTAGTTTCCCTTGGGGTCTTTTCCCTCTGCTTTATAAGATTTAAAATTTGAATTGGTGATCCATACCTTTTGAACATGTTATCAAAGTGTAGAGCAGATTGAGAATAATATGGATCCACCATATCAAATTCAATTGGTGGCTTAATTCTAAGATTAGCGGCGGTAGTTTGTGACCAAGACAATGGGATAGAGCCACGATGCTGAACAAATGATGAATATCTTGGATTGTTATAAAACCCTGCGGCTGGGTCATGAAAAGATGAAGTTAACATAACTGCAACAATCTGCTCAGTTTCAACTTCATTGGCAACATTACCATCTTCATTTACACCACGCTTAAAAAACCGGGCACCAGCAAAGTGATGTGACCTTCTAGCTATCAAAGTGACATATACTTGTGTTTGAAACACAGATATTTGAACTTGATCAATAAACCCATGAATAATTGGTTGAAACCAATCATATACTCTGTCAAATGATCGCAGTACATGATCTAATAAAGCAATATTCCAAACAAACCTTTCATTGTAATTGAATGTTTTTGTTAAGTCTTTATCGCTATTAAGACCTAATGATTGGGTTTTATTTCGCATCATATTTGTTTGAAGGGTGTTTGTAATATCATAACTGTCACTGTAATAAAATGTTTTGTTCAAATCTATATTTAAAAATGTTTGCAAGTACCTCATTTCATCTGAGTTTCTATCGGGGGTTTTATAGTTGTGCATCACGGGGATCATTTCTGTTTCATCAATATGATAAACAGAATGACTTCCAAGCACAGCAACTGTCCTTCTCTTTGTAACCACTACCAGGTAATAACATTTAGTAAACTTTGTGAACCCTAATAATGCCACTGCCGTAAGCTTTTTGGTTAATCCGCCTTCACTTGATTCCTCCAACCCATTCAAAACATCCATAATTTCATTCCGTTTGAAATACACATTATCCTCCATAATCGCCAGTTCATCGATAGATGTATCCATATCAATTTCCATAATTCTAAACACTGACTCTCTTAAATTACTGCCCACAATGTACATTCTATGATTTGTAACATAAATTGTGTATTTTGTTAAAACAATCTTTCTTGGTTTTGCAGCCACATGAACCTCTTCTGAAGCTTTCAATTGGTCCTGAATATTGGTGTTATGTAGAACAGTATCATCTGTCCTGTTGGAATCGTCACTGGCTTCGTGTTCCACAGTTTCAGAGGCATCCGGCATTGATTAAATGATAGGTGTGTACGTAAGCAAGAAATGATGATATCATCAAATCTAAAAAAATAAAAATATTTTTTTTTAAAAAAAAAATATCTAGCTGGGAATTTTTCACACTAACAGCTGAAATTTGAACATAATTAAAGTGGAGAAATGTCTGATCTTTTTGAGAAAGTGACAGTTAAACAAAAGAATAAAAGGACTCAAAAGGATAAACACAAAAAGGGAGCCAAAAAAGATGTCCATGATCTATTTGTCCAAGGGACTAACGATTCTTCTATCGTTTCTAAGAAATCTGTTGAAACTCTTTATTCTCTCCCCGTTGATAATTGCAAAACACAATACTTTAATCATTTTGTTAAAAAGGCACCTAGAAGAACACCAGTGATTAATAGAGGTTATTGGATCAGAATGAAATCCATTAGAAGAGCCGTTGAAAAGATTATTGATCTTCAGCCAGAGAATCAGAGAATTAATATTGTCAATTTAGGATGTGGATATGATCCATTACCATTCCAATTATTAGATGATCAAAAGATCAATGGGAAATCTTTGTTTTGTATTGATATTGATTACCCAGAACTTGCAAATTACAAATCTGAAATGATCAAAATGTCCCCTGAGCTATTAGCCATAACAGGTAATCCAATGGAGAAACCTTCAGTTACAGGTGTCACTTTCCAAACTGATAATTACGCCTTGATGGGGTGTGATTTAAATGATCAAGCTTCATATTCCTCTAAAATGGATGCACTTAAAGCTAATGAGCAAAATACAACTAACATATTTATTGCAGAAGTTTCTTTGGCTTATATGACACCAGAGGCCGCAAACCCTATTATTGAAACTTCAAGTAAATTCTTCAATTCTCATTTTGTGATTCTTGAACAACTGATGCCAGCAGGTCAAGATCATCCTTTTGCTAAGAGAATGATTAACCATTTCAAGAAAATGGAGGCTCCATTACAATGTGTTGCGAAATATCCAACAATTGAAAAACAGATTGAAAGATTTCAATCCTTAGGATACCAATCTGCCAGAGCTACAGATTTGTTAGGTTGTTGGGAATTGATCGATGAAGAAATTAAGTTAAAAGTTGCTCAGGTTGAACCATTTGATGAATGGGAGGAATTTTTTTACTTTGGCCAGCATTACATTAATTTGCATGCTACTAATCAAATTGATGTTCAAGTTTATGCTCCAGAATGCTTGCATCCTTACCCGTTTTTGAAATCTTCAGATTCAAAATATTCTTTTGATATTAATAAAGACGTTACAATTGAAAGAAAGTATTTAACATGTTTAAATACTGGAAATTGCAAGTTTTTGACATGTGGTACAAACCAAAGTAGACTCTCTTCTTCAGTGCAATTAGTTTCCTCGGATGAAGAAAAGAGATATGATATTAGCACACCAAAGTCATTTGCATCTCGTATAGCATCATCATCTGTGACTATCAATGGAATCGCTTACCTTATTGGTGGCCGTAGAATTCCTGGTGTGGGTATTTCTGATTTATGGAAATTAGAAGCTAATAGTAGTGATTCATATGAGTGGAAACAATTGGAAGAACTACCTTCTGGGAGAGTGAAGCATGCTTCAACACCTTTTGGTAATGGTATTCTCATTTTTGGGGGACTTGGTAAAACAGATGGATTTGAATACTATTCTATAGAAACCAACAAGTGGCAATCGTTAGAATCTAATCTGCCCTTTACATTAGAATCATCATCAATAATTAAAAATGGAGATGACTTATATTTATATGGTGGGTTGAAGCATGGCACCAATCATGGCTCCTTTGAATTCAATAATACATTATACAAGATACAGGTTGATTTGCCAGATGCCAAAGTTGATGCCACCCCTATTCTACAAAATGAATCCTTGGCTCGTTATGGTTCACAAGGAGCATCAGTTTCTTCTGAAAAACTATTGATATTTGGTGGTGTTGGCTCAAAGTTATATGACCAAAACGATACTGTCATTGAAGTTGATCTACATAATAAAATAGTCTCTTCAGTCACTATTGATACTCTCAATTGGCAAAAGAGCAATCCATTAATTGGGTTTGGAATTATTCAAGAAAATGACAGAATTTTCATGGTTGGCGGTGGTGCTGTTTGTTACGGGTTTGGGTCAGTGTGGGGTTCAGTGATGTCGCTATCACTTGTCTCCCCTTCTGATTCCAAGTTTCTTTATCCTTTATAGACGTTAGAAGATATACATTGTTTTATTACGTAAACACGGTTTGTTACCCGGCGCTGAAAAAGTTCAAGACATCAAGGATCAACAAAATAAAGTTACTCTTCAAGGGAAATTCATTATAAATATGGCTGATACACCTGTTGGGGGGGGCAAGAAATCTACTGCAAATCATGAAAATCTTGCAGATGCTGTGTTGGCATCCGGTGTTAACTTAAGAGCTGAAGAAGAGGCGCTTGCGGGTAATATTGGGTTGTCTATCTCTAAACGTCAAATTGAACAAAACACATTTCTCAATCATCACCATTTGGCATGGTTCATGACAAACACAATGCAAGAACAGGGGATTTCAGGAATGCATTTGGATACAGAAGTTGTCAATTTAATGTCTGCTGCCTGTGAACAATACATGAATAGTATAGTATCAGATGCTGTTATTCTTGCCAGACATCGTAAATTGGGGGCCCAACGAACTAGCAAGGGCTCTAAAAATGGGAAAAACCAGTTTTCAAATTCTAAGAGTGAAATCAGTAAAGCATTAAAAGAATTAGCACAAAAGGATAAAGAGAGAGAGGAAAGGCGACAGCAGAGGAAAATGCAATTGGGATTAGTTGAACAAGAAAAGAAGGACTTAGAGGGTGAAGATCATAGACAAACCAATGTGACAGCATCATTGATGATGGGTGGTAGTAAAAAGAAGAAATATTCGTGGATGCAATCGTCAGAAACTCCTAATGCTGTGACCTCAAGAGGTGATAATGGTATAAGATACCGAGAAGCTAGAGAGGAACCGAATATCGTTATGAGAGATTTGCTAGCAGCTCTTGAAAGTCGTAGAGTAGGTGTTAGGACAACTATTCTAAAGGGCTATAGCAAATTGAAAGATTAAATTAATCAAACTATAAATCACATGTTTACTATTGTACATTATACTTACAGACATTTCTAATGGTTTTTGTAGAAGAAAAGTTTTTGCTTTTTAGGTTGTGGTTCGTCATCTTCTGATTCCTCTTCTGAAGATGAGTATCCTAATGAAAGACCTGGTGATGACTTAATGCTAACATTATTCAATAAGGATTTTGGCTCTTCTTTTTTAATCAAATTTTTAAATATCTGATTCTCAATTGATTTTTGGTTCTTTTCCTTGTGTTTATCCTTAAATGCCTCAATTTCCTTTTCATCATTAACATAAATAGGCTCTTTGGTATTTAGTTTATTTTCTAATGCAGTTTTCTTTGTTCTAAAAACTTCTGATTGATCTTGCAGCATTTCAATTTCATCAAACATCTCTCTCTCTTTCTGTTGTTGAATCATTCTATTTTCCAACTCTTCAACTCCAGTGATAATATTCTTATTCTTCCCTTTATCCTTCAATTTAGCATCTTCAAGAGCCTCATTTTCTAATCTTTCAATCATCTCCTCTACTGTTTCCTTGGTTTTAATTGGTTTAGGCTTTTCATAATTCTTTTTACATCCATCAATGCATTCAAAATCTCCATTTTTTGGATCAGTTTGAAACGATAACTGTGCATTACACTTTGGACATCTAAATGTGAACATAATAATCTTGATCCCAAGATAATCTTCTCCCGTGGTTTCCTTTCTAGCATTAAATTTCCGTCGGTGGGCAATATATTGATCACAATGTAGACACTTCATTGAAAATGGTAACATCAATCTCACTGTTGGTATTGTGGTAGACTTTGTTTTCTTCTTCTTTTGCTCCTTCGTTGGGTCATAACCTGGAGGATAGTACTTATTAATTGACTTTCGTTCACTCATGTTTCAAAAGATCACCCCAGTAAATAAAATAAATGAATTAATATATCAGATAAAAAAAATGATTTACATTCCAAATGGATTAAATTTAAAATGCAAAATTCAAATTACAAAATAAAACAAATTATATAGATGATTAAGTATAGTAGTTTAATTAATTCTTAGTTCTCTTAAATTTAGACAAGAGGGCCTCGACTCCTGAAACTGGGCTGTATCTCTTAATTCTAAAGAAATAAAATAGGAAGCACATCAAAAATAAATTGAAACCAATGTAGACACAGAAAAAACCAATGTTTCTCCATCTTTGAGTCCAACTCACACCAATACTGTGAAGGAACTCGTCACCAACTCTGTATTGACAAACTGCACAATCGGAAGTGTCGTCAGGATTGTTCACGTAACCAGTGTTGCTTTCAAAGTATTTCGCCAAAAATTGACCACATGTTTGTCCTGATGGTGGATTCAAATAATTGTACTCATCCTCAGAACAAATAACTTCTCTATCGTGAAGCAAGATACCTAATTCTGAACCAACAAAGTAAGTGAAAGGTGATGCACGCCACATAAACTTCCAGAAACCTGGCATCAAAGTTGGTCTTTGAACAACACCACAAAACGAAATCATGAAAGAGAAAACCAATCCTAGTAAAACATTAGCAGTTTCCAAATTAGGAGCTGCGTAAACAATCATCAATCCCAAAGATGGGTAATATAGTTGGAAAAAGATACAGTAAGTTAACCACCAAGTACCTGCACGAGATGCCTCCCTTGAAAATTGAATTGGAAAATACCACGCAATGAAATAAATAGTAGAGAAGCAAATAGAATATGGAAGTTCACATAAATACTGGGAAATTAGTAAGCAGGACCAATGGAAGGTATTAGATTTTGATTCTCTCACCTCAAATAATTCACGAGACTTGATTGCAAACCCTTGAATTTGGTTAGTCAATGGGGCAGAAATAATCATTGTCATGAAACATGCAAACATCGCATTTTGCATACCAATGACTGTCTTCTTTGCATCCCAGAATGAAAACCCAACAACTAAACCAGCAACAGTCAGCAACCCAAAACGAGGCATGATGTAAGGAAGTGATCTCCAAAATTGAGTGGCAGTTCTTTGAAGCACGTAGTAAAATTGGTATCCATAAGGTGTAGCATACATTTTCAATAATTCTGGATCAGCTTCAGCGATAGCATGCTTCTTCTCTTCAATTAGCTTGTCGATTTCTTTTCCAACTTCTATGTACTCAGGAGAGTTTAACCATAATGCATTCCAATCAGCATCAGTACTGGCTGTTGCACCAGCACCAATCACTTCTAAAACGTATTCAGCAGGATTTTCATCGTTACTACACTTTCTTCCACCTTGCCCTTCAAAGTAGTCCAACATGATTCTTGAGTTGTCCCCAATGTCACCAAAGTAAACTGTTTGACCACCTCTTTTTAACAAAAGTAATCTGTCAAATTCTTCAAACAATGTAGCTGATGGCTGATGAATAGTACACAAAATTGCTTGACCAGCGGCAGCCAACTCCTTCAAAACTTGAATAATAGCCCAAGATGATTGAGAATCTAAACCGGAGGTTGGTTCATCCAAAAACAGTAACAACGATGGCTTAGCAACTAATTCGGTGGCAATAGATAACTTCTTTCTTTGTTCAACATTCAAACCATAACCTGGAACACCAGCAATAGAATCCGCGTAATCTTCCATATGCAAAATCTTAATAACTGTTTCAACATATGCAATCTTTTCTTCATCTGGAACACTCGCAGGTCTTCTCATTCTAGCAGAAAACATCAATGATTCACGAACGGTCAATTCAGCAATATGCAAATCTTGTTGTTGGACGTAACCAGTTCTTCTTTCAAAGGATGCATCTGCAGGAATACCGTTAATGAGAATATCACCTGTAACAACACCAACTTCCGTTCTTCTAGATAAAACGTTCAATAAAGTGGTTTTACCAGCACCAGATTCACCCATCAATGCAGTCAATGTGCCTGGGAGAACGTAACCTTGAATATTATCCAATAATCTTCTCTCTTGGCCTTCATAAGGAACAACATAATCAACATTTTTCCAAAGGAAAATATCACTAGAACCCAACTTGTTTGATCCACCATCTAAATGAGATTCTGCCGTGTCAACAACATTAGCTTTATTTTCACTACCCTTTTCTAAATCAGAACTAGAATCAGAGATTGATGCATCAGATGTGTCATCAATCTCATCCAGTATAGCTTTTGAAAGAGAAGCACCCTTGATGAATAACAACTGATCAGATGAAGCTTGAATTGGATTGAAATTTTCAACAATAAGACAAGTAATAGCCATATAACCAAAAATAAATGCAAACATAATACCAAAATTTCTCCAGACATGACCAAATGTATATTGAAAAGATAATTTAAGATAGATGTCACCTAAAACAGAATTCTCACCATTATATAAAACCTTTGAAGCAGCAGCACCAACAAAACCACAAACTTGATTTTCCACTGTATTGATATTTTCATAACCAACACCGTTTGGAATCAACTCATATGATGTACATGGCATTTTCAAACCATGGAACTGCATCATAATGATGGCTTCAAAACCATACAAAACTGGATTACAGTAAGAAAACCATTTGAACCACCAGTGCATGGAAGGTCTTTGAATCATATAAGAAGAGTAAAGAACCATACCCATCATCGTAATACCAGATATACCCATCGCAGATTGCAGATTAGGACAGATAGATGATAGCAAATTAAACAAAGCACCAACGGTTTGAACAACTAAGATAACCAAAATATAATATTGGAAAAACTTACCTGCTTGACGATCCATATCAGTGAGAAAATATAAGATAAGAGCAAAGCAAGTAATGGAAATAACTCTAACAGGGAATTGAGTGAGTTGTTTAGCTAAGTATTCAGCTGATGGATGATACATCGAATAACCATATTGTTTATTCAAAATTGGCTTGTCACTAAAATAACTGGCAGTTTCAGCAAGAGTCATAATAGAGAAATATAAACAAGAGTAGAAAACCATACCACCACGTGAAAAGGCACCAATTGTACTGCTTGGAATGTTATAGCAAAGAGAACCAACAACAAGTGATTGAATAATAGCGGCAACAACTTGAGTAACGGTATAAGCCTTATTATTAATAATATTCCTAGTACGTCTCCAAGAACACCATTTTAATTGCTCCATATAGTTGACAGTATACTTAGAATTTTTACTGGTACCCTTTTGTTTTATCTTTTTATGACTTTCACCAATGGCAGTAAATGAAGCTTCCGGATCATATTTAGCCTTTTTCTCATTAATCTTACCTTGAAGAGCAGCAAACTCTGGGGAGCTTCTCCAAAAAGCAGCAAATTCATCGGCGGTTTGAGGAACATTTATACTATTATCCGCAACAGTACGTGCCAATGGGTCTGTTATAGAAGTCAAAAATTCTGCAGATGTTTGTCTTTCGTATCTTTTGAACCCCATTCTAACAAAGTATTCAACAGCTTCAGCGGCAGGACCAAAATAAATTTGACGACCAGAATATAACACGGTAACATTATCAAAAAGTTCATAAATGTTTTCGGATGCTTGATAAATGGTAACAATTGAAGTACATTTGGTAATATTAGTCGATGTTCTCAATGCTTCAGCAAATTCCAACGCAGTAGATGCATCCAAACCTCTGGTGGCGTTATCAAAACAATAGACTGAACCACCTGTAACCATTGCTTCTGCAATGGAGACTCTCTTTCTTTGACCACCTGAAACACCACGAACAAAATCGTTACCAACAAGAGTCTTTTCAACATGCTTCAAACCAAACAAAATTTCATACAAATTCTTCATATTTTCAATGTAATCATCTCTTGTTTGATCATCAGTTCTAACACTTGGAGTTTTGCAACCAATTGCAAACTTCATTGTTTCTTCAACGGTCAAAAAAGGTAAATGGACATCTAATTCTGGATTGTAAATTAATTTTTGTTTGTAGTTTTTCAACATCTTATCAGATTCAACACCAGAATAATAAACTGATCCTTCATGACCAAGGTAAGTTCTAATTTCTCCTGATAAAGCCTTCAAAAGGGTAGAACAACCAGCGCCTGGCCTACCTAACACCAATGTCATTGTACCAGGTTCTGCAACACCCACAACATCTCTAATGATCTTTCTAGTTTTAGATAACTTAGAGAAATCTAGACGTTTTTTATGTGTTAATCTTTCATGAAGCTTAATGAATGGTGCAAAAAAGACATCCCCAACATCCTTAAGAACAGATGCAGACGTATTCTTTCCAATGACAGTCAAATCTTCAAAAAACACGTCAATCTCAGATCTATTGACCCCCTTTTTCTCATTAGAATTAACGACATATTTAAGAATCTTTTTTAAGTCAAAATCATCCACGTCAAATTGAAATGTTTCCATCTCCGTTGCAGACATATGAGATATTTTATCAGATAAGGTTGAGAGTCTCCTCAACATGTTTTCTTCTCCATCCCTGTTAATAGACTCCGCGTAATCCCTGTTAAATTCAGACATCGAGGGTTGCCAGGTCACTGCCTCATCTTCATCTCTTATTTCACTCGCGGAACTCGACATAATTAATGCAAGTTACTGAAAAAGAAAAAGTGGCTAAGAAACTAGGGCTTATTTATATAATGAAAAAAATTATGTCGGGTTTTCTTTTAAATCCGTAATCAAAAATTAACGCCGTTCTCCTTAAACTCATATCTATTTTCTTCTTAAATTAAATTTACAGTAAACCAAAAAAACAAAATGTCTGAAGTATAAATATAGAAAAAGGTTGGTAATCGATTTGATTTTGCCTGCTTTTCAATTCTAATATTCAATTGTAAAAATATGACTGAATTATATCCGGAGATAATTGTTTTTGGCTTGGCGGATTGCGAAACCCTTTTAAATCCGACGTACGGTCAAAAATACAAACGCCCGTACCTTGTAAAACAATCTCAGCAAACAATATCAGCAAACAAGATGTTACAGCAATAAAACTTAATTCGGACATACTATTATTAGACTGTTTATACCAATTAATATCATACAGCGTTACTCCGTGAAAAAAAAAGCTTAATTGATGGATTTTATCTCCATTGAATCATTAGAGCTAACTAAACAGGTAAACGTCTATTAAAATCTCGGAGAGACTGATAGAAATTTTACAGATAAATAATGCTACCCTAGATCAAAAATAAGTTCGAATAAGTCTGAATAAAATTAACCATGTAAATTATATACTATATATGAAATTCTAAAGTAAGGGATATAAATAATAGAATTTATTTCTTCTTTGAAAACTTGGCAACAAAACTCTTCAATGTTGCTGAAGGGTTGTACTTCTTAATTCTGAAGCAGTAGAAGAAGATACACATGAAAGCAAGGTTAAAGACAATGTAAACACAGAAGAAACCAATGTTTCTCCATCTTTGGTGCCAACTAATACCAATACTGTGAAGGAACTCGTCACCAACTCTGTATTGGCAAACTGCACAATCGGTAGTGTCATCAGGATTGTTCACATAACCAGTGTTACTTTCAAAGTATTTAGTCAGATATTGACCACATGTTTGTCCTGATGGTGGATTCAAATAATTGTATTCATCTTTACCGCAAGTGACTTCTCTATCATGAAGTAAAATACCCATTTCTGATCCAAAAAAGTAAGTGAAAGGTGAAACACGCCACATAAACTTCCAGAAACCAGGCATCAAAGATGGTCTCTGAACAACACCAGAAAATGAAATAATAAAGGCAAAAGCCATACCCATTAAGACGTTAGCAGTTTCCAAATCCGGAGCACCATAAACAATCATCAATGCCAAGGATGGATAATAAAGTGTGAAGAAAATACAATAAGTGAGCCAGAAAGTACCAGCACGTGATGGTGAATTATCAAGCTGAATTGGGAAGTACCAGCAAATGTAATAAAGTGTGGAGAAAATAAGGGTGTATGGCAATTCACAGAGATATTGTGAGAAAAGCAAGAAAGACCAATGGAAAGTATTAGATTTCGATTCTCTAACTTCATACAATTCACGAGCTGAAATAGCATATTCTTGAATTTGATTAGCTAAAGGAGCACAAAGAAGGACCGACATAAAACAAGCAAACATGACGTTTTGCATACCAATGACTGTGTGTTTGGCATCCCAGAAAGAAAAACCGACAATCAAACCAGAGAAAAGGGTCAAAAAGAGTTTTGGCAAAATATATTCATTAGATCTCCAAAACTGCAATGATGTTCTTTTCAACACTTGATAAAATTGAGTAGGGTAAGAAACAGCATACTTTTTCAATAATTCCGGATCAGATGCAACCACATCGTGAGACTTCTCTTCAATCAAGTCAGCGATAGTTTGCGCAACGTTAGTGCACTCAGGAGAGTTCAACCACAATGCATTCCAATCAGCATCAGTACTGGCTGTTGCACCAGCACCAATCACTTCCAAAATATATTCAGCAGGATTTTCATCATTACTACACTTTCTTCCACCTTGCCCTTCAAAGTAGTCCAACATGGTCCTGGAATCTTCCCCGATATCACCAAAGTAAACTGTTTGACCACCTCTTTTTAACAAAAGTAATCTGTCAAATTCTTCAAACAATGTAGCTGATGGCTGATGAATAGTACACAAAATTGCTTGACCAGCGGCAGCCAACTCCTTCAAAACTTGAATAATAGCCCAAGATGATTGAGAATCTAAACCGGAGGTTGGTTCATCCAAAAACAGTAACAACGATGGCTTAGCAACTAATTCGGTGGCAATAGATAACTTCTTTCTTTGTTCAACATTCAAACCATAACCTGGAACACCAGCAATAGAATCCGCGTAATCTTCCATATGCAAAATCTTAATAACTGTTTCAACATATGCAATCTTTTCTTCATCTGGAACACTCGCAGGTCTTCTCATTCTAGCAGAAAACAACAATGATTCACGAACGGTCAATTCAGCAATATGTAAATCTTGTTGTTGGACGTAACCAGTTCTTCTTTCAAAGGATGCATCAACAGGAATACCATTGATGAGCATATCACCTGTAACAACACCGGTTTCAGTTCTTCTGGACAAAACGTTCAATAAAGTGGTTTTACCAGCACCAGATTCACCCATAAGCGCAGTCAATGTACCTGGAAGAACATAACCTTGGACATTATCCAACAACTTTCTTTCCTGGCCTTCGTAAGGAACAACATAATCAACATTTTTCCAAAGGAAAATATCATTAGAACCTAATTGTTGAGTATCACTGATATCAGAAGAATCAATTTGAGCAGTTTGATCTTTGTCACTAGCTTTCTCTAAGTCAGTGTAGTCCTCAAATTCTTCAGTGTCAACATCTTCAAACAATGAGAGAGGAATATTCGCGCCCTTGATAAACAAAAGTTGATCGGAAGAAAATTCAATAGGGTTGAAAACTTCAACAGTAATACATGTAATAACTGTGTAACCAATAATGAAACCAATAATAATACCAAAATTTCTCCAAACATGACCAAAAACATACTGGAAGGACAAACTGAGATAAATTGCACCCGAAACGTCATTTTCACCATTATATAGAGTCTTAGAAGCAGCAGCACCAACAAAACCACAAACTTGATTTTCCACTGTATTGATACTTTCATAGCCAACACCGTTTGGGACCAATTCAGATGGGGTACATGGCATTTTCAAACCATGGAATTGCATCGTAATGATGGCTTCAAAACCATACAAAACTGGATTACAGTAAGAAAACCATTTGAACCACCAGTACATGGAAGGTCTTTGAACCAAATAAGATGAGTACAAAACCATAGATGTCATGGCAACACCACAAAGCCCCATAGCAACTTGAAGGTTAGGACAGAAAGATGATAACATAACAAACAAAGAACCAACGGCTTGAACGGTAAGAACAAGCAGCATATAGAATTGGAAGAACTTACCAGCATCAACAGCCATATTAGCCAAAAAGTAGATGATAATTGCAAATGCAGTGATGGCAAAAAGTCTAACAGGGAACTGGGTAACTTGCTTTGCTAAAAATTCAGCAGATGGGTGATACATAGTATAACCATACTGCTTATTCAAAATTGGCTTATCGGCAAACAAAGTTGGAGTTTCAGCAAGAGTCATAACAGAG
Organism: Saturnispora diversa; assembly: GCA_030560905.1. Lineage (NCBI taxonomy): Eukaryota > Fungi > Ascomycota > Pichiomycetes > Pichiales > Pichiaceae > Saturnispora > Saturnispora diversa. The sequence continues at coordinate 456,145 of JAKTWH010000002.1, forward strand.
AAATACAAACATGAGAAGAAGACCACACCACCACGTGAAAAGGCACCAATAGTTTCTTGGGTAGTTTTGTAGTACATGGAACCAACAATAAGAGCTTGACTAATTGCAGAAATAACCAAAGTGACAGTATAAGGTTTATTATTGATAATATTCCTAGTACGTCTCCAAGAACACCATTTCAATTGTTCAAAATAATTAACAGTATATTGAGAGTTCTTACTGGTACCTTTTTGCTTAATCATTTTGTGACCTTCCTTCATTTGTTCCACGGTTTCATTTGAGCTATAAGATGATTTCTTTTTACTAATTTGATCTTTCAAGGCAGCAAATTCAGGAGAATTTTTCCAATAATTAGTAAATTCATCAGGAGTTGAAGGGACATTGGAAAACCCTTCTTTCACAATTCTGGCTAGAGGATCTGTAACGGAGGTCAAAAACTCAGCAGATGATTGTCTAGATGGCTTTTCATACCCCATTTTAACAAAGTATTCAACAGCTTCAGTAGCAGGACCAAAATAAATTTGACGACCAGAATATAACACGGTAACATTATCAAAAAGTTCATAAATGTTTTCGGATGCTTGATAAATGGTAACAATTGAAGTACATTTGGTAATATTAGTCGATGTTCTCAATGCTTCAGCAAATTCCAACGCAGTAGATGCATCCAAACCTCTGGTGGCGTTATCAAAACAATAGACTGAACCACCTGTAACCATTGCTTCTGCAATGGAGACTCTCTTTCTTTGACCACCTGAAACACCACGAACAAAATCGTTACCAACAAGAGTCTTTTCAACATGCTTCAAACCAAACAAAATTTCATACAAATTCTTAATGTTTTCAACGTAATCATCTCTTGTTTGATTGTCAACACGAATATTTTGAGTTTTACAACCAATTGCAAACTTCATGGTTTCTTCAACAGTTAAATATGGGAAATGAACATCCAATTCAGGGTTGTAGATCAAATGATTTTTGTGATTTTTGAACATTTCCTTGGAATCAACACCACTATAAGCAACGTCACCCTCGTAACCCAAATAAGTTTGAGTTTCACCAGAAAGCACCTTTAAGAAAGTAGAACAACCAGAACCAGGTCTACCTAAAGCCAATGTCATAGTACCAGGTTCAGCAATACCTGTGACATCTCTAATAATATTTCTTGTCTTTGGTAATTTAGATAAATCAATTGATTTCTTATGAGCCATTCTATCATAAATTTTAGAAAATGGAAATAACAAAACATCACCAACATCCTTAAGAACAGAAGCAGAAGTATTCTTACCAGTGACTGTTAAATTTTCAAAGGTAAGATCAATTTGATGACTACGAATACCATTTTGTTCATCAGCATGGGTAATGTACTTTAAGATTTTTCTTAAATCAAAATCCTCTTGACTAAATTCAAACTTCTTCATTTCAACAGCAGACATACGAGAAATTTGTCTACTGAGGGTATCAATTTTATTAATTAATACTTCCTCGTCAATTTGACCCATATCAGCATTGAAGTTGCCCATTGTAGGATCCCAATCCTCAACTTCACTATCTTGTGAATCATTACTACTCCGTTCTAGATCTTTCGTCCCAATTGCTTGATCAGACATTGTGATTCTCTAATTCTAATTACTCTGATTTGATCTTTAACGGGACCCCTTTCCGTATTTATATATTTGCATTTTCTATCTATTATTATTAATTATTACAAACCACCTCGGCCGAGCGCCTTAATTCGGAGCTGTCTAAAATTTTTTTTGTTTGTTTTCGGGTCCGTCGTTTATTGCCAATTTCAATTTTGATTGCGAGGCTGTAGTTGATCCCTCAACCTAAAAATTCATAAAATACAATCCGTTCCAGGATATTTGTTAATAGAGTTATATAATAATGTAACTATCCAGTACTTTTCATTTTAGTATGTAATCCTTTATTTATGAGCTCCCATTGAACTCCCTCCCTCTTATTTATCTTGTCCATCATAGTCCAAAACACAACCCTTAGATGCATCTGAAACCAATTGGGTGAACTTGAATAATGTACCTCTCTTGTACTTCAATTCTGGCTTAACCCATTGAGATCTTCTTTCGGCAAGTTCCTTTTCATCAACAAGTAAGTCAATGATGTTGTCCTCAGCATCAATAACAATTTGATCACCATCCTTAACGAGACCAATCGGGCCACCTTCCATAGCTTCTGGGACAATATGACCAATTAAGAACCCATGAGAACCACCGGAGAATCTACCATCAGTTAAAAGTGCACAATCCTTACCAAGACCATAACCCATCAATGCAGAAGAAGGCTTCAACATTTCTGGCATACCTGGACCACCCTTTGGACCTTGATATCTAATAACCACGACAGTCTTTTCACCCTTTTTAATTTCACCGTCTTCGAGAGCCTTAATAAAGTCACTTTCATCATCGAAAACTCTCGCCTTACCACTGAACTTAGTACCTTCCTTACCAGTGATCTTAGCAACAGCACCACCAGGAGCAAGAGAACCCTTCAAAATTTGCAAATGACCAGTTGCCTTAATTGGGTTAGATAATGGTCTAAAGATATCTTGACCTTCTGGTAAACCTGGTAATTCGTACATGTTATCAGCAAGGGTCTTACCGGTAACAGTCATTGTAGAACCATCAAGGATACCCTCCTTAAGAAGGAATTTCATAAGAGCTGGAGTACCACCGAATTTGGCCAAATCAGCCATAACATATTTACCAGATGGTTTGAAGTCACCTAACAATGGAGTATCATCGGATAATCTTTGGAAATCATCAATAGTTAATTTGATACCAGCAGTATGAGCGATAGCAATCAAGTGCAAAACGGCATTAGTAGAACCACCAACAGTAATAATATATCTAATAGCATTTTCAAAAGCGGTTCTAGTCATAATATCTCTTGGTTTAATATCTAATTCAACCAAGTTCTTAATAGCCTTACCAACATTAGCACATTCGTCTGCTTTTTGTTGTGAAATAGCGGGAGATGATGAAGAATATGGTAAAGTCATACCCATGACTTCAGCAGCAGATGCCATAGTATTAGCAGTGTACATACCACCACATGCACCAGGACCAGGACATGCATGTCTAATAATATCTGATCTTTGTTCTTCATTGATTTCCTTAGAAAGAGTTTGACCATAAGATTGGAAAGCAGAAACAACGTCTAATTGCTTTGGAACGCCAGAGCAAGTACCTGAACCAGGCATGATAGTACCACCATAAACCATAATAGATGGTCTATTATGTCTTGCAAATGCCATTAAAACACCAGGCATATTCTTATCACAACCTGGAATACCAATATTAGCATCATAATGTTGACCCATAACAATAGTTTCAAATGAATCGGCAATGATTTCTCTTGATTGCAGGGAATATCTCATACCACTGGTACCCATAGAAATACCGTCTGAAATACCAATAGTATTGAATTGCATACCCTTCAAACCTGCTTCATTAACAGATTTAGTACAAGCATTGTTTAAATCCATCAAATGCATATTACATGGGTTACCAGACCACCAACAAGACCCAACACCAACTTGGGCCTTTTGAAAGTCTTCATCTTTAAACCCAGTTGCGTAAAGCATGGCTTGAGAAGCACCATTGGATTTCGGTTCTGTGATAATAGCAGAGTACTTGTTGTACTTTTTAGCAGCCTTTGTGCATGAAGAAAAGGCTCTATTAGATCTCAAAATACTACTCATCGTTGAAAAGAGCCAATCAATTATTATGTGAGTCAAATCAGTCGAAAAAAAAAAAAAAAATGTATTCATTGATTGAGTGAGTGATGTCAAACGGGCCGGTTGACGGTGCCGGTGTGCTCAGCGTGCGACAGATTTTTAAAAAATGATGTTGTTTCTAATCATAATAGTGATTTTTGAAACTATAAAAGTAATGATATTATTATGATTACACTCTTTTAGTGACTCAATTGTTTTTGGAGCAAATAAATATGATTTTTATCGGGCATTTAAAGAATTTGAAAAAAAATCTTATTTTACAACTCAATTTCGTTGTATTTGCTGCTCTTTAAATATCATATTTGAATTTTGTTTTCAATCTTTTTGGTCAAAAAGCCACAGTTTTTTTTTCTACAATTACAATGTAATTTCCTTTTAAATTATCTTGCTTTATATATTGCAATTGCTCTTCAAAGCAAAATTACAATTTTTATTTCGTATTCATGGATTTCACTCGTATAGATTTCCTTTCCATATGAAATTATATCATTTAACTACAATTATGAAGGAGAAAAGTCGTACACTACGGTTTTGGAACAACGTGAACAATTTCATTTACATATTCTAAAGGGAAGCAATAGAGCTATCGTTTTAGCCATTATCAATCATTCAAATAAATCTATAAACAAACACACACACAGGTGGTTGATCAAAAATTGATTGAATTTTGCTTTTCATGATGTCACATGTTATCTTTAAATGGTAATCATTTGTAATCAAGCTCGTAACCCTATGAGACTATTAGTTCTACACTTGTAGACCAATGTTGAAATTTCAAAGTGCTTTAGCTCAACATTTTGTACTTCACACACAAAGAAAAAGAGAGCAGAGCAATTGAATCTTTAAAATTGTACACCACTCCCCATTGATGAATAAAAGGAGGTATACAGACATTCATTCCGGTTACGGTAATCATAGCAGTTAATACCGAGACGGGCGAGTTTACCTGATAATTCGGCTCCTTTCAGGCTGAAATCTCCGGACCTTGTAACCGAATCCCGAGGCGATTTCCGAATGAAGACACCAACCATTTCAAAAGCCCTCAACTACAAATTTCATTAACCCGATTCTTATACTTAGTTGTCGATTAATAAAATGGCTGTCTGGTATTAAATACTACAAGTTTGTCAAGATCAAAGAAATATCAAGCTAGTTTACAACAAATCAAGAAAATGTGTCATGGGAGCAGCAGATGATGATGATGATGATAATGGACAAATAAACAAACCAGTCCTTTAAAAAAAGAAAAAAAGCATTAAAGTGATTTGCTTATTAATTGAATCAAATAAATAACTCAACACGAGTTTACACTCCCCCCCTATCACCCAACTGTTGAATTAGAAATAATAGGTAAAAATGAAAATAGATAAGTCGATTTTCTGGACCCCAAAGAGACTTGAAAACCTCAATCAGCTCCATATTGTCATTATTGGTGGCACAGGAGGTCTTGGGAGGGCAATTAGTCGTACATTTGCAAATGCTGGAGCTCAAGTAAAAGTAATTGGGCAAACATTTCGTGATTCTGATATTGAGAATATCAGCTTCATTAAAGCTGATTTGAGTTCCATTGAACATTCTCGTAAGGTTGCACAAGAATTGGATGTGTCAAATACTGATATTATTTTATTCACCACTGGGATAATTGCTTCAACTAAAAGGGAGGAAACCTCAGAGGGGTTAGAACGTGATATGGCTGTTAGCTTTTTGAACAGATTGGTGATGCTTAATGAGCTTGCACCGAAATTGACATCAAAGGCCTTCTTTTCTGCACCTCCAAGAATATTTGTTATGGCCTACCCTGGAACTGATCAATTAGGTACAATTGATGATTTAAACATGGAAAAGAGTTATGGTGCTATTAAAGCTCATATGAATACCGTGGCGGGGAACGAAGCTTTGGTTTATGATAGTGTTGGTAAGTTCAAAGATGTCAATTTTTACGGATTGAATCCAGGCATTATTAAAACCGATATCAGAAACAATTTCTTTGGTAAGGGGTCATGGACTTCGACAATTATTGAGAATGTGATTGGATGGTTTACTCAAACTCCTGAACAATATGCTCAAGGTATTGCTCCGTTGTTGATTGCCGAGGAATTGAATGGTCTTAACGGTAAAAGTTTTGATAATAAGGGTAATGGTATCTTCCCGTCAAAGGGTTTAACTACAGAATACGCCAATGAATATATTAAAGCAGCAGAAGAATTACTAAATAGTAAAAATTTATAGTTTATTGGGGTGGGGGGTGGAGGGTATTGCTCATCCAAGGGCCAATGTTATCATTTGTCATGACCAGATAATTAGTTTAATATTTGATTTTAGCGTTTTTAAATTTATTGCTTTTCATTATCATCATAACAATTATACTTGTAACAGATAACTTTGTGAGTCAGTTTGATAATCACTACATATGCCGTAAGATTTTGAATTATTTTAAATTACAAAGTCAATATAAAAGACCTAAGAAAAAATGCCATTAGTTGTAAACTATTCCACAATTTTGGCAACAGCCTGTGATTTCTTTTTGTTTGAAAGATCATCAGCGAATTTAACTGCACTTTCCAATGAACATTCACCAACCTTTCTTGAACGGACAGGAATGTTATCATCAAAATCAAAATCAGTTGATAAAAGGTTACCATTAGAATAAATACCCAAGATGTAATTAAGAACATTTTTAAGGAAAAGAATTTCAACCTTTTCATTTTGGGTATCAATAATAACACCCATATGATCTTCATAAGAAGAAATAACAGATGCAGAACCAGAATCACTCCTTTTAACATCCCAAAAGGCAATATCATTTGCATGAATAATTGAAGGAGTATTTGGATCACAAATTTCACCTGATTTTAATCCAAAATCTAATGGTGCTGTAATCATTTCAACACGGAAAATACCATCTTCCTTAACTAATAAGGTTAATGTTGGTCTTTGGAAACTAGTACCACACATTGATTTTTTAACATTAAACCTTTGGAATCCAACCCACATTTGGATTCTTTTATTTTTATCACCACCAGTAAGAGACATAATCACTTCCTTTGGAACAGGAGTAAATGAAGTACCACCACGTAAATAAGCTTCAGATTGTGTTGAATAAGAAGATGATTTAATATTGTCTTGCAATTTAGAACAATTTCCCGAATCAAGTGAACATCTGAAAACAACTAATGGATCCATAGTATAAACAAAATGAATATTACCTCTTGATCTTTTAGAATCTCCAACTCTAACAGTATCAAAAAATGGGACCCAATTCTTTTCTTCCTTTAAATGAGTTAAAGCATTTTTACCAATATTTTTAAATTTCAAAACTTTATGTTCCTTTTCGGAACCATAAGGTTTACGGAATGGGAAAATAGCAAACATACTTCTCTTTGAAGATGAAGTGGCCATATTGAAAATAATAACTGGTTCACTAAAGAAATCACCATTTTTAAATATCATTCTTGGATTTTCAGCACCAACATTTTTTTTAATTTTGGTATCAATTGAAATATTTAAAATCGATGGGAATTTGAGTGAAATAGAATCTAAATCATGATCATCTTTGGATTTATTATACGATTTCAAAGTATTATGAATATCATTATCAGATAAATCTTTATATTTAATTCTTCTATCTTTAACTTCCACCCAATTAGCATCAAATAATTGTAATCTAATAAATGAAGCCATAGGATCATTGACATCATGAGGAGCATACATCACTGTAGTGGCAACCATATGTAATTGTTCAAATGGTAACCAAACAGATGAACCAGCTTTTTTATACCAATGTTTAATATCAGAAATCATTGAACCATCTGCACTTGATTCATCAACTACAGACACCAATTTTTGATATTTAGATGCCATAAGAAGATCCTTAATTTCAAAAAAGTCATCTTCTAATCTAACAGGATCACTATATTCAATTGTTTCATCTTTAGATTTTGGTATATATTGAATTTCAGAACAAGTAAGATCAGTGTAATAATCTTGCTTTTTAGTTAAATGATTTCCAACAAATGCCTTAAGTTCAGTTGGTGAATATTTAGCATTAAGGACAATATCTGATAGAATAGCAGAATCACCTAAATCTTCATTCAATTGATCTGGCGACGCTAATTTCAATTTATCCATTGCCATTTGCATCTTTTCAATATTGATTTCATCTGGAGTATTTAAATTAGTATCTGCCGGATCAAAAATGGCTTTAACTGGTCCATCATATTCTGAATAAATGGAATCTGATTGCTCGTGCGCAGCTGCTAATTTTGGATTTAAAATAGCATCTAAATAGTCGTTTTTCTTTTGATCTGCAACAAGATGATTAGAAAGGTTTTCAATTTGTTGATTAGGCCAAAAAAAGTAAGCAATAAGGGACAATCCAATAATTACCCCCCATCTTCTCACACGAGAATGCTTTGCCGTTTTTAACATGGCCATTTTTATTGAATCCAAGGGAAAAAATCCAATGTCAACAAAAAGATTAAAAAAAAAATCGAGCATAAACAAAAAAAAATCAAAGCTCGTTTGAAGGGCAACAAAAATTATTGCTTAGCTTTTATTGCTTTTGAAATAAAAATGGATCTTGAAGGCTGTTTTGATGAAGTTGAATATGTTTTAAAAAGGGGAAGGGAATCAAGGGGGTTAAATTCTTGTTCATCCAATGATATGGGAAAATCCCATTCCAAAACCCCCAGTTCAGAGCCTTTAAGCCAACTTAATTTCAACACCTTCAAGGAAGCCAATAACCACTTTGCTACAGATACCCTAACAACTCCCAAAAGAACACCTATTCCATTAAAAAAATACGCTTATCCTAATAGAATACAATTGGTTGCAAGTGAAACACTGAAACAAAGAGAACATGATATTGCAAATGCTCTTGGTATCATTTCTCAATCAATTGAACCTCCTCAACACTGTGTGGATAAATATAGAGATGTATTGCTAAAGGAATTAGATGAGGTTAAAAGACCTCAAAGATGGTATTGGAAACTGTCACGTCATTTCTTAGACATTTCATTTTTTAGAATTAGAATAATTTGGCATTATGTTGTTTTAATGTCTCCATTGTTTTACAATTTGGGGTTATTGTTTTCACTTTTCTTTTGCACACCACCACTTGGCTTATTTGCTATTGGATTTTGTCTTTATTGGGTTAAAATTGTTTATGAATTATATAGGGATGTTGTTCATAGAGATGATCTGCTTTATCGCTCCAAAGTTCCAATGGATTTATCAATACTGGCTGCTATTTCTGCGGGGATTGGGCTTGTTTTAAGAGTTAAAGCAGAAAGTGGTGATATTTCCACATCCTGGATCAAGGAATTTTGGCACAGTTCCACTTCGATTTGATTGGGTTTAATTAACTATACTACTACATAAATCACCCTTAATAATAACATGAGCATATTCTTTAAAAATGTGTGTGTGTACGTTTTGTTCACCTTTTTGCTTGAATTTGTTTTGATTTCCAATACCACCACCTTCTGTGTTTTTTGTTGGGATAGTATGTCAGATCTTAATAAGAGAGTCTTGCAAGAAAATGATGAAGATTTACAAGATAAAAGAGAGAAAAGAGTCATTGTTGATGATCAACTTTTGGATCTTGTTCCCGGTGATATTGATCCAGCATTAGGTATTGATCCAAAACAGGATCAACAGCGACAGGTGGAAGATGTAAATGTTGGAACAGGAGAAGAAGTTGCAGAAGGAGAAGTAGGAGGGCAAGAAGAAGACGCCCAAGTTCAAGTCCAAGTTCAAATTCAAGAACATGATGGTGATGAGGATCATGTTAATCATGTTCATGAAAGTTTATTATTTGACCATCATCCATCAGATGATTTAAATTATCCATCAACAGGGCAAATTTCTAATGCATTCCAAAAGAAACAGTTAACTAGATTGAGTGAAATCTTAAAGGATCTTAATAGACAACTTCCTCAACGAATTAGAAACGAACAAGCAGCAGCTCTTAAACGTATAAATAAAGCAGAAACTACTATTGATGCACTTAGACGTGAAAATTTGGCATTAAAGGACAAATTGAAATCAGAAAGGTCGAATCTTGTTTTAATGAAAAGAGAACAAAATCAAATTGAAAAGGCCCATCAATCAGAATTAGGTAGATTACAATCTATTATTGAAGATGCTAGATCATTAGAAAATCAATACTCCTTTAAAATTGAAGAATTGAAACAAAATCAAAAATTAGAAGAGGATTCTCAAATAAGTAATTTACAACTTAGAAATCAATTATCCCAAGTATTAACAGGTTTAAATTGTTATCAATTAGAAGAAGATGAAGAGTCTCTTTATTTTTCTATCAAACAAATGGCTATATTTGCAGAATTTCATTACCAATTAGTGATTAGCAAGAATGATGATTCTGGTGAAGTCTTGTTTATTCCTGATTGGGAAAAGCCTAATGATTATGAGGGTGATTGGGAACATAACGTTGAAACATTAAAATCTCTTCTTCCCGAATATTTACATTCAGATTTGGTGTTTAATTCTGATACATTACATTCCTTCTATTCTAAGATTAGCAAATGTTTAAAGAAAGAGGAAAAAGTAAATGAATCATGAATCATGAATCATGATCATGATCATGATTAAAGATCCAATATCTTCATATGGTATTTTCATATGTGTACTTTTATGACATGTACAAAAAGAAATTATATATATATTTGTGTAACTCTATTATAATGAAATGGTAATTGTACCATCATCATTTTGTTTGACTTTAAGAGCCTTAAGAAAATCGCCCTTGTCGGAGATCTTCTTATTATCCTTCTTTAAAGATTTGAACACCTTGTATAACGAAGTTTCCTTCTTTTCAACATATTTCTTTAATTCAAAGGTAGATTCAGCTTTAACTTCCTTCTTTGGAGCTGGAGCGGGACTTTGCTTTGGCTTTTGCTCTGGCTTTTGCTTTTGCTGTTGTTGTTGCTGTTGTTGTTTCCCCTTCTTTGGACCCTTGTACAGAGACTTTTCATATTTTTCAGCTTCTGAAATACAACTTGTATGTGATTGGTGATCATTACCATAAAAGGTGGTTGAACAATCAATACAAGTGAAATAAGACCCCCTACAAGATCTTTGATGTTGCTGTAATCTCTTCTTGATCACAGTGTCATTACAAACTTCACAAGAAAAGGAAACCATTTCTATTTCGTATCTATATATCAAATAAAAAATACTATGTGAAAAATTTATTTCTATGTACAATGCAGGATATCTCTTAAAAATGGAACATGAAAAATGAAATCAAATGAAATCAAATGAAATTAAGACTGAAACTGAAACCAAACACCAAAATTTATTAACCACCCATCTTATTTCAATCTATCTCCACCATCTATTTTCACTCTCCCCTTTGAGTCTCTCCACTCTTTTAGGTTCCCAATCTTCATGCTCTTCAACAAGACCCTGTAATTTGTAATACTCATCTTTAATATTCACTTCTCTTCTATTCTTGATCATCCGAAGCGCTTCGTCCTCAGTAACTTCTCTCACCTTTTCATCCCTCAATTCATATCTCAAGGCTGTAAAATTGGATAACAAAACAGAGGCCAATGCCACTGAAAGCATCATTGGAAGTCCGAAATATAAAAAGGAGTTCTTCCTAACAAGATTTTCATACTTCCCCATAAAAGTTTTACTTCTGGCTTCTCTTTGACTTTTGGTCATAAACGATTTTGTGCCAAACATTCCCATTTTGTTACCTTCTAATCTCTCTCACAATAAATCCCAACCTCAATTAAAATATCATTTGGTTTTTTTTTCCCTATAAAAAAAAAAAAGGAATTCTATACAGTATGCATATGATCACGTAATCATTGGTCAAACAAACCCCATTGGGATAAACTATTGGGGACATTATCATCTATATTTTCAAGATCCATTCTTCCCATTAAATTGTTCATGTCTACATTGGTGAAATCAATTTCATGTAGAGAATTATAAAGGGAATTCATTTTGGAAACACCAACACCAACTCCAGCACCAACATTATTGGTTTCATTATAATTTGTGAAATCAAATCCATTATTATCCATCGACTCCCTATTGGCCAAATTGAAACTAAAACCATGATTATTACTATCAATACTCACTCTCTTTTTCTTTGCCATGTTTTCATCAAAGTTATCAGCATTGAACCCTCCCAATTCACTAAGGAAATCATCATCAAGTAATCCATTGAAATTACTACTTAATCCATTCATATTAACTTCATTTGATATATTATCAACTAATTCAGTAGTTCTACTTGGACTTATATCAATATCTACATTATTGAATCCATATAATTGAGAAGGTAATTGATTATCATTAAAATTAATTGGAACTTCCTTTGGTGCTTTCAATTGAGTGAAATCTGTAACTGGTGGTAATTTAGATGTACCAAAGGCAATTTCAAAGGCATTAAGTGGTGAATTTCTTTCATTTTTAATACCAACATCTTGATGAATTGATTCATTTTGACCATCTTGCTGTAATCCGGTATTATCATTCATTTTCTTAAAATTGATATTGAATAACTTTTGAGAATTTGTTAAAATCTTGTAAAATAGCTTAACTAATTTATTCAACCCCCAAGCATAATAATATTTCCTTGTAAGTGAATCTAACTTCTTAATAAACGTATCTAAATAAGAAAATAATCTTCTTCCTAACTCTTCTGGATCAATTTTATTTTTATTCAAAATCTCTATAATAACAGGTGATTGTTGTTGTAATCTTAAAATAAGTGATATCAAAAATTCATGTGATCTATGATTTAAAATTAATAAATAAGGACAAATAAATAATTCAGAATTGTAAATTGAAAGTGAATTCTTTGATCCACTTGTTAAAATTGTGAATAATTTGAAATTATCCAAAGCTAATAATAATGTATTTTCAAAAAATGTTTCAATATAATTTCTTTGCCTTTCAATTTTATCTAACCCACTTTGTTTATCAGAAACTAATTTATTCAATTTTTGCTCATGATTCAAAAATACTAAATAATTTAAAGCAAATAACATATTTTTAACAACTAAATGAACTTTTAATCTGTAAATTTTAATTTGTGAACTGTATTTTTTAACCCAAACTGAATTTTTGGCACTAAATGGATTCACAATTTCATTTTCTCCCATAATTACATCCATACCATACCCAGATTTAGAATTGGTCATAATAAATTCATTCAATTTATTAATAACTTGTTGAATATCCTTGGTCATTGGCGGCGCATGAACATTTTCTAATAATTGAAGACCTGCATTAATCCATTTATACATAACCATAGATTCTCTTAATAATTGAACAACACATAATTCTCTTTGAAGTGCCTTTCCATTATCATATGACCTTTCTAAAACACCTTGTTCAACCCCCCCCGGAATTCGACAATCCCAGGTTCTATTGTTTTCCTCACCTAAACTTGGATCATAATCAAATTCTATTAATATTCCCTTTTTATAATCACCCAAACTTAAATTAACTTCAGTCATAATACATATTAATCCATACCAAAGCTTTCTCCAAAGATGTCTCTTTCTAAATAATCTGGCATTACTTATTGGATCATCATTGTTATTAGATGGATAAAATATCTTAAAATTTAATGGGTCCCTATTAAGACCAATATTATATGCCAATTGAACTAATGCTGCATTGAAACTGAAGGAATTCATATTTGGAGCTTCAGTTGTTAAATCTCCTGATAAGTCATGAGGCATTGATGGAGTAGATGGGATGGTTTGATTGTTATTATTGTTATTATTATTATTCTCATTATTATTATTGTTATTATTGGTATATGAATCGTCCAAATCAAATCCATCCTCTGGTGATAAGGTATTATAAATTTTCAAAAAGAGTCCCACTTGAAAAATAATCAATGATGGTTTATTCATAATTTTAGTACTAGTAAATGTTTCCTTAACCATATCAACTAAAACTAATGTAACAAAATTTTCTGGTTTCATTAACATTGACTCTGTTAATGTAATATCAACATCATCTGTTGATGGTAAGGATAACCAACTTAATCTAATGATGATTAACATCAAACAAACAGTGAAAAATTCCTCACCATATTTATTACCAATTGAAGATAAATTGATTCTTTCTGGATCTATTGATGATGAATTAATAGTAGAAGCCAATCTTAATCTAAAACTTTGCTCGTCAATAAATGGCATCTGAATATAAAGTTTATCAAAGAATCTATCAATTAATAACCAAACAATATTCTTGTTTGGTAAATGTTGTTCAATAACAGAGATAATTTGTTTAGTATTGTTATAATTTAAATTCTTAACAGCTGATGGGGAAATTGTTTTAACTCTTTTACTTTGATGAGGAGAACAACTAACTGATGCTGTCCTTTTAATACTATTTGATCGAGATTCTGGCTTCATTGCAATTGGTACATAATTCTTGAGTCTTTCAGTATCCTCCGGCTTAATTTCACTCATTGGTGTGGTTGGTGTATGAACTAAAGGTGAATTTTTCATTGATAATGGGACCCTAACTGTATCCCTTATTGCACTTGTATTCATTTTAGATAACTTTTCCTTGAAGAGTGCCTTCGCATCACCAATCATTAATGGACACACCTTTTGATCATCTATATCGTCATCTATATCATCATCATCATCATCATCCTCTTGTTTAACATTTAAACCGTCATGATTAGATAAACTAGATTCTCCATTGGCTCCAATTGGTATTTCTAAATTATTTGACCCTTGCTCCACATACGCTAAGGAGGCTTCATTTGGATGAAGAACAGGACACTTTGTAAAAACTAAGTTAGACCCATCAATATTGGGGTTAGTTATAGGCGTTGTCATATGATTACGTGGAGTGACAGAAGATTGACCTGTAATGGGACATGTTGTTGGGGTTATTGGCTCATGAGACTGTTCAGAATGTTGACGCAATGGATGTGACGATTGTAAAAATCTTGGTGAATTAGAAGTGGAATAATTGTGAACAACTGGACAGGCTTTCAAGTCTCTTTCAAGAGGAGTTGAAAATGATCTTTGTGGATATAATAAAGCTGAAGAACGAGCACTTAATTGCCGTTCAAGCATTGGTCTGGATATTGGTATTTCTGGAGATGAACTATGTGGTAGAAATTGTGGTTGTGTATACATTTTAGGTAAATGAAGAGTCCTTTCTAAAAAGTTCTTTAACTTACTGTTATGCTCAGATGTCTTTTCAGCACTAGTGATTGAAACATGCTCTTGACCATGAATTTTATTTAACTTTACATTGTAATGTTTATGATGTTTTGAAATTGAATTAGCCAACATTGCCGATTTAGAAGAGTAATAATATTCATAGTGTTGTCTCAATTTTAAAATCTTCATCCAAAGATCATTTAAATAAATATCATTTTGAACAATAAACATCCATGATAAAGTGGAAATTTGATAAGTGACTGAAAAATTATATGATCGTCCCTTTTTAGCTGTGAAAAGAATGTTTGAATTGAAAATACAGTCCATAATATCTGCAGGATCCCGTAATCTGTTGGAAGTTACTCGGTTATTGACATTTTTAAATTCTGTTGCTTGATTCTGTGTTTGTTTTTGTGATTTCAAGTCCGTATTTTCAGATTCTAAAGTTTTGATTCTATCCTTCAGAACCAAGATCTCCTTTTTCAATGTTTCGTCAAGTTGAGACGAATTTGTCATTGCTCTTAGTTCATCATCATCAGGTTCCTTAGCCCAAGAGGGTTCAATATAATGACATTTTTCTTCAACACCATTTTTAATGCAATTTTCACATTTTGGCTTGCCCTTATCGCATTTAACCTTCCTTCGTCTGCAAATGATACATGACACAGGAACACGATTTCTTTTACGTGTCTTTTTCTTATCACCTGCCATTTAGTGATCTTTTTGGAAAGAAACAAGAATCCTGTTCAGAGGATTAAGGGTTTTTTAAATTTACACAATTCACCGGCTTGAGTAGAAGATCAATGTTTTTCAAAAAAAAACAAGTAATAAAATACGTAATTTAGACTATTTTAATGATTTACAACAATATGTTACAGTTGGACTAGTGAAGTCCATCAAGTGTCTATTAACACTCATCAGACCATAACCGTTCGGAGACATTTATAAACGGATAAACTAAAGAACCAATCACAGCTGATGTGGCGGTGCATCATTCGGTGCATCTTACGGTGATATCGGCATCAAAAAAGAAACGGAAAGGGGAAAGGGGGCCATGTTCTTACGTAAGCGAGTAAGAAGCCAATGCCATTTCCGCAACACGACATTTTGACATGTTGTCACCGCCACTTGCACCGCCACTCCCGCTTCCTGTATTTCCGATTTGTCGCGCCACAAGTTCGAAACACTGCGCCACATCCAACCCACTCCAATCCCCCGATAATTCATGCGCCAAATGATCCCAATTGATTTCAATCTCATTATCATTACCATGATCTCTCACTAATTCTAATAATCGAATTTTAGTATCTGTATCCATTTGTTGAACCCTTTCTTTACTATTCCTCTTCATAATTTTATTCCATTTATATCGACATTGAATTCTTGATCTTTTACCTTCCATTAATTCACTAACTTTAGTCCAATTAATAGTACCCTCCATATTATCAACAATTTGTTTCAATAGTTGTTCTTCTTCAATACTCCATTTATTTGTATTTCGTTCTTGACCACATTTAATATAATTTCTCCATCTATCTCTACAATCTTCAGGCATTCTTTTCATTTGTTCTCCAATAAATTTCCATTTACCACCATATGATGTTGTTAATCGCTGTAATTGATTATCCTCTTCGGGCGTCCAAATCCCCCTCTTGGCAAAAACGTGATAAGTTCTTCGAACGTGTTTATATAATGAGGGTCTTGTCCTATGTGGTAAAACTCTTTGTAAATTCTCCCAAAATCTATCCCTTTTACGATCATTACTCCAAATTCTATCAAGGAATTCATCATGAGCAATATTTTCTATAGATTGATATTTGTGAACAAAATCATCAATTGCATGTTTCTCTTCCTTACTAAATGATCTACTCGGTGATTCTCTAATAGCCTTTGGTATCAATTCACTTGCTATATCTATAGCTTCTCGTAATTTAAGGTCTTCCTCCTCACTTGGAGGATAAGCTTTTGATTTAGTTCTATTGATCTTTTTATTGCCACTAATTTTAAAATCTCTTTCATTGTTATGGTTATGGTTAATTAGTTGTTTGATTTTCAATTGATTCATTGATTTATCAGTAAATTGTTTAACCATTTTATCATTATTTATAGCATTCTGAATTAATTCGTAAAATTGTCTATCACTTCTCTTTCCATCTTTACTGTCATTATTATTGGTATCATCATCTTCGTCGTTGTTAGCATTAATATTTTCCTCATTATCATGTGTTTTATGGCTGGCATTAGATGAGGATGATGGCAAAAGACCATTCATAACAGCTTCCTCTGCAGCTGCAACAGCAGCCGCTATATCAACAGCAACTGAATCATCATTATTAATAGAATTCGCAACTTCTTCTTGAACAGCAGCGACAGCTTGACTAACAGCTTGATTAACCGCTTGAACTGCTAAATTCTGTTCATCTTCATCATTACCATTATGAGATCTTGAATAGTTCAATTCATTTAAAATAGTGGAACTAACAAAATCGTCTTGCTGATGTTGACTAAGTCTTTTTTTATTACTTCTTTGATCTGATGGTGTGGTAGTCTCTGTTGCATAATAATCAACGTCAATATCGTCATTTGATTGATCAATTGAATCAGTTAAAAATCCATTAGTCCATTGTTGAAAATCCATATCTTCATCATCTAGAAATGGTCTCTTTCTTTTATTAATACTTGTTTTGAAATCAGATTTATTGGTATCAACTTTATGAACAGATTTTTCATTATTATCACTATTAGTAGATGATTTCAAATCTATTTCATTTTTAACAAGGTCATCAAGCCCACAAAGGTTGACAACATCCGAAACATCTAACTGTTGATGATGTTGATTATTGTCATCCCTATTTGAAGAGAAATCATCATCCGGTGTCATTACTATAATTTATTTATCTTTTAAAAGGCCGGGTAATCCTTAGTTATAATCCTGCTAACCGGGTAACAATTTTTTTTTTTCTTGCCCTTTATTAAAAGCTTACATAATAATCAATATACATAACTACTGATTTTATGGTTAAAAGATATCGATATTAAATCATTTTAAAGTT
This sequence comes from Saturnispora diversa, assembly GCA_030560905.1. Taxonomy (NCBI): domain Eukaryota; kingdom Fungi; phylum Ascomycota; class Pichiomycetes; order Pichiales; family Pichiaceae; genus Saturnispora; species Saturnispora diversa. The sequence continues at coordinate 474,135 of JAKTWH010000002.1, forward strand.
AAAGTCAGTTATAAAAATGTAGTAATTAATTTGTACATTGCTTAGAACTTGGTGAAACCCTTAGCCTTACCTTGAGCGGATTGGACCTTCAAGACGTTGAATCTAACGGTCTTAGAAAGAGGTCTACATTGACCAACAACAACTTGGTCACCTTCTTCAACTCTGAAAGCTGGAGAAACGTGAGCAGCAAAGTTCTTGTGTCTCTTTTCGTATCTGTTGTACTTAGCGATGTAGTGCAAGTATTCTCTTCTGATAATGATAGTTCTGTGCATCTTGGTAGAAACAACAACACCAGACAAAATCTTACCTCTGATAGAAACGTCACCAACGAATGGACACTTCTTGTCAATGTAAGTACCTTCAATAGCGGTCTTTGGGGTCTTGAAACCTAAACCGACTTCCTTGTACCATCTCTTGGTTCTTCTGGTAGCCTTAGCCTTTGGGTTGGTGAAGATGTGTGGTTGCTAAATTTTAATGTTAGTATATTGATTTCCATATAAAACTCATGTTTAAGAACTATTCAAGTATTTTGATTTTATCTTTTTTGATATAAATTATTCAGGACAAAAAATATGTTGATTTATATTAAATCTTAAATAATTACCCTGACAAATTTGATATTTAAATAAATTTCAATCACATATACACCCTTGACATTAAAATTTAATTAAACATTCAATAATTAATTGATTAATTAAGTTTGAAGAACATAATTGATTTTTCACTATGACTTTTTGAAGATTGATAAATTGGATTGAAATTTGCAAATTCCTTCTAGATTTATTCACATAACTCATATTATAGTTCTTATTAAAATCAAATGCATACCTTTTGGAAAGCCTTTTCAGATTGAACGGTCAATTCAGTAGCCATTTTGTCTGTTTGTGAATCTTACTCTATGTCTCTAAAGATTTTCCACAACGAAAAATTTGAGACCTCTTTCGCGGCGGTGAGAGTGCAACGGGACAGATCCAAAACACAGTCACACCTCATTTTCAGTTTTTTTCAAGACGCGATACCTCATTTTCCTGAGGTTCAAGGGGGGTTTGAAAAGTGTCTTAATGCACGTGACATTCACGTGACATATTATACATTCTATAACATTTACTGCATATGCCCTATATAATAAACTGTAATTCTTGAGCCCTTTGTTCACCAACCAATCTAGTCAATTGCTCCTTGTTAATCATCACCATATCATTAAAGTCAAACCCAGGAACAACAACTTCACTGACCCACAAACAATCAGTGTCACTTGGTGATTGATCTTGTTCAGGAATAATATAACATCCCTTCCAAACATTAGGTGGAACAACCCATTGTGTGACTTCCCCTCTTGCAGTATCGAATCCGACAACAAATGATTTAATTTCACCATTAGGATATATTAAGACATACACTCCTCTACCCTTTTGTAAAATATGAATTGATCTCCCCCTTTTATTGTGATGCATTTGCCCAATGGGAGATTCGCATGTCATTAAAAAATGGATTAAAGAACTTGGTGAATGGTCTTGACCATCTTCTGTAGCTGGTCTATCTGTTTCCTTAAAGTATCCACCATTTGGATGCTTGATCAAATTTAAAGATTGAGCTAAATCTGACAGATTTTGATTTTCTGTGCTGATGTGTTCATACTGAGGCTTAGCAATAATTGGGTTATTGTCCTTTGAAATATTATCCAAAGTGAATGAAGTGAAATCCGTCATTAATTAGCGTTAATGAATTTACTTATGAAGATGTAAAGTATTATTTCTACACATACACAATCTTGCGCTATCATTTTTCTGTTTCATTATTTGGGTAAACCTTACCCGCATCACCAAGCCATGATTCTAAGGACTCAAGTAATTGATCCTCCTTTTCTAATCCCACAATATCATCACAACCACCACGACTCTTTCCATTAATAATGAGATTTGGAACAGTTTTACGTCCAGTGACATCACCAATATGCTTTTGCAGTTCTGAACCAAATTCATAAGTATCTAATTCTACAATAACAGGCTCTGGATCAAATACGTAGTTATTTTGTAATAATTCCTTTAGTTTTTTAGAATATGGACAATATGTTTTGGAAAATATAACAATAGGAGATTTCTCAAGAATAGAATTATAATCAGCCTCTGGACTATACCTACTTATGTTATCTAGCACTTTTAAATTTTTTTCTTTTAATTTTTTTCTTTTAGCATCTGCAGCAATGGCTGCTTTAGCGGCCTTTTCCTTGGCAAGTTTCTTAACTCCTTTTTCAGTGAACTCTTTAATATCTGCTGGCTTCTCTTCCTCTTTGAACTTTTCGGCTGGACTTGCCTTTCTACCAGGGATATGGCCCTTACCCTTAATGACATTAAAATCTGATTCTCTTGCCTTATAGTTTGTATCTTGGCCATCAATTCCTGCAATACTAGTATCGATTGAAGGCACTGAAAACCTATGAAGAACAAAAACCACTGATAATAGGGCAATCATAATGTAACAAATTCTCTTTTGCTTTTTAGATAACCCCCAGTGTAATTTATTTGGTTTGTAATGCATTTTTATTTACGTGTCATGACAAAAGAAAACAAAGCCCAGGAAGCAAGTTAGTTTACTGCTGCCTCAAATAACAACAGAAAAGGGCTCAGCGCGAGAATGTTTACTTTTCGGTCTATTTTTATTAATTGTAAAATCCTTTTATAAAATAAATTTATTCAACTAGCCATCAAAAGCAGCTACTTTGTGATGATTTCTGCATAAAGCATTCTTTTGAGATCTATGATTTCCAATTGTTCTTTATATTCATCAAAGAAAAAGAAATCACTAGGTATTGGTTCCGCCACTGTTTCAGTGGTTGGATCCCGGAACTCAAATACATAGGGATGGTTCAGACATTCATCAATGGTTATTCGTTTATTTGGATTAAATGTTAATGTCTTTTCAATAAAATCTACAGCTTGTGGATTGGCGTTACGAAAGATCTTTTTCATTGGTATCTTTCTTTGCTTTGTAGTCTTTGTTTCAATATATTCTCTAGCTCGTTGCAATTTAATACATTCCAAGTCTTCTCCTGTTGGTGTGCCTAGTACTTCAAATATCAATAGTAATTGATGTCTATAGTCCTTGCCGGGAAAAAAGGATTCTCTTAATATCATTTCTGCCAATATACAGCCAATCGACCAAATGTCAATGGCCTTTGTATATTGAGAAAGGGATAACATAATTTCTGGAGCACGATACCACCTAGTGGCAACATATTCAGTTAGCAACAATGGATTCTCCTTCCTTGTATCATTTTCTAATCTAGCTAGACCAAAATCACAGATTTTCAAATCACACTTTTCATTCACCAATAAATTGGCAGGTTTTAGATCTCTATGAATGATCCCGCAACTGTGTAAATACTTAACACCCTTTAATAATTGATAGAGTAAATATGTCATATGTTTATCACTTAATTCATGCGTTCTAATCACAGAATGTAAATCTGCATCCATATATTCTTGAACAAGATAAACTTCATTAAAACTCTCAAATGATAACGGCTTTTGAATATCTAAGATGGCTATGATGTTGGGGTGATTGAAATGCTTTAAAAACTTTACTTCTCTTAATGTTCTTAAGCAAAAGAGCTCTCTTTGAAATGGTTCTATCTTCTTGATGGCAACTATCTGTTCCGATCCTAATTTTTGACCTACAGCAACAACTCCGTAGGCACCCTGACCGATAACGGAATGCACTTTATACTCTCTGATGTTGAAGATAAAATTTTCTTTAGACATCATTGAATCTGATTATGCCCTTTAGGTGGCTACTTATCCAGGACCCAATGTATCTCCTTTTATCAAACTTTGAACCTTGTTTCATAACCTGAAGCTGAAACACGCCTTTGTTTCCAAACGGTGTCGCTTCAATTTTTATTATGAAACAACTCATATGAAACTTACACAATCTTTCGCCATTAACAGCATCTCCCTTTCACCCTTCAAAGCACCTAACGACTTAGAATGAGTTAAAGTCCCCCCTCTCTTTTTTAGGGGTTTGAATAACATGGCAAAAAATGGTTTCAAAGAATCGGTCACGTGATGTCGTTCCGGTTTCTTTTTCTTTTCACGATATAAACGAAGGAATAAAAACTTTACCAACGTTTGTTTCTTCATTAATTGGTGCTAATGTCAACACTTTCTTCTCCTGATCACAAGACTGCAATTATTACTGGTACGTCGGGTAACCTGGGTACCAATATTGCAAAGAGATTGATTTCTCAGCTACCGCCAACAACAAGATTGACAATAATTGTCACTTCTCGTACGTTATCTAATGCCAATTCATGTATCAAAGATTTGGAATCATATGCTGCATCCACAAATAGACCGGGTATTGTCGACTTTGATTATTGCCTTATTGATTTTACCAATATGGTTTCTGTGTTAAATGCAGCATACGAATTAAAGAAGAATCATGATAGAATTGATTTCCTTTTCATCAATGCAGCTCAAGGTGTTTATGATGGTATTGATTGGATCCAAGCAACTATTGAATGTTGTTCAAACCCAATCAAGGGTGTTACTTATCCAACATATAAAATTCAAAGAGTAGGGGTCAAGTCAAAGGATGATATGGGGTTGGTTTTCCAAGTGAATGTATTTGCACCTTATTATCTTATTCACAAATTAATTGATTACGGTTTATTTCAAAAGGAACACCAACCAAAGGTTATTTGGATTTCTTCAGTGATGTCTAAACCTGAATATTTGGAATTAGATGACCTACAATTATTAAAGTCAAGGGAATCATATGAGGGATCAAAGAGATTAGTTGATTTAATTCATTTAAGTACATATTCTTCCTTGTTGAATGAGCATGGTGTTGTTCAGTATTTAACTCATCCTGGTATCTTTACATCCTTCTCATTTTTTGAATTCTTAAACCCATTCACTTATTATGGGATGTTATTTTTATTTTACATTGCAAGATTTTTAGGTTCTCCATGGCATAACATTAGTGGTTGGAATGCTGCTAATGCTCCTTTGGTCACTGCATTAGAAACAAATCCTACATTAGATTCTCTCAATATTAAGTATGGATCAGCTACTAAGTGGAATGGAGAAGAATATATTAAAACCACTCCTGTTGATGATACAGGATCTCAAAAGGTGTTTGAATATTTCCAACAATTGAAATTGGAATGGGATTCTAAATTAAAAAACCAAATAATAAATACTAGACAATAACTACATATCCGATAATATTTTATAAAATTGTATTTATTCACCCCTCTCTTTAATTATTCAGGGACATTAATGAACCAACAAAAGTTAAAATTAATCTGGATCTCACTTCATTAATATCTTCAGGAACAAGCCAAATAAGAGCACCCAATTTTCTTGCGATAGAAATAGCCAATCTAGCATTGGCATATCTATCATCTTCAGAAGCACCAGCAGTAACTAAATCATAATCAACATAGCCCGGTTTAATACCATTTAACACATCCAATAGGAAATGACCAGTAGCTAATGAAGGATCCTTAAATGATCTAATAGATGTAGATTTACCACCCTTAGCAACCATAGAATTGGCCCATTTAAGAATATCTTGATCAGAAATTTCACGACCATTGACACTCAAACTTGAAAGAGTATTATTGATATTTCTTCTCATTAATTGCCAAACAAGACCTAATGTCAATAATTTGTTACCATCAGTTATATCAGCACCCTCAATACCAACAAGTGAAAATCTATTGGCCTTACCAATAGCAACACAATAATTTGTATTTTCAAGTGCTTTAAACCTTGATAATTCATTACCATTAGCTGGTTTTTTATTGATATGTTTAATATCAACTGAACCTGGCATAACCTTTTGATATGCTTCCAATAAAATATTACCATCCTTCAAGTCTTCAAATAGAGAAACAACTGGTGGGTCAACATCCAGAGAGTTCAACCAAAGAGTGAAAACTCTAGCTTCTCTTTCACCCTCAGCATCGAATTCTTCAATTTCTGGTTTTTCTTCTTCTTCAATTGGGGCTAATCCAGGAATAGTATTGAACAAATGAGCAACAAAGGCCAAATTCAATTTTGGATTACCAGCAACAAGGGCCTTTGGTGTTAAATATTTCCTACATCCCAACTTATCGGCATTTTGCAACACTTGTTCAGCCCTAGTTAACAAATCAGGAGTTTGTAGTGGAGCTCTTGAACATTCTTGTGGAGCCAATTGATTTAATAAAACAGTATAATTTTCACCATCTTGAACATCTTGTGAAAAGTTATTAACCCTTCTATTCCAACCTGCAGCCTTAAGATGGTAATTAAACCATCTTAAAAGAATCTTCTCAGGAGGTAATCTCAAAAATTGTTCTAAAGTTTCATCATCTTCTAATAATCTGTATAATTCAGGGTGTAACTTGATATCAATCTTAGATAAGAGTCCTCTTCTAATAATTTGCCATATAAGACCCAAAATCAAATGTTCCTTACCATCAATAATATCTTCAGAATGAACATTCACAACAACACAACCAATAGCTTTTGCTGAGTTCAAAACAATATTGGCATTTTCCAAAAGCTTAAAGTTATTTAATGGTTTGCCACCCTTTGGCAAATTCAAAACTCTAGTATCAATAGTGTCAGGGACAGAATCATTAATTAAAGATGAAAGAACTAGCCCATCATTACATTCATCAAATAATTCAAAATTATCTAATGCAAAGGGTAATTTATCAGCAACCAATGCATCACCTTCTAAAACAGTATTAATATGTCTAGTAAATTCCACGCGTTCTTCATCATCAATAGTATGAATTGTACGTCCACCACCACCTCCAATAACAACCTTGGCTTTATTTCTAGTGAATGTCTCCACATTTCCTGCACTAGTGGCAATATTAGATGCAGTGGCATTATTAGAAGCTGGTGCTGACTTTAATTCCTTCACTTTGGCATTCAATTCCACATAATCTTCCAATTCCACATGCCCAGACGCATCAACTTGAACAGATTTCAATGCCTCTCTAACTTCATCATAAGTGGCTTTTCCTGTTTTGGAAACGTTATCAATGGCATCTTTCTTATCAATCCAGCCAGATTCATTAATATCAATATTTCTAAAGTTTTCAATAAGTTCAAAGAGTTCCCCCTGATCCAGGATAGGAAATTTCTTCTGTAGTTTTAAAACGTTCATTCTTAAGAAATGTGTTTTAATTAATGTGTTGAACTTTTTTTTGCTAGAGGGGCTGGCGCTTTAAGCAGGAAGTTAAAAATCACAGGCTTTAAAGTTTCAGAGCACTGTGATTAATTAATTAATTAATTAGTTTACATATGGTATATCTTTTTACTTATATAGATCCTCCTCCCTCCTCCCAACACACACCATCTTAACTAACCCCAAATTACTCTTCATTGGTATTTAAAATTCTCTTCACCTTTTTTCTAACATCCTGTGATAAAACTGCACCCAGATCCCTTCTCCATGGACTTGGTTCATATAATTGATCAAATGGAGCATCTATTAGCGTATAGCCACCATTGGAATTACTTAAACAATTCTGTCTCTTTGTTTCATTATTTAATTCCACTGCCATATCTTTCATTTCTGTATCAAACTCATCATTAAGAGCTTCCCAAAATTCCAAGTCTTCCAATCCAAGAGTTTTCAAGAAATCTGGACAATTTTGAAATACATTGGGTAATTTAGAACTTTGTAATTTGCTTAAAATAAGATCCACTTCAGACACAGGTTTGAATGCATTCCTCATCACATTTAACCTTCGATCTAAGGATCCTGATTGACGATAAACTTGATTTTCAATAGTATCACCTCTAATCAAGTTTTTTGTTTCTTCTTTAGATAAATTTGGTATTTGAACTATTAAATCATCATCAGATTCTTCATCATCTAATTCGAACTTTTGAAAATACATTCTAGATGTCATTTCACTTTGTTCCAAAGCTTTAATTTTACTAATTCTTAACGGATGTGTAGTACTAAATGTTTTATAATCGTAACTATTGATTCCCGCTGATCCAAGATTACCTTTGATAACAACATCGTCGGTGGCTGCTGTGGTTGTACTTGTATTTGTTATATTATTAGCATTGGTATTATTACATCCAATGACTGTTGGTGTCAAGGAAGTGGAACAGCCTTCTGGTGCGTTACTTGTGGTGACATTAGTACTATTTGTCAGAATGTTTCTATTATGATGTGATTTTTTAGTCGTTGGAGTTATATCATTGGTATTCCTCCTCAAAAATGATCTTTTTTTATTGGGATTATGGGGCACCTGGGGACGTTCAACTGGAATAGCTGGTGTTTTAAGTTCATCTACTTCATCCTTGTGTCTCGTAATCGCTCGAAACAGGTGTCTAGCCCTACTTTCTGGTTTCATTTTTAGAAAAAAGATAGATTAAAAGGTTGTAAGGGAAAAGGCAAAATTAAAAAAAAGCTCATTATGTTCTCCCTATCAGAGCCAGAAAAATGAATACATTGAAACTTTCAATTTCTTTGGACAAAAATTTGTAAAACTCCACAAAGAAAACAATTAAGCTACATATTTAATTGCAGTTCCATTATTGACTTAAAATCAAAACAAAAGCTGAAACAAGTTTTAAATTCATCAATTACCAATTATCAATTAAATTAATATTTTTATCTCTAATGAATCATCTACATATATTTAAAATTAGAAACCAAAAAAAACAGTTAAACTGAATGACCCTTTTCTTCAACAACTTCCATTTCTTGTTCAACAAGAGAGTCATCAGAAGAAGCGCCGGAATCCAAAAAGTGACCTCCACCTAATTGAGTAATATCAAATCCATTCTCATTTAAATATTCCAAGAATCTAAAATCTTCCCTTTGCATAGCTTCTTGATCAACGGGTGGCAAGAAGAAAAATGCTAAAAATGCGGCAAAAAGAGCCAATGATGAGGCCAAGTAAAAAGGAACTTGATATCCCATGTCACCAGAGTAATGCTTTTGGAAGGATGGGAAAGCGTAAGTACCACAGAAAGCACCAATCTTACCAAATGCAGCGGCCATACCATAGTAAACACCTCTAACAGGAGTTGCAGATGTCTTTGCAGACAAAAGACCAATGTTGTCACCAGGACCAAATTCACCAAGAGTCATAAAGATACCATAAACAACAACGAAACCGGCAATGTGTTCAATCAAACGTGGGTAAAGAGCAGCCATAATGTAACCAATAATAGCTTGAAGAACTAAACCAAGAGTCAAAGTTAATCTAGGACCAATATAATCAGTACTCAAAGCACCTAAAAAGGCACCTGGCATGTAAAACAAATTGAAAACAACATTCCACCCAAAAGTCTTGTATAAATCTTCACCCTTTAAAATGTGGTCTAAAATTGGAGTAGAGTAAATACCAAATGCATAAGCTGAGAAATCATAAATCCACCAAATAATGGCAACAACAATTAATCTTGGCCAATAAAATTTCAAAACAAGGATCCATGGAACTTTAACACTCTTGAAATTCAATTTCTTAAATTGAGTACCCTCCTTGAAAAAAAGTCTCATAATGAATAAGGAAATAGGGAAAATAGCACCAATACCTAAAGTAATTCTCCAAACAGGTTGTAAATTATTTGGACCGCAAATCCAAAGAAGAACCATTGGGACAAAGGATGACACAACAAACCCCATATCAATCATGAAATTAGAGGCCCAAGTGAACCAACGGTTTCTGTGACCAACTGGTAAGAGAGAGGAAGCTTCAGCAGCCGCGGCAGAACCAGTTGGATATTCGGCACCAATACCATAACCTAAAAAGAATCTATAAGCAGTTAAGGCAGCAAAGAGACCACCAGCATGACCCCCAACCCAAGGTTCAGTTCCCACACCCCATGAACCAGCAGCAAGAATAGAGAAAAGAATTAAAATACCAGCAGAGATTAACATACCTGTTTTTCTACTAACGAAATCAGAGACAAACCCAAAGGTGAGTTGACCGCAAACGGTACCGACAAAGACGATAGCAGAGACATTTTGTAAAGCGTGTGATTCAGTGTATTGGGTACCATAGATATGGGATAAACAAGTGGATGCAGTACTAATAGAATTATTAACATAACCATCAGAAAATAAACCGGCACCCGCAGTGAAGATAGGCCAGTAAGATCTTTTACCAGAAGGGGCAATATCTTCTTCATTAACAGTGACTTCATTACCATCCTTATCAATGACAGTCAGTTTCTGTAATTGGTCCTCAGTGAAAGTTTCCTTCCCCCAAGTGATTTCGTTTTTAATCGTCTTTGATAAATCCTGGACAAAGGGCATTATTAACTTGCTTAGATAAAGATGAGGTTTTTGAGATAAGTAAGTGTGAGGGGGACCGCGATACTTATATGCGTTTCAAACAAGGATTTCACTTTCCCTTTTGAGTTTCAAATTTTTACAATCAAATGAAATTGGATTCGCACATGTGAAAATTGACATTCAGGGCGTCGCCGTGCCAAGAAAAATATGGGGATGCCTGCATGTGATACGTGGGGAGGGAGAATCCTATTGATGGATCTAGTGATCACAAGGGTGGGTGAGGGGTTACATTAGGATGATATCTTGGATCTATTAGAACCTATCGTAATTAATGAGTTGAAAAATCCCTTTTCGTTAATTAGAGCACTCACTTTATTGAACACGGGGGCAGAGGACGTTTCCTTGTGCACGTGGGTGGATCCTTCCTAAAGAAGAATAAATTTCCAGTTAACAAAGGGATCAATCGATAAACGATTGTGAAAAATGATTCACGTGGGGTTGATATTTCAATTACACCGTTGACATATTCGGTAAATCTTATTATTTACTAATAAATGTGGATTGATTTTATTTTTCTTACAATTTTGTTTATAAAAAGTAAATATATTCATTGATTCATTCAAAAGGCTATAAAGATATTCAATATTGAAGACAAGACAAGTTATTGATACACATGATTGCACCAGACAGACCCTCATTTGTTCAGAAGATTTCGAATCTCGGATCCCGTCCCCAGTCCGAAAATTATCTGATGCCGTTTCTCTTCTGTCACTTTTATTTGTCATTTTTATTTTTCATATTTACCATACACCTTTTTTTTCTATAAAAAGATACTAAAATTGACAGCAAGATGGTTCTGACATATTTATCTTGATCTTAACTGGGGGAGGGGGGTTCGTTTATGTATTTTTTCCAGTGGGGAGTTTTTTTTAAAAAAAGTTTTTTTTCACGGTACATTAAAACGCTTATCATCTCTGCGGCGATTTGTTTCCAATTTAAGCGAAACAATAGATAGGCAGCAGACACACATACATGACGTGAACATTGGCATTTTATTTTGTTTTTGTTTTTTTGTGTTAATGGGGGCAGTCAGTAACTTGGTACCGACTGAACTTTGCCTACTTCATTTAACCCCGTTCAACTATCCTTATCCTTTGTAGAACCAGATCCATTAACCAGTTTCAATGCCATTTTCACCATCTTGGAAAACCAACTAAAATTAAGAAATTGGAACCCACAATTCAATCCATAAACACTAAGTAATAAAAATGGATTAATTTGATCACGAATTGGCCAAATCAAATAAATCGAATAAAAAGTTGCAAACATCCCCCAAATAATACGAACAAGGAAAAACACAACCAGCAGAAAGATCCCATTGAAGGTAATCATCTTTTGAGGCCACATATCCTTTGGAGATCTAGTCATCATAAAATGGAATTGAACAAATGGAGTACTGGCTTCAAAAATCAAAAATGAGCAAAGGTATGGTTGACAAAATGGGATCAATGTAGCGCCAAAGACAAACAGTGCACCAAATGCATGAAATAAGAATTCGAATCCATAAAGATCAAAATTCAATAAACAACAATATAATAAATCCCAAATGAAATAACCAATACAAAAAGCTGATGCCAAACCGGCAAAATCATATGTCCCCAGAACAGGATTTTCCCACCATTGTGGATGTTGGAACATTGGGATGCAAAATAAGACGGATAAAAAGGCTTGAACAACACCAACAAATCTCACATTAAAGTTCTCCTTAATTTCTGTTGATGCTGTATCAAACCATTTCCCAAAGACACGTCTATTGATAACCGGGGCAATAGAAAACAATGCATGAAAGAAAAAGGTGAAAAATACAATTTCGTGCCAATGTTTTTTGAATAAATTATCGGGCTCACGAGGGAATGGTCTCAGTGATAAGAAGGGATCTGAGTCTATATAAGAAAACATGCTATGTTAAAGGAACAGTTAAAAAAAGAGGTAAATTGATGGGGCAACCTATTTCCGAACGAGAAGAAAAAACAAAAAAAACAAAAAAAATTAAATCTCAAGTCAAATCAAAATCAGCTTGAAATGTTGGTCTTGGCCCCATCGATTTCGGAGAAACTCAAATTTTATAAAAACCATCAACAAATCCATTTAAAAGGGCTGCTAACCCAATAGCACCAGGATCGGGTAACCCTCCCTCGCTTTCAAATTGCTTAAACTCTTCTTCACCAACATAACTGGCCCTACCGAATTTCGCTGCCAGTTTACGAGTAGACTCAGCTCCCTTGTATGCAGCCTTGGCAGCTAATTTGATATCCTTGGTGTCTGAAAATGTCTCAATAAAGGGGATAAGGGCATCCATTAATGTTCTATCACCAATGCGAGCCCTAGTGTATTTTTGTAACCCTGACAATCCAGCTTGAAGGGCCTGAGCCATTATTGATGAATCAACCTTTATTGTCTTATTGGCATCATCTTGGGTCTTCAAATAAGAATTTACAGCTGAAATGAAAATAGAATAAATACCACCGGATGTACCACCCATAGCAGATTCCACAATATCTGTGATCTCATCAAGGGATTTAACAGCGTCCTTTAATTCTAATGATTTATCATTTAATGCATCTAATAAACCAGTAACACCAGAAACCAAGGTTTCACCACAATCCCCATCACCAGCAACAGTGTCGTATAAAGTGACCTTTGGTTCCACCTCAACAACTCTTTGAGCACCGGCTCTAATGATATTTTCCAAAATAATTGGATCAAATTCAATATTAGATGACACATTAGATTCTTGTGGGGGTTCAGTAATGACAAAATCCTTTCTGCCCCAAGCACTAGATTTTGCTTGTGAATTCCACCCTGGGGCATTTGTTGGTAAATCAAGTAAGTCAAGAACTTCTTGACCACCTGCCTTGGTGGCATTTAATAAGGTGATGGAAATACCAGGACCATCTAATGAAGAAGTGAATGTACCAGTGTAAATTCTAACAGGTAAAATTCCCCATTTAGATTGTAAATGAGCCACCACAATTGATTGGATGGCATAAAGCTCCAAATTAGAAGTTGAACCTAAATTATTAAGAAGTAAGACCACTTCATCCTTAGGATCAAAATCAACATAATGTCTTTCCTTATCATTTGGATCTAAAAGGTAAACAAGAAGAGATTCAACTAATTTATCAACAGTTGGAATTGGACTAACTCTCTTAATACCAGGCTCATTATGAATACCCATACCGATTTCGATTTCATCATCACCAAGAATTTGTCTTTCCTCCTCATCAGAATCATCACTATCCTCTTCCTTATTAGCAGCTGCACTGCCAGGGATTGTCACATGGTCAAGCGAGGCACCAATAGTAACCAAATTATCGATCACCCTTTGACCCAATTGGGCAACCTCCTTCAATGAAGCATTAGATGTGGCCGCTTTACCACCAACAACCTTGTGAACCATACAAGTACCAGCAAGACCTCTTCTACCAACAAATCCATTTTTAGTCCGACCAACAGAAACATCATCTTGAACAATCAATGTTTCCACATCGATATTCGATGCCTTTGCTCTTTCACCAGCAAGTCCAAAATGAAGAATATCTCCTGTATAATTTTTCACAATAATGATGGCACCCTTATCACTTGGTTTAGTATTCAACCCAGCAACAATTTGTTTCACAGAGGGAGATGCAAAAACTGATCCACAAACTGCAACATCTAATAAATTATCACCAACAAATCCTAAATGTAATGGCTCATGACCTGACCCACCTCCGGACAAGACAGTAATTTTGGATTTGCTATCCTTAGAATTGAAAACAACCCTTTCCTCTTTCAAATAATTTAAATGAGGATTAGCAAGACACATACCGTGAATTGATGTTTTAACAACATCTTGTTCATAATTCCAGTGTTTAGTTAATGGCATTGTTACAATTATGATTAAATTATGTCAAAAAGGATGTGACCATTATTTCGGTAAGACCAGATGCGCCATCCTTTTTTTTTATATACATTTCATTTCAACCATATGACGTCAGTGTATTTTCAGATGAGATGAAAATGGAATGGCATTAAATGTATGGAAGGACGGAGATGGGAAAGAGGAGAAATCTAGCTGATTTATTATTGGTTATTGTTGACAGTGTGGTGATGGTGGGGGTGAAAACGTCATACTTTTCAATGAGCACAAACCCACATCTCCACCTTTGGGCGCTTACGTCAGCGCCGTGGCCTCATATTGGACACTGCTTATTATCTCTGCTTCACAACTCTTATCGGCCAATGCCAGTGAAATTCAACCAAGACGCCACGTGTTTATCAGTTTCCTCTCCTGAAAGCACATTGTTATTTTATTGTGACCCCCCAGGACGTTGTTACGAGGGACCCGGGGGGTTAATAACAGAAATGCTCTTTTCAACCTCACTTATCGCTTCAATCGATATATCTCAAAGACATGTTACTATAACAAATACTAAAAAACATAGCATCATATGTGAGTTGACATTCCCCTCTACTGTTGTTAATGTTGAAATGAATCGAAAAAGAGTGATTGTGGAATTGATTGATCAATTGATGATATATGATGTCAGTAATATGAAATTGATTCATACAATTCATATCTCTAATACAAAGGTATCATTATCCCCCCAAGATAATTCTTTATTAGTATATCAACATTCCCCAGGTCAAATTACCCTTTTTGACTCCATTGATTGTAAGCCACTTCATCATTTCCAACCTCATTCAAGTGAATTGCAATTAATGAAATTTTCTTGTGATGGTAAGAAATTGGCCACAACTTCAATTAAGGGCACTATTATTAGAGTGTATGATTTAGAATCGTATCAATTGATTCATGAACTTCGACGAGGTTCAACAAGAGCTACAATAATTTCGATTTCCTTAACCTCTAATCTACTATTATGTTCATCATCACATTCCACTATCCATTTTTTCAAATTGGATTCTATTAATTTTATTAATAACGAACCAATCCCAGGTAAATATTTGCCAACACAATTGTCATCCTTTTTGAAACCAAAACGACATTTTGCATCTGTTGCATTAACGGGGGATGATCTTGCTGTTGTGGCAATCGGCTCATCCCATTGTTACATAGCTACTAAACGTGTCTTGTTTATTTACACACTGGAGGGCACTCTCTCCTCCTCCTTCCCCCTCAAGTAATAAAGGTGCTCAGGAAGTAGTGCTGACGTAAGCCATCAAATGCTCTCTCTTTGTGAGATTTGCAAAATAAATAAAATTTTAAAACGTTTCTGTATAAAAAAAATAATAAAAAAATTTGTACACCTGAAAAAAAAAAAAAAAAATGTGTCCAACATAAGAACAATTTTCTTCATTCAACTTACAAATTTAGTGAATGTGCCTAACACAAAATGTCAGGACAGAGGAAGTTACAACAGTATGTTTTTTGAATTTATTTTATTTATTATTTTTTTTTTAATGAAAAAAAAAATAGATATTTTAATGTGTCAAGTTCATATTTATACTAACATTCTAACATTATTAAACAGAGAAATGGACCGTGTGTTCAAAAAAATTACAGAAGGATTGGAAATCTTTGATAGTATATATGATCGTCATCAAAATGCATCGAATTCTTCACAAAAGGATAAATTAGAAAATGATCTCAAAAAGGAAATTAAAAAGTTACAAAGGTTTAGAGAACAAGTTAAAAATTGGCAAACTGGTACAGAAATTAAAGATAAGAGTCAATTACTTGAACATCGGAAATTAGTTGAAGTTGCTATGGAGAAGTATAAAGAAGTTGAAAAGGGTTCTAAATTGAAAGCTTATTCAGATATAAGTTTAGCTGCAGTTGATAAACCAGCTGTTGAAAATGAGGCAATTGATTTTGTTAATCAATCAATTGACTCTCTTCAACAACAAACAGAATCAATGGAAGCAGAAATGGACAAATTAACAGGCGGTGGGAAAAAGGGTAAAAAGAAGGACTTTGTTTCAGAAGAAAGAAAGAGAGAATTAGTAGAATTATTATCAACACATCAATGGCATATTGATAAATTAGAAACTATATTAAAATTATTACAAAATGAAATTCTGCCCGTTGAAGATGTTATGGAAATTAGTGATGATATTAATTATTATATTGAAGAAAATGAAAATCCAGATTTCATTTATGATGATTCAATATATGATGATTTAGATCTTGACGTGACAATAGAAGAGGAAAATGTTGATATTAATGATATTAATGAAGAAAATTCCATTTCTGCTAATACAACGGTAGCAGTTTCAACTCCACCAACAAGTTCAGATACACCCTCAAAGAATGAACAAATACCACCATTATCAATGTCAACATCATCAGGAAAATCTATTTTGAAAAAGAAACCAACTAATGATTTATTAGACAAGCGTTCTAATTCTAAAAATAATTTAGTGACTCCCCCAACCGATAAACAGGTACACCAATTGTCATCAACAACAACAACAACAACAACTTCTAATCATGCTAATGTCACAACATTGAAACCAGCTCCAGCTCCTGTACCAGCACCAGCAATGAATTGGTCAGCTGCAATTTCAACACCAAAGGTTGCTCCTAAGCCACTGGCAACAACTCCAATACAAGCTCCACGCCCATCTAATGTTAATGCCCTTAATGCCGCAAGTGTTTTAGAAGCTCTTAAAAAACAAAAGCCAAAGGATGAATCAAATAGTGTATCACCAACTAGTATTCTTGAATCATCATTACAACAAGAAAGATCAATACCTACAATTAATGCTACTCCATCACCTGCTTTAATAACACCATCAGTAGAAACTTTACAAGTGATATCACCACCAATTTATGCATCATCAACTAATACAACAGCAACAACAATATTTGGTCAATCACCTAGTCAACTTGAAGCTTCAAATGATGCATCTTTTAGATTTTTACCAACTGGTATTCAATCGATTATTTTATCATTGGCACAATCAAAGGATGATATAAGAATTCCATATAATCCATTAGCATCAGTGAATTTCACTCCAAAGGGCACTTATCCCCCAGGTATTCAAGCAGCTCAACTGAATCAAATTTGGAATAAAATTTCACATTCTGATAATCTTGAATCTATTTTAAATAAATTAGAATGTAATGAATTATTTTATGGATCTTATTATGGTATATCTAATGAAGAACGTCAACTTTCTGAAGATTCACTTCATAGATTGGGGTGGTTAAAGAATAAAGACAATTCTCAATGGGTTTTACCAAGATCTGTTACGTCTAATGATAATTATTCAATTGGTGATTACGAAGTCTTTGATCCTACTAAATGGTCGATTAATGAAAAGAAGGGATTGAAATTTGATAGTAATCAACTTGTATGATTGATTATATTAACTTATTTCCTTTCATTTGATTTGATTCTTTCATTTTATGTTTAGTTATTATTTTTAGTGATTATTTTCCTTTTTTTAGCTTCTTCCATTTTTTACCCATTTTCTTTATGTTCGAATTCCACACACCTCTTTTATATTTTATAAAAAAAAACATAGCAAAAATTTCAAAATATCTACTTACCAACCTATGGATATTATTAAGTTTTGATATTTAACACTGTTTTTAACTTTTATTCTTCTTCATCAAAAAGTTTATCATTACCATTATCAGCACCATCATCTAAACTGTAATCTGATGGGACATCACTCATATCACCATCATCTTGATCTTGATCTTGATCTGCATCTGAACCTGAATCTGCATCTGAATCTGCATCTGAACCTTCTTGACCCGCTGCTTGTCTAGCTTTTCTTCTTTCCTTCTTTAATCTCTTCTTTTCATTCTTTTCAGCAACACGAGCCTTTTGTTCCTTCCTTCTAGCTTCCTTTTCCTTCTTTCTAACAGCATGTCTTTGATCCATTTTATGAGCTTCATTAGTACTCTTCTTAAATTGAGAATGATAAAGAACCTTACCAGCACAAACACCCTGTTCAATTTTAACTAAATCTAATTTCATTCTTGGACCAATTTCAGTTAATTTAATTGCCTTTTTACGTTTAATAGATCCTAATTCATTAGCTGTTGAAGAAGAATGAACCTTTGGTTTTGTAAGAACAACATCATCTTCAACTTCAACAACTGCATCATCTTCAATTTCAGAATCTGATGTGAATGCCCCCTGAGCTGCTGCACCATTATCTAAAATAATATCAGCAACATCTTGAACTTTACTTAAATTAGGTAATTTCTTATTCAATTTCTTTCTAATTTGAACCAATTTTTTAACCCCCCTATTAACATCAACTAATTTAGTATCAATAATATAATGTCTTAAATCAATAATACCTGTTTCCTTATCCTTATTTAAAAGAAGAACACGTTTTATAGTATTAACCTTTGTATCAACAGGATTAATTGGTGGAAACATATTTTGAAATGCAGTAATAATCAATTTTTCTTGTGGTTCAGCATCCTTTGGATTAGTAAATCCATTCATAACTAATAATGGTGGACTTGCATATTCAGGTGCAGATTTTGAAAGTGATTTTGGTGTCTTTAAAATTTTATTAATATCCTTTGCAAGTGAATATTCAAGAATTTTAAATGAAATTGTTGGACCATGTGGCATTGAACTTAATCTTAAATGTGTTGAACCTGATTCCTCATTTTGTGAAAAGATCATAAAATATGAAATCCCAAGTGGGCCCGCCATAACAATAAAATCTTTTAACTTATTTGATTTCCTTTCTCTAAGATTAATTGCTGTATGTGGTTGCATCATATTTCTAGTATCACGAACTAATTGTGTTAATGTATGATTTTCTAATGCTGTTCCTAAATGAATAACCATAGATCTTGGAATCGATTTGAATTCCTCTTCCGATTGTTTCACGTGAGTTCTCTTCTTTTGTCTTCTTCTAGCCATTTTGATTTATTCTCCAAGGAATACCTCTAATTAATTAAAATAAAAGCTTAAAAAGAAGAAGAAGCTCCTTTTAAACTCAAATTGAAATAAAATTTCATCTGAGTGCAAAAAAAAAAAAAAAATTTTATATTTTTTTTCAGGCTGTGCAGAGAAATATCTTTTTTTTTTTTCTCTCTAATTTTTTTTTTTTTTTCCCCTTTGATTTTATTGATTACTAAAATATAATCATCTTTTAATTGTATTGAAATGGCTATTTCTAATAAATCTCATAAGAATTCTAAGAAGATCACCAAGAATTATATTGCAGAATTGAAAAAGAAGCTTGCGGCTGCAAAACCTGATGAAAAGAAGGAAGTCTTTGAAGCCAAGGAAGATTCAGATGTAGAAGAATCTGATAATGAACAAGCAAATTCAAGTCAAGATGAAAAGGATATTGAATATGATGATTTTAATTCATTTGGATTAAATACTGATATTTTAGAATCCTTGAAATCTTTAAATTTCACAAAACCAACACCAATTCAATCCAAGGCCTTACCACCTGCATTGAAGGGTAATGATATTATTGGTATTGCACAAACTGGGTCTGGTAAAACTGCTGCTTTTGCCATCCCAATTTTACAAGCCCTTTGGGAAGCTCAAACTCCTTATTTTGCATGTGTGTTAGCACCAACTAGAGAATTGGCTTATCAAATTTCAGAAACATTTGAAGCATTAGGGTCAAATATGGGGTTAAGATGCTGTACAATTGTTGGGGGTATGGATATGGTGGAACAAGCTAAAGAATTAATGAGAAAACCACATGTCATTGTTGCTACACCAGGTAGATTGATGGATCATTTAGAAACAACTAGAGGGTTTTCATTAAGGGCATTAAATTATCTTATTATGGATGAAGCTGATAGATTATTAGAATTGGAATTTGGCCCTGTTTTAGATAAAATTCTTCAAGTGATACCTAGAGATAGAAAGACCTTTTTATTCTCTGCCACATTGACATCTAAAATTGATAAATTGCAAAGAGCATCCTTACATAATCCAGTTAAAGTTGCAGTTAATAATAAATATAGTACAGTTGATACCCTTGAACAAACATTAATGGTGGTGCCAGATGGGTTTAAAAACACATATTTGATTCATTTAATGAATGAAACTGTTGGTAAAAGTATGATTGTCTTTACTAGAACTTGTGCTCATTGTCAACATGTAGCTCTTTTATCAAGATTGCTTGGATTTCAAGCAATCCCCCTTCATGGTCAATTATCTCAACAAGAAAGATTGGGGGCACTTAATAAATTTAAATCCGGTGATAAAAACATCTTGGTGGCAACTGATGTTGCGGCTAGAGGGTTAGATATTCCAAGTGTTGATATTGTTATTAATTATGATATACCAACTGATTCCAAGGCATATATTCATCGTGTGGGTAGAACAGCAAGAGCAGGTAGATCCGGTAAAGCCGTTTCTCTTGTCACTCAATATGATTTGGATTTGTTCTTAAAGATTGAAAGGGTTATTGGTATGAAGATGAAAAAGGAGACGCCTGATAGAATGGAAATTAGTGCTCTTCATAATTCTGTGGACAAGGCATCAGCAGTTGCGGTGCAAAAGGTGAAGCAATTCCATGAAAGAAGAAAGGAGAGGGGGGGTAATAAACGTAAATAATTTATACACTTGTAATATAATCAATTAATCGCCTTTTTTAAAACCAATTTCATGAGCTTTTGGTTAGGCGCTTTTTTTTTTCCCTCTTATAGTTTTCAAGATTTTCGACGAGGAATTTATAACTTGTGACTTGTAAATTGTTAAAATATTCACAATTTCATTGAGTAATAATATAACATAATGGCTAGGCTTGGTAACAACGAAGTATGTAATCAATTTGTTTTTTCCCCTCTTTTGTTCATTGAAAATTAGAATAATTTACTAACATTTAATCAATAGTTTCTTAAACAAACGGCGGATTTACTTGCAAAGCAAGGACATAATTATTACACTATAACACAAAAGCGTTTATCATATGATATTGAGAATGAAATCACGGCACCAGAATTCAATGAAATTAATGATTTAGGTAAAGATGTGACACCAGCCGTGCATACAAAGACTTCCGGATCAGAAACAAGACAATATCCAATTCTCCTTCGTATTACTGATGGATCAAGAGACAAATCAAAGAAAATCAAATTAAGTACAGTTGTTGAACCAAAGGACTTTGATTTATTTTGGTCAAAATATATCACTATTTTAAAATCCAGTTTTAATGATTTGAAAAAAACTAAGAAGAATAAAAAGGCTAAAGCTAAAAAGAATAGCAAAAAGGTGAATGCTTAAACTTTATAATAACTGATTAATTTGAATTTTAATTAATAGACATGTATAATACCTTTCATATTAAAAAAGAACAATAAGAAAACAAAAAAAAAAAAGAAAGCTCTGTTGATTGCTTTTAAGAAATACTGTGCTTCAATTCATCATTAACTATAAATGATGTTGTTGAAAAGAAAAAGAATGCTAAACTAATGGATAGCCAATTATAAAATATAAGATATCAACAATAAAGCCTTAATGATTGATTTTTTAAATCAAACTTTCGATTGGAATTTCTTCTGGTTTAAGAAGAAAAGTGTCATCAGTAATACCACTCCGTCTTCTTTGATTATTACCAAAATTCACAACCAAATATTTATCACCATCATTTGCCTCCTCATGGTATTGGTACCCATTTAAATCACAAAATTGTGAAATAATTCTCTTCATGCGATCAATTTCAAATGACGAACTCTTATAAGTCTTCAACATACATTTAACTTGGTTCATTCTAGTATTTGAATTATTAATTTTTCTTCTTAGCTGTAAAACCGCCTCATCTTTAAATAAGCCATCTAAATCAACAATGGATTCATCTAAATTGTGATTATTTCCCAAGTAAATAGTATTGGCTGCCATAGTATTGAATTTATGCATCCATTTCTTTTGTTGTTTAGCTTCAATTGATAGATCCTTTGCAAGACGCCCATCCCCCGCCAGATATGCTGACTGAGAGTCTAATTTAAGTTGCTTCTCCTGAAAATGAGCATTTTTAGCAGCCTCCCTGCATTCATCAGCAATGGGTTTCCACCAGTATGAATTAATATCTGGATTAAACATATCAGCATTGATACCATTACTATCAGGATAGTGTTTGTTTGCCTTTGTTGCCATCTTTATTAATTAATGGTAATAAGGGGAAGTGTCAAAAAATGAGTAGAAATTACAAGTTGTATTTTCTGCTGGTTGTAACACATTGGCGGTGTCATCACCATTCCCACTATAAAATTATACAATGGCCAATTATCATAAACTTATTGTTAATTGATAAATAATCTCTGAATCGGTGTTGATATCAACATGGGGTGGAGATAATAATTGTTGGATGAGAACCTCGGGGGGGGCCCACACAACATGGTCTTTGTTGTGTTGTAATTAAACACCCAAGATGAGTGGGGGTGTTGATTTAACTTTTATTTCTTCTGCTTTTAATGATAAATTAAACCTGTAGTTTATGAATAATGTATAATTAGGAAAGAAATCAGTATTTTTGGTTCAATTCAAGTATTTTTGATCCCAACCTCGTTATCTATATAAAAATTCATTTATTCATTTTGGGTCAGAATCAAGTCAATGGCGTTGATTTTAAAATAGAGCTCTTACGAAGTATACAAGTTCCGAAAGCAAAAATACCCTTATACAATGGGATTATAGCAATTTAAAAATAAAAGAGGATAATGATTTAAATAGGTTTAGTTAAATTTTAGGCGTTTCAAAGGCGGTTAATTATTATCTGTTTGCCATATGGGTATTAATATGGCAAAATTGATCCTTTAATTTATTTCAATGATAATGCATTGCAGGTAAGCACTGATTATCAAGAATGAGGGTCTTGTTGTTATCAACTTTAATACATATAAGTTTATTATAATTGATGAATAGCTCAGGTATGTTCTAATAGCATGTGGGAGAAATTCAGTTCAAATAAATAATAACAACAACAACTAGAACTCTACCAATATTCATCACTTGATTTACTACAACTAACAGATTAAGCATAACGATGTCAAGCACTTGATTCAACTCCCCCCATCAACAACCCTCTATGAAATTCCGAACCCTCACTTCAGTCACGTGATAATTTAGGCATGCGTAACCCTCAAAAGCGGCTCTCCTCAACAAACACAAAGAAAAAGTTTTCAACGTTGAAATTTTTCACAGCTTCTGAAACTCTTTTTTTCTAACTTAAGTTCATATTAACAATGGCTGCGTATGTTTATCCCTTTACTTTAGGAAGTGGATGACTGTCACAGCTTCTCTCACTTTGATTATCTCGTGAGCCTATTGGTCCCGGGCTCTTAAAAGTATTTGATTGGATCAAACTTGAGATTATGACAAGCTGAACTAACACTGAGGTGTCTGTTCCATTTAATTTAAATGTTGTCTCGTTATTTTCTCTAAATTGAACGGTTTTTACAATGTACTCCTTTTGGATACATTCAACCATTTTTATTATAATATGTTGTTACTTTGATTTTAATTGAAGTTCCAACTAAATTCATTCCATAGGAAATTTTAGATTTTGGCTTTGCTAAATTCTAAGTAGGGATTTATAAGTAAGGGAAGAGGACAGACAATCCTTTTATTTCCTGAATTCCATCTACTGTTTCCTCTGCGTAATATTGGCCTTCGAATGAGGTATTTAACTCCTCAATTCGAAGAACTTTGTTAAGGCATGAGGCCATTAGATTTGGTATTTAATGACCAATTTGGCATTCATTTTACTAACATTAACAATTCTTTCAGTATTCCAAGACCAGAAACTCAAATCAAGAAGGCTAAGAGAGTCGAAAGAGACCAAGCCGCTGTTGCTGCTGCTAGAGACGCTAGAAAGGCTGTATGTATTAATACCAACTTTGAATAAATAATATGATCACTTTGTTATTTTTATTTTTCCCTTTTTTTTCCTATATGATGAAAATTTGTCCATTTATATCGACTACCTACGGGGATGATGTCCGTTATTAACACCATCTTTCGGCTGAAGTTTTTTAAAAAAGGATGGATAAAAATGAGAAAGTGATTTTGTTAAATTTACATTAACTATTTTTTGGAAAACAAAATTTACTAACATTTACTTTATTATTATAGGCTAACAAGGAAAAGAGAGCTGCTATTTTCAAGAGAACTGAAGCTTACGTCAACGAATACCAAGCTGCTGAAAGAGCTTTGATTGACGCTAAGAGAACTGCTAAGGCTGATGGTTCTTACTTTGTTGCTGCTGAACCAAAGTTGTTGTTCGTTGTTAGAATCAAGGGTATTATGAAGATTCCACCTAAGTCTAGAAAGGTTTTCCAATTGTTGAGATTGAACCAAATTAACGCTGGTGTCTTTGTTAAGATTACCAAGGCTACCACTGAATTGTTGAAGTTGGTTGAACCATACTGTGCTTTTGGTTACCCATCTTTGTCTACTATCAGACAATTGGTTTACAAGAGAGGTTACGGTAAGGTTAACAAGCAAAGAATCCCATTGTCTGAAAACGCTGTTGTTGAATCTGTTTTGGGTAAGTTCGGTATTGAATCCGTTGAAGATTTGATCCACGAAATTTACACTGTTGGTCCAAACTTCAAGCAAGCTTCTAACTTCTTGTGGCCATTCAAGTTATCTAACCCATCTGGTGGTTGGGGTGTCAGAAGAAAGTTCCAACACTTCATCCAAGGTGGTTCTACTGGTAACAGAGAAGAATACATCAACCAATTGGTTAAGAAGATGATCTAAGTTTTGTAACTTTATCTTTTAATAATTTCTTTTCTCCACTCTTTTTTACTAGGCTTTTAATTAATTATATCTATGGGTTAAACATAAAATTTTAAACTAATAGATGGGAAACCCTAGTTATTCAAATTGCACCTTGGAGAGGGCTTCAATTTTGAATTTTTTTTTTCAAATTGTATAAAAGGAGAGGGTTTCCCTCCTTTTTCATTCCTCCTTACTAAATTTGTTTTTTTAAATCATCGTATTATATTCTGTTTAAACTGTTAGGTAACAGTTGAAGAATATCGATTGAATTTGCTTTAAATCTTTAAAAAGTTTTAATTGATCTTGGGATGATGAAGAACACACCAGTTGTTTCCTTTCAACTAGCTACGGCAATGATGTTTGAAAAATACACCATCTTTCGGGGCTGACTTTGATCAATTTGTTAAACTCATGTAATGTGACTGTAATTGAGATCCACCTAATATTCTTTATACACACCCTCCTTTTTCTTTCTATTGCCACTTCGTTTTCTTTGAATCCATTCAAGTCGTGTCTTCTAGTGTATTCTAGGAAGTTCCACAAGTTACGTAAGCAGCAAAGGCATCTCCTTTTATAAAGAGAGTGTAAGGGAATTTTTTTTTTTTTTTTTTTTCAAAAGGTTCCCATCTTAACTGAATAAAAGATAAAAAATGTCTGCTGTGCAAGGTTTACCAGAAGATTTCGATCCAGAAAACCCAGATAACTTACAAGAAATTGAAAAGCAATTTGCTGTTAAGGCAGTTCAACAAATGGAAGTGTATTGGAATCTTCTTGCTGCAATTCCAGGTTCTAAATTGAAATTAACTAAATTTGATGATGAAATTGTTGAAGAATTTCTTAATGATTTCCCTGAATACAAGGATGTTGAAAAGTTGAAGGTCATTAATGAAGAAGAATTAAAATCCGCTGCTGGTAAGGCTAAATGGAGAGATTATTTAAAGAAATTCGAAGACAAGGTTGATGATTATAATTTTGGTACCTTAATTAGAACAGATTCATCTAAGGAATATGATCAAGATAATACAATCTTTGTCGTTAGATTACAATTTTATGCATTTGAAATTGCTAGAAATAGAGCAGGTTTGAACGATTGGGTGAAAAAATGAATTTTATAATTGAATACCAATAAACTTACATCTCATCTATTCACTTATTACATCATTTTATAGCTTAACTTGTTTTTTTTATATGTTCTTTCAGATTTAATTTTTGATAATGCTTAAAAATTGGCTTCATGTTTATCTAATTTTAATTTAATTTAATTTAATTTAATTTAATTTTATCTTTTTCTCATAATATAATGTAATATAATATAATATAACTTAAATAGTTTAATAAGTTCATTCAACTTCAGTTCACTTTATTTCATTTTATTTCATTTTTGGTTATCTCTATTTCATTTTATTTGATTTTATATCATTTTTTGGATTCCTCATTATTAGAGACTTGCTCCTTTTGCTCACCATTTGCAATAAATTGAACTGAAACATGTTTAACACTTTGGAATTCATTTTCAATATCCTTTTTCAAGATTTCACCAATTGCACCCATCTTGTCCAAGGTCAATTTATTTTCATATTCTCTATCAAAAGGTGAAACCCCCAGTTTCAAAACAACATTCATATTAGTACCTGATGGTAAAACATTCAATTCCTTAATTAAAATATGACTATCCTTTTTCATCAAAGTCACATTAATTGAATCTTCAAGAGCAGTATATTTTGGATCATCTCTTGGCATGGCCTTATCAATAAGTTCCTTAAATGATTGAACAACACCAGAGATACCAACTTTCATAATTAAAATTGAAACAATTAATCCACCAACACAATCCATCCAATAAATATTCAAAAAGTAACCAGCAGAAATAGTGGCAACTGCAACAACAGATGTTAATGAATCAACTCTATGATGCCATGCATTTGCAATTAAAACCTTTGAATTTAATTTCTCACCAACAGATTTGGTGGCTCTAAATAACCATTCCTTAATTGCAATTGACACTAATGCTAACCATGCGGCATTGATATCAGTACCTTGAACAATCTCTGTAGATGCTTCAGTAGTGTGAGTATGAGCGTGAGAATGAGCAGGAATCCATGCCATAAGATCATGAAGGGCATGTGGAACTAAGGGACCAATCATTTCATAAAATGAGGACCAACCGATTTGGAACCCAGCATAAAGTAAAATAAATGAAACAGTAAATGAACCAAATGTTTCAATTTTACCATAACCTAATGGATAAAGTTCATTTGGTTTTTTATTTGTGTATCTAACAGTAGATAATGTTAAAATATCTGAAATTAAATCCCCCACAGCATGAACTGCATCAGCCATTAACGCTTGGGAATGAAACACAACACCACCAATAAATTTTGTAACAGCCATGGAAGCATTAACACCAAATCCAACCCAAGTAATTTTGACACCCTCATTGGCCAAATTATTAGTGTCGTACAATTTCAAAGTTTCTGCATCAGCACCATGGGAATGTGTATGACCATGAGAATGGCTATCATCATCTGATGGATCACCAAACATATGAGACACTGGAGTATGTGGATTAAAGAAATCTTTAACTTTAGTCCATAATGTTTTCTTTTTCGGGTTCACATTAATAGTGAAATCTTCACCACCGAAATCCATTGCATCTAATTCGGGATAATCAGCATGAGAATGACCATGTGATAACTTGTTTGGAGATTTGTTATTTAATAAGAAATCATGATCAGTTTGAATTGCTTCACCATTTTTGATTGTTGCTGTTTTAACCAATGGTTTGCCCTTTTCGGCTTCATAATAATGATGAATGTCTTTAGTTTCGGATACTTGGGCGTAATCATTTAAATCAACATTTGAAGAGATATTTCCGGGTTTCAGATCTTTATTTTTATCATTGGTATTTGTATGTGAATTTCCATTACATGGCACTCCACCATGAGAATGAGTGTGTTGACGTATAATTGATGTGGATAAAAGTCTTTCAATGACCCCATTATTAGTTTTAATAATAATTGGATTCACTCCAACCTTCAATAGAGGTCTCGTATTTATCAATAGTATTCTAGTATTCATTACTTTATGAAGAGAGGAGTGTAAGTGGTGGTTACGGACAAAGGCCAGTTTTTACACCCCCCCCCCACTCATCACTTGGGCCGTAAAACCGAAATTAAACCCACATGCGCCACAATAACAGATAACCCTCCCTTAATGTGGCTGGTGAACATGAACCAGAGTCACGTGGACAGTGTTTCCCAATTGGGACAAAAGCAAAACAATGCTGAGCGGACGTACTGTTTGTGGTTGCCTATTTAGGTAAAGTTATTAATTTTGAATATCGGGAAGGGTTACTTTTCTTGTCTTGTTACTTTCCCTTTTTTTCATCTTTAAGTTTTCAATTCAATTCCATTTCATTGTCTTTTGGATTTTGTGAATAAAGATGTTGGTTGACATTTCTAATAATTTAAGAGTTCATAATACCAATGTCAATAATAATAACAATAAATTAAGATTATTGAATATTGTTCCTAGTTCCAATGCCAATACTTCAAGTAAGGGTAGAAAAAGGATTAGTGAAACTAAAAACAATGTTTTATTGTCTCATCCAAATTATAATCATTCACACTTATATGAGAACGAATTTGATTGCATGTTCCCATTTTTCACACCAAGAAATTTAACAAATGGTAAAAGGTGTCAAGACAATATTGATTTCACTAATTGTGTTACATTTCCTAAAAATCCTATTAAAAAATATTTACAGCCGGTTTCTGTGAACTCGCACGAATCAAATATGAGTTGCGTTTCTACCTCCTCCTCATTGAAAAATAGTATGTTTGGTCCCTTAGGTAAAAACGGTGAAATTGATCCAATTAATCATTGCTTTGTTCATTTACCAGTTGAAAAGAGATTAAAATTTGGGTATTTAGAATTAGAAGTGAATGAATTTGGTAAATATAAAATTAAGGAATTACCAAGAGACGTTATTGGTGATATTGATAATGAAGATGATTTACTTGAAATTCTTGATGCTCAAATCGAAGATTTAAATATTTCACAACAACCACAGCAATTAAAATCATTAAATATTAATGAACAAAATCCATTTTTAAGAAATGGTACAGCATATCAATATGGACCAAGAAGTCCAAAAAGGAGAGGTCCAAGTTTATTAAACCCTATTGCTACATCACCAATTAGAAAATTGGCAAATGAAGACAATATTGATACCCTAAGATATACAATATCCTCGCCAATAAAGCCCTCTTTAATTGTTAAAACATTAAAGAATACACCAAAGAAATTAGTTAAACCAAAAACCAATTATTCTAAATGGGATAAATCAATGACAATTGGTGCAAAGGCCATTATGAAGATGGTTGATGACAGTTTAGTTTCAAGTGATACAGAAATGTACAATTTATCACAATCCTTTATTTATAAATCATCACAAGATAGACAAGAAATTAGTATTAATGCAGATGAATTAAATGATGCTCTTATGGGACCAGATATTATTGGGTTGGAAAGTCCATTAACATGTAAAATGAGAGAACTCAAAATTTAAACCAAGAGTTACTCATTATTATGATGCATGAATTCTTAGATAGATAGATAGTACTTATGTGTACATTTTTTTACTTTACTTTAATTTAATTGACCTTTGTTTATTTCGTACCACTAAAAGTGAAACAAAAATAAAGATAAGTACATACGTAAATATTCTTAAAAGCTATAATACATTAAAATGCTATTCAGTTATCTAAATAAATTTCGACACTGTTTGAATCTATTTGACAAGTATTGGAATGATAGAGAGAGGGGGCGGGGGAGTGGGGGAGGGATTTAAGCATTGTTAATAAATTCAAACCCAGGATCGGATTTTCTTTCTTGTCTCATTTGTTCCTTTGATTTGTATTCTTCAGCAAGTTCAATATGCACTAATGATTTCACTCTAGCAATTTGACCTGCTTGTTGAGGTGTGATTTTATGGTAAACTGATTGATGTCTTCTACGTAAGCCCAAGGAAAGAAGTGTTTCCTTATAAAGTTTTGGTAATCCAATGGTGGATTTGAGTTGTGTAACCTTAAAGTATTTAGGTAAAGCAGCAGAGGACATTGGGTGTGATGCTAGTAATGAACAGAACAAAGCTACTGACTGACGCCATTCACTTTTGCCCTTTGCCAATAAAACTTTTTTTTTTTTTTTTTTGACCTTTCGCTCTCTCCCAATTTGTCCTATTTGCTCAGCACAGCACAACGTTACTGATGGGGGCTGTCGCGTGACGTGTGCCGTCCTCTTCCCCTCATTTTTTTTTTTTTTTTTTTTTTTTTTTTTTTTTTTTTTTTTTTTTTTTTTCTTCCTTTTCCCCTTTTTTTTTTTTTTTTTTTTTTTTTTTTTTGTTTTGGCTGTTTTTCTGTTTCGATGACGTAATTAAAAAGTTCTTCGGCAGGAGAACGAAGAAAAAAAAAACTCACACCGGGAATTTTAGGAAAAAAATTACAAAACAACAGGGCAAAAATTTTAGCAACCTAAGTTATCATTCCAGTTGTGTGTTTCCAGGGTGATGTTGGACCTGTTTAAGAACATCATCCGTAAAAGTAAGGACCGCAATGAGGGGTTGCTTTTGATAAATGAAGATTTCGAAAACAATTTATCAGAAATAACCCCCCAATGGAACCAAAACGCGTTGATTATTAAGGAATTGATTGATTCAAATCCATGCTTTGAATCTTATTATTCAGAATTGACATTCAGATATATTTTATCAGATAAAATAGGTGAGGGAGCATTTTCAACTGTTTATAAGGCATTTGATACTATTGAAAAGAGGGATATTGCAATAAAAATCATCAAAAAGGAATCAATGAAGAAGGAACAATTGGAAGCGACTAGAAGAGAAATTGCTATAATGAGACGGATTGATCATTCCCATATAATCAAATTATACAACTTCCAAAATACCGATGATTCCAAATACTGCTTTATATTCATGGAATTAGTCTCAGGTGGTGAATTATTTAATCAAATTATTAGATATACTTATTTCAGTGAAGATTTAACACGTCATATTATGCGTCAAGTTGCTAATACAGTCAAATATTTACACGATAGAGGGATTGTTCATAGAGATATTAAACCTGAAAATTTGTTATTTGAACCTTGTGAATTTTTTGAACGTTCAATTGATGATCAAATTGGGGCACGTAGAAAATCAGATGATAGTAATAAAGTTGATGAGGGTTCTTTTGTTAAGGGCATTGGTGCCGGTGGTATAGGGATAGTTAAATTAGCTGATTTTGGTTTATCAATTGACTTAGGTGAAACAGGTTCAAATTTAGCTAAAACCCCATGTGGTACAGTTGGTTATACTTCACCTGAACAACATTTAAATATTGGTTATGATAAAAAAGTGGATGTTTGGGCTCTTGGTTGTGTTCTTTATACAATGGTTGTTGGTTTTCCCCCCTTTTATTCAAATACTCAAGATAGTCAAGACATTAGTAAAAAAGTTGCCAAAGGTGATTACAAATTTTTAAAACCTTGGTTTGATGAAGTTTCTGTTGAATGTAAGAATTTAATTACCAATTTATTAACTGTTGATCCTGCAAAGAGGTATTCTATTGAACAATTATTAGCTGATCCATGGATGAATATTGGTTATGAAGAATGTCATATAGGTAATACTAATCCAGCAGCTGATGCCCCAGGATCACATTTTGATCCTGCGTTATATGAAAAATTTCAAGAATCATTAATTAATACAAATAATATTGATGATTATTTCACTGGTAATAAATTGGCAACTGCAGAATCTGTTGTTACTCCAAGAGCTGAAGCTATTAAACTGGTTTTTAATACTGCTACTCATGCTCAAAGAAATAAAACGCCATTATTACTATCACAAAGTCCATCATCTGGTATTGTTGATACTTTATTTATGAGTACTATAACAACAAAACAACGAAGGAAAATGGAATCTAATAGTGATTTATCAGAATTAGATAGTGATGAAGATGATTCAGAAATTGATAATAATGATGCAATTAATCAATCCCAAAATAATATTGTTTCAGGTGTATTTTCTAATTCCGATATTGAATCAGAGGACTCAGAATTAGATGAAGAAACTGATCATTTTATTCAATCAATGGGTACTTTGAAAAGGTTTAATTCTCCACGATGTAAAAAGAGTGCTAATATTGATTCTACAACATCATCCTGCATAACACCAGTTCAAAGTCATGCAACAGCTACAACTGTAACCACAGCAATGACTGTGGGATCAACATCACCAAAGAATACATCTAATTCAGCTTTCACTATTAAAAATTCCATTCATTCAAATCATTCAAAGAAATCATCACGTTCAACAACTATCGCCCCACCTGAATCATGTGATTCAATGACATCATCTCTTCAATCATCCCCCAAAATGGAAGAAAGTAGCGATAGTCGGCAAAGTAGTATTGTTACATGCGAAATTCATGATTATGAAACTGGATCTCGTAGAAAATCATCGATTTCATTCCAAATTGCACCAAAAAAGGTTACATCAAGTTCATCTTCTGTGGTTTCAATGAAATTTCAAAATATTGATATTTCAACAAGTAATGATGGAAGTTTAAAAAATGGTATTAGTGAAGAAGAGGAAGATGATACCGATAATGTGAATCTGGAGGGTTTTTCTGATTTACAATTAAATTCCCCCAACACTGGTGAAAAATCAGAGGAGGGTGATGATACAGAGCATGACTTTGATATTACACCCACAGCATGTAACAGATTAAGTTTTGGAGCAGGATGTCAACAGCCTCATAAATCATGTAATAAGAAAATGAGAAAACATGTTTTGACTCACACTCCATATATACCTCATACAGCAGATGATGATGTCAACACAGTTACAGGACTGAACGAAGAAGAAGTTGAAGAAAGTTTAGATCAAAAGTTTATAAATAGAGGACTGTTTGATTTGAAACTGAGCAACTCTGCTCTTTTAAGCAGAAGAAAGAATAAGGTTCTTTTGGAATAATTACACAATATAAACTCGCATACAACTTGAACCATAAAAGATGAGAAACATTATGCTATGTTCCCCTTTTTAGTTTCACTTTCACTTTCACTTTCACTTTCATTTTTGTTTTGTTACGCT